>QPKB01000004.1:49361735-49775976 GCA_003546025.1 Camphora micrantha | reverse complement strand
GTCGCTGCCGGGAGCTCTTGTCTGCCTGTCGGAGGAGTGAAGTTAGGCCAAATGATGTCGAAATGGCCCGAAACTTCATGTGTACCCCTCTTTTGGCTGCTTTGAAGGATCTTGCAATTTTTGTTTGATTCTGACAAGATCTTGTGCTTGAAGTGGCGCCTTCCTATTTATGGCAGGATGTGGCTCCATGTAGCATTTGGTGTTGAAGGGACATAGTGACATTTTTGGTGTCAACAATAGAAATCAAGAAAAGGAATCTGACTTCTCATTCGATTGTGGGGACACGTTCAGATCGACGGTCGCGAGTCATGTATGGGCTCCTCCGTCGTCCATGCAGATGAGAACACGATGCTTGGATTCTTGGCTTGGCTTTTTGAACCTCAGATTTTTAAAGGACAAAGACCAAGAGAAGGTCTTATATCCGATAAAAAGCTAAGTAAACGGGCTGAAAAGCCACGTTTTAGCCATGTTGGTAGAAGAAGGGAGGTCCTTGGGGGGGTGGCCCCCCAAGGGTGCTTCAATCACCTTTTGGTGGTCTTGCAGCAGAGTTGTAGGATTTCTGGATTTTCTAGGCAATTCTCCGGACTTCGGGTGAATTTCTCTAGCGATTTCTCTGGATTTTTCTCTGTCTCGTCTGTGTTTTTCCCTTTGGAATGCCCTCCTATTTATAGGCCTTTGGTAGCCATTTAGGAGGGTTTATGAGCATTGAATGCGTTAATGCTCATAATGGGAGGTGTTACAAGTTTTAAAGTATTTGTTTTGTAACTCCTTTTTCCTTGAATCTGATTGGCCGATGGAGAATAATAAGCTTTTAATTGCCTTTAATCCCCATCATGGGAGGAGTTTCATGGCTTTAATGCCATAAATCCTTTGACTTGTAACTCCCATTTGCATGCTTTTGATTGGGACGTCCAAAATAATGAGTTAATGACCGCATTAACTTGTCATAAAACGGGTCATTTAACCTCATTAATTGGTCGCCAAGTCGCTTGAAGAGTAGCGGGCCGCGCCGCGTCTTTTGGAATTCTTCTTGCGATGACCGTCGGTGGATCCACATGTTGTTTGATGTTGGATGGCAATGCAATTTCAGACATTGATTAATGTCAACGTGCCGGCAACATCTGTCTTGTCGATTTCACGATCGGGCGGGCAGAAAGTGTGCTTTCTTTGTCGGCCGGTTGGCGATTTCGAGGCATCTAATGATCATCCAATGATTTCGGCGGCGAATCCGTGATGTTGACGAAGATCGACGGATTTCATGCACGAAAAATCAGATTTTGGAAAAATCACAGGGGCCAATCAACTCGAAACGCGAAAAGAACCCGAAAAAAGGGGCTTTCGGCGACTTTTGGGTCGCCGGAATTCCATGGTCGCCGGCGACTATGGGCCAAGGTCGCCAGCGACCATGGGCTTTGGGCCCATTTCTCGGCCGCCGTTCGGTCGCCTTTTCTTCGCCGTTTTTCGATCTTTTTTCATTCTTTTTTTTTCTGTATTTTTCTGACATTTCCCCTCATTTATTGGCCTGATTCTCTTGAAGAAAACCCGACGAAAAGCCACGCAAATCGGAGCACAAAGTTTCCTATTTTTCTGGAAAGCCGAAGACTTTGTTGTGCGGTATTGCCGATTTTTTGTCAAGCATTGAAACTAGGCCAAACGATGTCGGAATGACCTGAAATTTGACGTGGAGCTTCTTGAACAGTAGATAGGACCAACCATAGGCTTTGGTTTGAGTTTTGAAGCCGTTCGGGGTCCCGCAAATGCTTGCTTTAATTTCGCCATGAGAGAAATACCGAGCTTTGACTTGCGGTCAACCGATGTCCGATTGACCTGAAATTTGACAGGGAGCCTCCTGAGTAGTAAGTAAGACCAACCATGGGCTTTGGTTTGAGTTTGAAGCCTTTTGGGGTCCCGCAAATGCTCGCCTTAATTTCACCTCGAGGAAAATGCCGAGCTTTGAAACTATGCCAAACGGTGTCCGTTTGACCTAAAACTTGACAGGGGACCTATTGGAGTCATTTTGAGATGATCCATTAGCTCCAATTTGGATGCCATGATTCCGGGGTGCTTCGCCGCCGGTAGGCCTGTTTTTTGCTTCGGAGCGTCGAGATCGGGTCAAACGTTGTTGGAATGACCTGAAATTTGGCATGGAGCCTTTTGGAGGTATTCTGAGACAATCCGTAGGCTCTGATTGAAGTTTTGAAGTCTTCGACACTGTCGTTGCCGGGAGCTCCTGTCTGGCTGTCGGAGGAGTGAAGTTGGGCCAAATGACGTCGAAATAGCCCGAAACTTTATGTGTACCCCTCTTTTGGCTGCTTTGAAGGATCTTGCAGTTTTTGTTTGATTCTGACAAGATCTGGTGCTTGAAGTGGCGCCTTCCTATTTATGGCAGGATGTGGCTCCATGTAGCTTTTGGTGTTGAAGGGACATAGTGACATTTTTGGTGTCAACACTCCTGTTGATCTTCAGTGATCAAAAGATGGCGCTCAAGATATACAAGTGGTACACCATCAGCAGGAAATTCTTCAAGGCAAATGCTTTGAGTGTCTGTCAGTTTTTCCATTTCAATGTGCTCATCAAACTTTTTGCTGTCTTCGGCTTCATCATCTGCATAAAGATTCCTATGAGGACATTCTCTAGCACAATGCCCTTTCTACTAGTAGGTATGGCGGATTACTTCCCTTTTGTCAGCACGTCCTTGTGCATGAGGATCATGTTGTGTTGCCTATTGTCACTAAGTTTGGGGAGGAGGTGGCCGTTGTTGTACCCCTTGGGGCGGCTTTTGGAATGCCTATGGTGGCCTTGGTCGATTAACCGACTGTTGGGTGTTATTGGGAGATGTATATTGTGGCCCTCGAGTGCAAAACTTCCGGGGCTTGGGATCTTTCCCGCCTCCTCAACTGGATTTCATGCTGTGTTTTGCGGGCTTTATAATAGGCTTCGTTGATATTGATGGACCTGATTCTTCCCTCTCTCCCGCTGCCTCCGTCCTGGGTCTTTTGGGGTACGGCGGAGGGGAGGAGAAGAAAAGATAAAGGTATCAACATCTTTCTTTTTTTTTGTACGGGTATGCCAATTTCACTTTTCTACTTGGAATTTAGGAATGGTGATCCGAAGATCCACCTTCACAAGTAGAAAAGGGAAATGAAACTTTTTCTAGTTTCTATTGCACACATATTTTAAGAAAAGAGACAAAGGGTTTTTTTTTTAATGCCGTGAAAGGCGATTTCATTTGTTTGCCGTGAAAGGCGATTTTGCCGTAAAAGGCGATTTACAAGTCTTATCCATTATGAAAGACAAGAGTTGTGATTTTTGTCTCCAAAAGAAAAATAAAGTACAATAGAAATCAAGAAAAGGAATCTGACTTCTCATTCGATTGTGGGGACACGTTCAGATCGACGGTCGCGAGTCATGTATGGGCTCCTCCATCGTCCATGCAGATGAGAACACGATGCTTGGATTCTTGGCTTGGCTTTCTAACCTCAGATTTTTAAAGGACAAAGACCAAGAGAAGGTCTTATATCCGATAAAAAGCTAAATAAACAGGCTGAAAAGCCACGTTTTAGCCATGTTGGTAGAAGAAGGGAGGTCCTTGGGGGGGGTGGCCCCCCAAGAGTGCTTCAATCACCTTTTGGTGGTCTTTTGCCGATACGCCGCGCGGCGACGCATACGACGAGCGATTTGAGCTTCAGTTAGCTCGGGCTGTGCTCTAGCCACGAAGGAGGTGGTCCCTCGCGCACAGCAGCCGAGCTTGTCTTCTTTATAATTTGGCAAGGACAGGATCTGGATGCGGTCCTTAGCCTGTCGCAGAGAAGCTTTAAATTTGGCGAGCTCGGCCCTTGTTGAGATGAAGGGCCGAGTTGCGGAAATACAGGCCTTGATAGATTCTCGCTGAGGCCTGATGATGCACGACTTGATCCTGGGCTTATAAGAATAAGCCGACTCGTGCTGGGTAGATTTTGTTTGGTGGAGGGCTGGTTTCTCCTCTTTCGTGTACGAGAGAGGGTAGAACCGGTTCTCCTTGAGCGGGGCCAGGTATGCTGGCCTTGCAGATCTTTGGGACCTTCTTTGTTTTGGAGAAGGTCTTGGAGACCAAGTCTTGAGGTAGACCTGGTTTCTTGCAGGCTGAGGTTTCACGAGGTTGTCGCGAGCTTCAGTCTTCTTGGCGGTTGCCCTTGGTGTCACGGCAGTGACGGGCCTAGGGGCGGTTCTCTGCTTCTTGGCAGGAGTTGTTTCTTCTGTGGGAAGTGGGAAAGGTCCCAGCGACCCGAAGATGATGGACCGGGGAGAGGAGGTCGACCCGGTGTCTTGTGCGTTGCCGAAGGAAGTGACACTTCGGCCGCTGGCAAGGCGCTTAGAAGCGCATTTGTTTTGCTTCTCTTGAAGCATCAGCTGGTACTTGTTCTCGTCGAAGGTGATTGTCAGCGAAGCTGCCATGTTAGTTTTTGAAAAACCTTTTTGAAACAAGACTGGATCCATTAGTAATCACAAGAATGTGGTGATCATAAATGGAAATAAACTATGGTTTTTTTTCTTTTCAATTTGCTCGAGGGGACAAGGCCCGGCCCAAGCAAGATGAAGAAGGCAAAAAGCCATAGAGTATACAATCGTTCTAAACGCAAGTATGAAAGGCTCAGAGTGAGCGTTCCAGTGACTGCTAGAAGCAATTGTAAACCTTAATTCAGATTACCGAGGAGCGAGGCTCACTCGAGGTAAAATGATATAAGGTTGGGAGTACAAATGTGTCGGTCGCGAATACAGTAGACCCAAGAGGGCGTACTAGCACCGCTAGGTACAAATGTTGTAAATCGCATCCTTGAAATGGACACGAGATGGGATTTTTGAAAGGTCAAGGTTGGGTTCATAAAGGAGAGCAAATGGCACTCCGATCCGAAAACGTGCTCAACATTTCTGCGAGCACAGAGTCCGAAAGGGAAATAACCAGAATTTCTCGAATCTGGACCCAACAATGATGGAAGTTTTTTTTTTTGAAAAGTCAGGATCAGATTCATCAAAGAGAGCAAATGACGTTCCAACCCAAACACGTGCTCAACATTTCTGCGAGCACAGTAATCCGAGGAGGAAGAGGTCAAGATTTCTCGACTTTGAACCCAAACGTGACAGAAGTTTTTTTTTTTTTTTTTTTGAAGATTTTTTTTTTTTTGAAAGTCAGTATCGGATTCATCAAGGAGAGCAAATGATGTTCCAATCCAAACACGTGCTCAACATTTCTGCGAGCACAGAGTCTGGAAAGGAAGAGATCAAGATTTCTCAAATTTGAACCAAAAATCGACGAAATTTTTTTTTTTCAGGGTTTGAGAATACATCGAGTTCTCACGATTCGTTCTTATGAAACCAATGTTGATAGATCAGCCCCCAGGTAAGGGTAGGATTACTTAATGAACCCGTTTGGAGGACCCTTACCTAGAACAGCCTAGCTGTCTCCAAACTCTGGACAAGGCTTTTCTTAGGTCAACTTCGATCAAAGAACGCAATCGGTAAAACTTTCGTGTTCTCAAATGCTCCCCCCCCCTTTTTTTTTATGGACTCATCAGAGAGAGCGAATGGTCCGTTCCCAGTCTGAACAGGGGCTCAAACAATTTCTGCGAGCCCTAAGTCAGAAAGGAAAAGAAAACCAAAATTTCTCAAATTTGGGTCCAAAAGAAAGAAGATTTTTTTTTGAAAACCTGACAAGTTTGAAATCAGATTTTTTTTTTTAAAACTCACCAGCGAGAGCGAATGGTCCGTTCCCCGTCTGAACAGGGGCTCAAACAATTTCTGCGAGCCCTAAGTCAGAAAGGAAAAGAAAACCAAAATTTCTCAAATTTGAATCCAAAAGAAAGAAGATTTTTTTTTTTTGAAAATCTGACAAGTTTGAAATCAGATTTTTTTTTTTTTTGGAACTCATCAGAGAGAGCAAACGGTCCCTTTCCCAATCTGAAAACGTGCTCAAACATTTCTGCGGGCACTGAGTCCAAAAGGGAGGAGATCGAGATTTCTCAGATCTGAATTCAAAGAACAAGAGAAGATTTTATTTTTTTTTTTTTTTTTTTTGAGAAGGAGAAAGATTGGAAATAGACTTAAAGAATTTCCAAAACAAAAAAAATCCCATCTCATGTTTTTTTTTTTTTTGCAAGATTCAACATTGGCCACCAACTAGAAAGGTGTCAAAGAATCTAAGTTCATGTTCTCAAATGAACATGTCCCACCGGGTGTGCCAGCTTGATGGACCCGATTCTTCCCTCTCTCCAGCTGCCTCCGTCCTGGGTCTTTCGGGGTACGACGGAGGGGGAGGAGAAGAAAAGATAAAGGTATCAACATCTTTCCTTTTTTTTGTACGGGTATGCCAATTTCACTTTTCTACTTGGAATTTAGGAATGGTGATCCGAAGATCCACCTTCACAAGTAGAAAGGGGAAATGAAACTTTTTCTAGTTTCTATTGCACACATATTTTAAGAAAAGAGACAAAGGGTTTTTTTTTTTAATGCCGTGAAAGGCGATTTCATTTGTTTGCCGTGAAAGGCGATTTTGCCGTAAAAGGCGATTTACAAGTCTTATCAATTATGAAAGACAAGAGTTGTGATTTTTGTCTCTAAAAGAAAAATAAAGTACAATAGAAATCAAGAAAAGGAATCTGACTTCTCATTCGATTGTGGGGACACGTTCAGATCGACGGTCGCGAGTCATGTATGGGCTCCTTCATCGTCCATGCAGATGAGAACACGATGCTTGGATTCTTGGCTTGGCTTTCTAACCTCAGATTTTTAAAGGACAAAGACCAAGAGAAGGTCTTATATCCGATAAAAAGCTAAATAAACGGGCTGAAAAGCCACGTTTTAGCCATGTTGGTAGAAGAAGGGAGGTCCTTGGGGGGGTGGCCCCCCAAGGGTGCTTCAATCACCTTTTGGTGGTCTTTGCAGCAGGGTTGCAGGGCCTCTGGATTTTTTGTCTTCTTCGGGGGGAGAGCGAGAGCTAGATCCTTTCCCTTTGGAATGCCCTCCTATTTATAGGCCTTTGGTAGCCATTTAGGAGGGTTTATGAGCATTGAATGCATTAATACTCATAATGGGAGGAGTTACAAGTTTTTAAATTACTTGTTTTGTAACTCCTTTTTCCTTGAATCTGATTGGCCGATGGAGAATAATGAGCCTTTAATTGCTTTTAATCCCCATCATGGGAGGAGTTTCATGGCTTTAATGCCATAAATCCTTTGACTTGTAACTCCCCTTTGCTTGCTTTTGATTGGGCCGTCCAAAATAAAGAGTTAATGACCGCATTAACTTGTCATAAAACGGGTCATTTAACCTCATTAATTGGTCGCCAAGTCGCTCGAAGAGTCGCGGGCCGCGCCGCGTCTTTTGGAATTCTTCTTGCGATGACCGCCAGTGGATCCACACGTTGTTTGATGTCGGATGGCGATGCAATTTCAGACATTGATTAATGTCAACGTGCCGGCAACATCTGTCCTGTCGATTTCACGATCGGGTGGGCAGAAAGTGTGCTTTCTTTGTCGGCCGGTTCGCGATTTCGAGGCATCTAATGATCATCCAATGATTTCGGCGGCGAATCCGTGATGTTGACGAAGATCGACGGATTTCATGCACGAAAAATCAGATTTTGGAAAAATCACAGGGGCCAATCAACTCGAAACGCGAAAAGGACCCGAAAAAAAGGTCTTCCGGCGATTTTTTGGGTCGCCGGAATTCCATGGTCGCCGGCGACCATGGGCTTTGGGCCCATTTTTTGGCCGCCTTTCGGTCGCCGTTTCTTCGCCGTTTTTCGATCTTTTTTCATTCTTTTTTCTTCTGTATTTTTCCTGACATTTCCCCTCATTTATTGGCCTGATTCTCTTGAAGGAAACCCAACGAGAAGCCATGCAAATCGGAGCACAAAGTTTCCTATTTTTCTGGAAAGCCGAAGACTTTGTTGTGCGGTTTTGCCGATTTTTTGTCAAGCATTGAAACTAGGCCAAACGATGTCAGAATGACCTGAAATTCGACGTGGAGCTTCTTGAGCATTAGATAGGACCAACCGTAGGCTTTGGTTTGAGTTTTGAAGCCGTTCGGGGTCCCGCAAATGCTCGCCTTGATTTCGCCATGAGAGAAATGCCGAGCTTTGACTTGTGGTCAACCGATGTCCGATTGACCTGAAATTTGACAGGGAGCCTCCTGAGTAATAAGTAAGACCAACCATGGGCTTTGGTTTGAGTTTTGAAGCCTTTTGGGGTCCCGCAAACGCTCGCCTTGATTTCACCTCGAGGAAAAT
Source organism: Camphora micrantha (assembly GCA_003546025.1). Lineage (NCBI taxonomy): Eukaryota > Viridiplantae > Streptophyta > Magnoliopsida > Laurales > Lauraceae > Camphora > Camphora micrantha. Next base: position 49,767,713 of record QPKB01000004.1, on the reverse strand, counting down.
GTCGAGCTTTGAAACTAGGCCGAACGATGTCCGTTTGACCTAAAATTTGACAGGGGACCTATTGGAGTCATTTTGAGATGATCCATTAGCTCCGATTTGGATGCCATGATTCCGGGGTGCTCCACCGCCGATAGGCCTGTTTTTGCTTCCCGAGAGTTGATGAAGGGTCAAACGTCGTCCGTTTGACTTGAAATTTGGCATGGAGCCTTTTGGAGGTATTCTGAGACCATCCGTAGGCTCTGATCGAAGTTTTGAAGTCTTCGACACTGTCGCTGCCGGGAGCCCCTGTCTGACTGTCGGAGGAGTGAAGTTAGGCCAAATGATGTTGAATTGGCCCGAAACTTCATGTGTACCCCTCTTTTGGTTGCTTTGAAGGATCTTGCAGTTTTTGTTTGATTCTGACAAGATCTGGTGCTTGAAGTGGCGCCTTCCTATTTATGGCAGGATGTGGCTCCATGTAGCTTTTGGTGTTGAAGGGACATAGTGACATTTTTGGTGTCAACAGATATCATTGAAATCAAACATAGAAATCCGTTGTCGAATATTAGGACGGAATCCTTTTGTATATTTATTGATAATGAGTCCATTATTCGCCCGCAGATTGCAGCGCACAATATATTCTTTAAACAGATTGGTATACTCATCCAACAAATAGGCACCTTGTTGTAGACTAAGGTATCTTTTATGCAGGGAATCAATATAGTTAGAAGGAAGGAAATTTTGCTTGAGTCGCCGCTTCATATCTTCCCATTGAAAGATGGAATGCCCAAAGGCGAGCTCACCATTTGCAATACTTTGCCACCAAATTCGTGCGGGCCCTTTGAGCTTAAATTTTGTGGAGGCTATCTTCTGGGCATCATTCATATTGTACCAGGTAAAATAGTCATAAAGAGAATTGAGCCAATCGACGAAGGCCTTGGGATGAAGATCTCCTGAAAAATCACTGATTTCCAGTCTCACTTTTTTTGTGATGTCATCTGTATGTGGTGCACCGCGTGGTTCATTATCACCGTGTTCCATGAAAAGACATCGTACCTTGTCAGACATAGTTTCACGATGCTGATACCGAGGACCAGGTGTGACTAGATTCACTTGGGCCATCGTTCCGAATGCATGGGGAGTGGGGTTGACAGGATTGACCTGAGCTACAGTCCCGTATGTTTGCAGGTCCCGCTCTGTGAGAACAGATTCAGTTATTCCTGTGGTCCGAGGTCTTTATAGTCCAGTAAGAGTCGCTTCAGCAATTTCCAATCTCTCAACAACGTCCATGTCAGATCCCAATTTAGTCAAAAGCTCATCCAGCTAGTAATTGCTGAAATACCCGTGGTATTGACGTCCTTGGGTAGCCGTGAAATTTCAAATGCATTTTCTTTTTTTTTTTGAACTAGCGGGCCGGGCCGGTATGGACCTGGACTCAGATAGGGCCCAAATGCAGGGAGGCCCAACTGCAGAACTCAGCACGTGCGGGGGCAGTCCCGCCACGGGCGGTGCGCCTGAAAGATAAAAAGAAGAGAAGGGGCACACCCCCATTCCCATTTGTTCCCAAAATTCCCTTCTCTCCCTTGTTCCCCCTCTCTCCCTGTCGGGCCCTCAACCTCGCCCTCCCTCCCTCTCTATCCCACTCTCTCTCCCTGCCACCGCCCTTCGCCCTCCTTACCTTTCGACTTGAAGAGGAGAAGGGGCGAGTGGATGGCAGCGGGAGGCGTGGCGATGCCTTAGATGGAGTCGCCGGTAGGCGTAGGTGGTAGCGAGGTCGCTGGATGATGGTGCTGCTAACGGGTGTCGTCCGGTGCCAGGTAGATCTGCAACTCAAACCTCCTGCTCTGCAACTCTCTCCTCTCTTCCTTCTTTCTTTCTTTTATTTTCTTCTTCTGGTTTGGGACTGGACGAGCAGAGAGGGATGAGGCTGGGTTTCGACGGGATCGGTGATGGTAGCTTGTGGGTTGCTCTCGGAGGATTTTCGGTGGGGTTGGAGATTGGGTCTGGCTGGGATCTAGGGATTTGACATTTTATGGAGGAGGGATGATATGGGGCTGTAGGTGGATGAATGTAGGGTGCGTTGTCAGTGGTGTGCGAGGCAGGGATGTGGGGATGTGAGGGTTTTCGGCAGGGCTGGGATTTGGTAGCTGAGATGGGTTCTGTCAATTTGAATATATTTATTTTCTCTCTTATGCTTCCATTTTATGTATCATTGCCACTTCCCACTTTGAATGAGACACAGCATCAGTTACTGGTGTAGTGTCACCAAGAAATAAATGCACAATAGGTAGGAGATAAGGAAATTTTTTTTTTTTTTTTTTTTTATGAGGTGTCTTGTTACATAAGAATGGTTCCCTTGCAAAGTGCAATAGGAAGATCAAGACTAGAATTAATAGGATCATTAGCGGAAGTGTTACCTGGAGGTGAAGCATCTGAATTAGGAGGTTCTGATGATGTTGGAACTGATGAAAATATGATCTCCACTCTTTCGTATGCAAATTATCTTGCAAAGGAGCTTTTTCTGAAGGCTTTTGTGGTGTCTTGTCACTTTCTGAATAGTTTCTCTCTTGGAATGACTGCATATACAAAACTGGAGGGACTGGCTGGATCAAAGGTAAGTACTCCCCCTGCTGATCTGAAGAGGTAAACTCTTCACATTGAGATGAATAATATGGAATGTTTCCAAATAATGTTACATCCATGGTAATGAATTGTTTCCTTGATTTCTTGGAACAAAACACTTTTATCCCTTTTTTTTTTAATAAGGATACCAAAACCAAACCAAACCAAGCCTTTTCCCACTAGGTCGGGTCGGCTATATGGATTTGACGACGCCAATCAAATCTGTTTAGGGCCATTTCCTCCGTTAGATCCATGTATGCAAGGTCATGTTTAATAGTTTCTTTCCAACCTCTCTTGAGTCTTCCTTTCCCTCTCATACTCTTGGCAATTTTCATGCTTTCACACCTTTTAACAGGTGCCTCCGTTGGACACCTTCTAACATGGCCGAACTATCTCAGTCGATTTTATCTCATTTTATCTTCAATCGGTGCTATTCCTACCAAGGATGAAAATAGCGGTAGTGGCGGGCGTAGCGGCCTGCAGCCAAAACGCTACGTAGCGTAGCGGTTGCTACGTAGCGTAGCGGTGCGATTTGGAAAAATCATCAAAAAAATATGAAAAAATTCTAGAATATTTAGAATATTGGAAAATGAGAGAAAATGTATTTTTTCTTGTTGCAAAAGTCACTAAGGTAAGGGGGCGTAGCGGTCCCCTCACTGTATAAGGTCCTGTATCGCTGTATAAATAGAAAATAATAGTAATGATCATTTTTTTCATATGTGTTCATGTTGTTTAGTTGTGCTAACTTAGAAACTAATGAAAGGCTTATAAAAGAAAAAAACTATGTCATGAAGTCAAGACTTAAAAAGTACCTAGAGAAAAAAATACATCTACCAAAAGGGGGTGTTTAATAGGATATACTTAGAGAATAATCATTGAGAAGAACTCTTTGTATCGACTGTAATTCGGCATGATCATGTGCTTTTTGGTGTTCTTTTAGACATAAAATAGTAGAAGAGTTGTGTAGAAATGTTATTTGGAGAGAAGAAGAAAAAAAATAAGTCTTATTATGCATTTTAAAAAAATTTGAAAAGTAGGAATTTTTCTCACCCCGTAGCGGCCTCGTAGCGGCTCCGTAGAGGCCGTAGCGGCCCCGTAGCTGACGTAGCGGCCGCTACGGGTGCGACGGCCGGTAAATCAGCCGTAGCGTAGCGGGGGCGTAGCGGCCGCTGTTTTCATCTATGATTCCTACTTTGCGCCTAATCTCTTCGTTCCTAATCCTGTCTCTCCTTGTGATCTTGCACATCCCTTGTGATCTTGCACATCTCCGCAACTTCCATCTTCTTAACATGATTATGCTTTATTGCCCAACACTCTGATCCATATAACAATGCTGGGCGTACCGCCACCTTATAATACTTTCCTTTAACCTTGATGGGGACTTTCTAATCACACAAGACGCCCGAAGCACTCCTCCATTTTGTCCACCCGGCCTGAATCCTTTTTTTTTTTTAACAAGGATAACCTACAAAAATACCCATGGATTCAGGATCAAGTGTATCTCTTTATTGCTTAGGAACATGAAAGCAGCATACACGGCCAAATGCTTTTTCTGTGATGGGGAATAGCAACACACCACTTGAATGAAATATCAAATCCAATAATTCTGACGGCGTTCCCTTGACTTATCCTACTCGTCATAGACAGGTTATGGGCAGCCTTGTCTATCCTTGTATGACTTGCTGGAATTTTACTTTCGCAATACACTTTGTTAGTGTGTATCTTGCTGTAATGGAACCTACATCTCTTCACTGGTAAGCGATTCTACAGAATCTCAGTTATCTTTGTGGAGCGATGTCAAGAGTTCTGAGTTCTTTTCTTTTTCTTTTTTTCTTTTTTTTTTTGAACTGGCTGGTGACATTATTAATCAATGATAAACGGCTGGAATTGCTTTTGCTTGGATCTTCTCTTATCTTCTAGCGAAGTGAAAAAGGAACCCACTATTTTCATGATCCTTTCTCGAAGCTAAGTACAAGGATCTTGCACATCACCTCTGAATTTGTTGAGCTCTGGTTACATGATAATATGGGCGTCCATATTTGTGATCTGTCTCCCTCATGGGGATGGTAAAAGCTCTATCCACATTGCCTATAACGAATTCTTTTATGAGTGCACAAAGCATATTTAGGTTGACTTTCTTACTGTGCGCAGAATCTTTGTTAAGTCACTATGCTTAATTTCCTTTTTAACCCAAATTGCTGATTTCTTCACCAAGTCGCATATTGGTGCCAGATTTCATCATTTAATTGGCAATCTCAAGCAGAGAAAACATTTTTGTTATGTATCTATGAGGTGTACTATATCCGTAATTAGACAGCCCGTTTTCCTTGTATTTTCTATGTATCGAACCATTTCAATCTATATAAACAGGGCATGGTTGGTTGCAATGATGCAGACCATTTTACTCAGGTTTTTTCTTTTTGTTTAAGGTTTTAAAATGGATGGATTATGCATGTGAATGTGATTTTTTATTACTTTTTATTTTTAATTTTTTAAAGAAAGTTAAAGTATGTTATGATTCCTGCATTATCACCCACTTCCATTTTTCTTAAACTTTGTAATGTGCCAATTAGTGGCTCAAAAAGAAAACATAGTTATCCTATCTTGAACTTCTGAATTATTTGCATTCTGAATACTGTAACTTCATTGGGGCTTTATGCATTAATGAATTTGCTAAGATTCTTCTACATTTAAAATAGATGTTATCACATGCATTACTATATTAATATATTCAGTATAATCTGATATCTATTATAATTTTTAGTTATATTTTACAAATAAATTTTTACTTTTTTTTTCTTTCCCTTTCCTTTTCAAAGTTTTTTTTCACCTTCCATGAAATTTATTATTTATGTATATTTACTTGTGCACTGTTTTCTTTATTATTGCACCGACACTTCCATTGAGTAAACAAGAGACAAGTAAAATATTTTCTCATTGTGCAAGCTAGCTCTTTAAATTTCATACTCAACATGCCTTCAGTTTCACTTGCTGGAAAACCAACCAACCCGCCCACCATGCACACCCTCCATTATCAGCCATTTTCTCTTCACAAAGCCTGGATCCTATTCTAAATTTAAAAGTTTTTATTCTGTATTGTTATCAGCCATAAACTCGAAATACAATTCGGTCTTGTGCGTAGCTCATTGTGTATGTCGTGCAGTGTTTATGAAGGAACTAAACACATCTCTAAAATGTGGAAGGTCATTAGAATTTGGAAATAAATTTGTGCTCAGTATGATTATTTAGAGTCTCTTTAACCGTTTCTTTTGTTTTCTCTTTTTCGTTGTGCTATTAACTTTCTTTGCCTCGGCGTTTCAGTTTTATGCATGGTTTTGAAAATCGGCTGAGTCCAAGTTGAGTTGTACCCCTGTCGCCCTTGACCTATTCCTTTGAAGAAAGGGCATAATATATGAGCAGGGCTCTCCTAAGCTGAAGCTTATCTTATCCTAAGCTGGAATAGTGCTAGTCCCACAAATTTAAGTTGATTATATCTGTTTTTTGAATGATGGAACTGGAAAATCAAGTTCTGATTGGATTTATCTAGATTTTGGAGACGATCATCATGCAAAAAACAACGATAATCGACTTTGATTTGTGGGACCAGCACTCTTTCAGCTTAGGATAAGGTAAGCTTCAACTTAGGAGAGCTGGCCCCTATATATATTGCAGTTTTATCTTGTGACTAGATGTGGAGGGTTTTAAGGTCCTTTTGCTCTTATTTTGGAAGGTCACAACCACCTTTTTTGAAAGATTTTAGCAATAAAAAAAATTCAAAGGTACTATTCATTCGACTCGGTAAAAAACAAATGCAGCCACTTATTACTTCTAAACACCTGTATCTTAAATTTTTAGAACCATTGGACACCATTTTCTATTTTTAATTTTTTAATCATGCTTAGAAATATTGTAAGGGCTTTTGGGTCCCAAGTTGGGACTCGGTCCTTGGCTAAGTACAATGCAACCTGGCCGACATGACTCAACTTGAGGGGCACCGACTCACCTCCTGAGTCCGAGTTTTAAACCCTTGGTTTTATCCAGATATTACCACGGATTTGCCTTTTGAGCACTTTAGAAAGATAAGATGAACTGTATTATCTTGACAGTTCATTATCTTCAGTTATTAATAACTAGGTAACCGAAGGTCTTCTTAGTTTAAGTTAGTGCCTATGTTCGTAAGCATAGGTGTCGGCACGACTCGCCGTCTCTTAACAATCATTAATGAGTTGCCTCACACCCCAACAGGACAAGGTTTAAGCTAGTACCTATGATACCTAGATATGGCATTGAAATGGCACTGCAGGGACATAGATTACATATAAATTGAAACATTGGATATGATACAAAATGCATATGTTGCCTTTTTTGGAGGGGTGTCATATGCTGGTACTAATCTGAAACTACTCCCCAATGGATATGCAGGTGTGCTGAACCAAACTGCTGGACAGTGTTTACATGTCTGGCTACATGGCCTCTGTGAACGGATATCTAAAAGGACAAGGGAATCAGCCTCTTTTCTCTTTTGGAGTTATAGCTGATGTCCAGTATGCTGATATTCCTGATGGTCGATCATTCCTTGGTGTTCCCCGGCATTATCGCCATAGCATTCTGGTCTTGCAAAGAGCAGTAAAAAATTGGAACAGTCACCAGAAACTCAAATTCTGTGTCAACTTCGGGGACATTGTTGATGGGTTCTGTCCCAAAGAAGAGTCTCTAACAGCTGTAAAGGGAGTCGTTAAGGAATTTGATAATTTCAATGGGCCCACCTATCACATGCTTGGAAACCATTGCCTCTACAATCTACCACGAAAGACATTAATTGAATTGTTGAGGATTCCCTCACTGAATGGTCACGCATACTATGATTTCTCACCAATTGCAGAGTATAGATTTGTGGTTTTAGATGGCTATGACATCAGTGCCATTGGTTGGCCACAGGATCATCCAAATTCATTTGAGGCTATGAAGGTTCTGCAGACAAAGAATCCAAATGCTGATAAAAATAGTCCAATGGGAATGGAGGGCCTGGAAAGAAGGTATTTGATGTTCAATGGGGCTGTAGGAAAGGAACAGCTGGAATGGCTCGATGGTGTCCTCCGTGATTCCTCCATGCATGGACAGAAGGTGATTGTCTGTTGTCATCTGCCTCTAGACCCTGGCGCATCCTCTCCAGAAGCACTTATGTGGAATTACGACGAAGTGATGGACGTTATACACAGATACAAGTGTGTGAAGGCTTGCCTAGCTGGCCATGATCACAAAGGTGGATACTCTGTTGATTCACATGGGGTTCATCATCGAGTTCTTGAAGCTGCTCTCGAGTGTCCTCCTGGCACAGATGCATATGGCCACATTGATGTCTACCATGACAGATTGTCCCTTTCAGGTAATGATCGAATGGAAAGTACTGAGATTATCTTCGAGTCTTAATGAAAGTCATTTCTGTTCATCTTATTTCATGTACCAGTAACTAAGTCATTACATACTGTAGCTGTAAACCATTCATAAGAACTACTCTTCAAATATTCAAGATCAACTGTAACTCTGTAGGAAGTTGGTGTATTAACATGCTACAGGCATCTAGATAATGGAAATTCAATCTTCATACATGTGGAACATGGGCATGAGATCCATACCACCTGTCTGATGGTCCCTGTCAATGATACTAGTTGCAGAATCCTAGCACTCTGATGGAAGACTTACGCTCATTGAATTTGGACCCTTGGCGCAACCTTTAAATAAAAAGAAAATTCAATTTGTTATGGTAAAACCCATAGGATCTGGTCTCATCTGATTGATGTGATTTTAGGCTACTGCTCGTCATTGCTTGGCGCAGCTGTGCGATTGGTATGAATCTCAAGCTCATTCTATTTATATTTGGATAGATTGCTGACTATCAAAAGCCCTAAACAATCTCTTGTTCATTTAAGGAACTTATTTCAATTTCTATGAGCAAGATATATTTGGCATTGTGGTTTTGTGCATGATAAAGCCCGCCAAAGCAGATCACGGGTTTGGGATTTCTAATACCCAGCTCAGAGAGCCTGATTGTGTTCTTTGTAATCAAGATCTCTTCTTACTCTACTGAATTTTGCTGCATACTTATAACAGGAATTCATTATGGGTCAGCCCTAACCCAACCACCATTTATTTGGTGGAACTAGACGACCCCACCAGCATGCCGCTTGTCTCTTTTTTTTTTTGTCATGGTAATTTCATGCACAGTAGGTTTATTTATTAGGCCAGAAGATCAAGCTTAGGCCAATTGTAAAGCTTTGTGAGGCTCGGTCTTGCCCCACTTCCTAACTCATCAATTGACATCCCTACTCACTATTTGATGTGATTTCATTGATCAGGCAGGGATAAAGCTCAACCATTAGTCATCCGACATGGAGGAACATGAAGTGATCCTTGGTATCTCCTTTTCATCTTTTACTGAAAGCAAACATAAGGTCCATAGTGAAGTGCCTCTTGAGGAAAGCACCATGGCAAAGAAGAGAACACACTAATACAAATTGAAAAACACTAGTACACAGGCGAGGTGCCTTTTTCTTTCTGGCTGAAACTTCTTCGTAGGGCTTGCACTGGCTTGAAGATGGATAGATGCCTTATGAAGAGGCCACGCCATAGGGACCTTCTTTTCTTGTTCCATTATACGAAATGCCAGTTGCCTATTAATTTCGTTTAGAATATGTAGCTTTGAGGTACACACACATACAATTTTTCCATGGGCCTGTTAGGGTTGAGTTGAACCTTTTCAAGACCTTGCTCATTTAGTTCATCAGCCTAATATTGAGGCCTGAATCTGAGCTCTTTAGCAGAATTTTGCCCCTCATTAAATATTAAACAAATAATAATTATTAAAGAGCAATGGCCTGGTAATGTATGAATAACTATATTGACACTCAGGTGTTGCCTTCTTTGCATCCATGAGATAGGGCACACTTTACCCCTTGCTTTGCATCATAACCATCCTAGAACTGTTAGGTTAGGCTGGGATTGCAGTGCTATTTTCAAATCATAAAAACCCCAGGACAAAATCCTAGACACGAGATGAATGACAAAGATGAAATGATAAATTTGCTGGGAAATGAACTACTAGCCATCACCCTAGTGGTTTGTTTCTCATCTTCTTTTGATTCTATATCCTTAATAAAGAAAGGTTATTTGATGTTTATTTTTAAAGTTCACATTTGATCTTCATTTTTAACTGCTTATGGTATGAATTATATGAAAACAAATAGACCCTTAATGAAAAATGAATCAAGAAGAGATGAAAAATATATAACCAATCATCACTTTTATAAAATTCAAATCATATACTACGTCAAAACATCCGAAGAACGACAGTCATAGACTGTAGTTTATATATATAAAAAAAAAGGAGAAACAGTTGTAGCTGTCGTTCTGTCTCAAATTGGAGTGATATAGCTTTTGGAAAATGACAGTACATATATGTGGTTTTTAGTGGAAAATTTTAGTTTCTAATACAACATTCATAGGCTGTCGTTTTTTTAAAACCCCTGCCCCTATTTTGAGATAAAAAACAATAGTCAACGGTTGTAGTTTTTTTAATTTTTCCTAAAAAAAAAAGTATTTCAAAGATTAAACCTATTTAAAATCAATAACAACCCATTTAAACAACTCAAACAACCATATCTGTCAACCATCCACATGTTAGCCATCCATACAAAACTCGAATAACCATATCATTTCATTCATCAAAAGCACATGCATCCATATAATATCCAAGTACCAACTAAAACCACGTCATAAAAATCCATCAACCAACATTAACTCAAACTTACACCCTCAAAACATTTACAAACATTTACTTAAAAAAGTAAGAATAAAAAAGTAATAAAGTATGGTCCTAATTATAGGCCAATCAAGCACATCGCCTAGTATGACATCTCCTAACTTGTGTTCCCCGTTGAACAAGTCAATACTCCCATCAACAATCTCATCTAACACAATCTTGTAGAAACTTGCCTCCGGTAACTCTGTTAAAGTCTTCCATAAGCAATTATGTTTTTCTTTGTCATGTGCTGCAACTTACACGAAGATGGGCCTCTTGTGTGTGTGATTGTTTGGTCCAAGTGTGCATATTGACTCTGAGAACCTTGGCTCACCTACATACATCATTAGGAACACATTAATTTTCATTCCGTCTAACACATGTTAACGAACTTCTCCCCCATTCTTCTTTCTTAACTTTTTTGGTGGGTTATGTTTTCTCTCTAACATCTGTTTAATATTTGTCGTGAAAATTCTTACGTAGCTTCGACTTCCAATTCCTCCAATGTGCATTTGCCTTGTTTATCACGTATACTTTGTTCTGAATTGGGACTTCAAACATACTCTGCTTAATAGCCAATTAATAGATTAGTCATGTTGAAAAAAAAAAAAAAAAGAAACCAACTATATAAATGGGTACTCACACTGACAATCTCCCACACATGATCCTTCACTAAAATTGGCACTTGTGACCAGTTATCAATACTCATATATTGGACTTGGCAACTTTTCCTATGGTCGAAGATAGCTTAGTTGTATTAGGACCAATGGCTTGGCCACAGAGGCTAAATGTAACACGGGGAAGATGACTCGCTACAAATGTCATTCTAAGTTAGTAATATTATAGAAATTAGTGAATATTGAAAAAATTAATATCGCAATACATACTCTCATGGGAAGATAATCCCTGTAAATTAGATATTGTTGCCACCGTTGATCTGTCATGCAACATAGTGCCTGTAACCACAAAAGCCACAATAGAAAATTCATGACATTTTAAATATATCGGCATCCGAAATGAAGCTGGATTTGATTAATAGGCATTAAAAGATAACATGCAAATATTGCTAATAGACATTTATATGCTAGCACGAATGTTGGCATTAAAAGGCTTGTCATACATGAATTTAAGACTTAGATCTCCTCGTCATCAACGATAGCATCTTGTAATGTTGCGCTTAAGCTACTTCCATTAGTTTTAGCCTCAAAGACTAAGGGATCTTCAAAATTAAGAATCAACGTCATGATTCAATTTCTTTGGAACTTCCAAGACAATATGCCAATCATCTGTTGGCCTACTGTGATCTTTACAATAGAGCACTTGAGTGCCTTGAGAAGCTAGAATAAAAGGCTCATCATCTTCCTTTGAATTTCTTTACAACCTTCTCAAGTTGACATATATCAAGTTAGTTGCTCGATTAACATAGCATCCATGTTTGTCTTCTATACGCACCCAATCACAATAGAATACTACTTGTTTAAAATCATGGTAATCTAGTTTTGGAATTTGTTTGATAACTTCGTAGTAAGCGGCCTCTTCATGCACAAGGTTGGTGTCCTCGACGCTTGACCTGAAAAGGGGTTAAAGCCTTCATTGAGACCCCACTATTCTATGTCGTTATATTCATTTCCGCATCCAAAGTATAAAATACATATCCATTTATTATGTATGCATTATAAGAAATGGTTTCAAATGAAGGTCCATCAACAAGCCTTTTCATAACACTGTTTTCTTCGTTTCTTAATTCTTGTCTAAGCCAAGGAATGTATTCAATCGCTTTTTTTGTTCGCATAGTGCCTCTTCGATTCTGAACAATGGGCCTTTGGCTTTGAATGTATTCATCATATTTCCTGCTTAGATTTAACCAACACGAGTTCGATTGTCGGTCTCAAATTATGCAATGTTTTCATAACGTACATATTAAGAAGGCAAAAATTTTACTTACCTCTCCCACTCCGCATTCTCAATATAATGTTTCAACACCCATTTACGAGCTTGCTAGTCTTGTACAAAAGTAAGATTGTAGACCTTCCCATTTTTATCAATAGGGTAGGCACATTCACCATCATCATCCATCCATTTCCCATGTCCTTGCTTATGGCTTCTTTCTATACTATCGGGCATATAATTCATGGCATACAACATGGATTCCTCCATTAAGTAACTCTTTGTAATGCAACCCTTTGGATATGTTTGATTCACCACATAATGTTTATATGTCTTCATCTTTCTAATACAAGTTAGCTAGATTAGATACCAATGCTAATTTGTAATAAATTAGTTAATTAGGAAAGAACTCAAATTAACAAAAATACTTTAATTATCGCTCAAAATGATACATCCATCGATATCTAACATGTCCACAAAACATCGCCTCCTCTGCCAAGTGCACAACTTGGTGTATCATTGAAATGAAAGATGATGGAAGGAAGTATTTCTCAAACACACAAAGTGCTACCATAATACGTTCTTGCATTTTTAAGATTTCTTCACGATTGATAACCTTTGAGCATACGGCATTAAAGAATATTGATAAGTCTCGAATAGCAGAACCTAATAGCTTATGTGACTCAAAAGCGTGCATAAGCAACACTAGTAATAACTATTGCAAAAGCATGTGATAATCATTTGACTTAAGATATTTTAGCTCCTTTTCCTTCAAGCTAACATTGTGTCTCCAACATGCACTATATCTGATAGGAACCTTTAAATGATATACTGTTTTACATGTCAAATCTTTCTCCAATCGGGATGTAGTGAAAGGAGCTTCTGGACATAATTTCTTGCCATTTTTTTCAATTGGCCACAACTTTTTTTTTAATCCCCAGCTCTTGCAAGTCTTCTCGGGATTTAAGACTATCCTTAAACTTGCCCTTTGTGTTCATGATTGTTACAAATAGGATTTCTGCCACATTCTTTTCCACGTGCATTACATCCAAATTATGGCGAATAAGTAAATCCTGCAAAAATAAAAAAATTATGCTAATATATTAGTTAACTAAATAAGATTAGTTTAATAGTAAGAGTTTTTTAGAGCGCACCTTCCAATAAGGCAAGTCAAACAAAATAGATCTCTTTGACCATGGAGTGTTCTCATTTACCTCTACATGTTTTCTCTTCCTCTTATTGACTGCGTTCTTTTCCGACTTTAGCATGTATAGTTTCCATTTTTCTTAACAATTCTGAACCATTCATACGCTTGGGATTCTTCTCATGTTTTTCATTCCTATGAAATTGGGAATTTTGGATCCTAAAAGGATGTCCCATATCTTGTAGCCACTTTCTATGCCCCATGTAAGCAAACTTATTCCCATTATTTAGCCACAATGAGTTTGTTCCTTCACTACACACAAGACATGCATACTTTCGCAACCTGACAAATGACCATATGTTGGAAAATCATGTATAACCCATAACAAAATTGCTGTCATGGAGAATATATTTTTATTGGACGAGTCATATGTTTTGGCTCGTGGACCACAAATCATTCAACTCATTCACTAATGGTTGCAAGTAGACATCGATGTCATGTCCTGGGCCATACTACCCAGGAATCAATACTGTTAACATAGTGAATTCCTTCTGCATGCATAAAGATGGGGTAAGATTGAATGGAACAATCATAATAGGCCAACAACTATAGGAGTTAAAGTCCAAGAAGAACATTACGTGCCTCGCGTGCAAAAAAGTCGGCTATTTAAGGTCAACTTGTTTCCAAGATGAAGAATCCACTGGATGGCACATGATTGATTCATCTACTACTAAGCTCGCATTCGCATGTCATCTTATGCTCTCCGCAATCTAGGGTACACTATACACTCTTTGCAACCTTGGTGTCAGTGGAAAGTAACTTAGTTTTTTCCAAGGCAGAGGTTTTTTCTCTTGGTTTATCTAAACTCTCCAATCGCCATCTGCTTTCACCACATGTAGAACAACTATCCTTATTTTCATGCTCTCTCTAATGAAGTATGGAATCATTACGGTATGCATGGATAATCTTGTAATCCATACGCAAAGGACTTGATCTTTTTTTTTTTTTTTTTTTTTTGTGTGCATTGTAGGTGGTATTCAGCACAGTGTTTCCGAGTGGCAAAATATTTTTTTATCAATTTCAGCAACGTTGTGAAACTCTGATTAGACCATTGATATGTAGCCTTTAAGCTTAACAAATCCACTGTCACAGACAACTTTGTATGTTCAATTTGACATGAAGGATACAATGGTTTTTTATCGCGTCCTCCATCAACTTCTTGTACCGAATATCTTCTGTTGAATAATCTTGAAATTCAACAAATTCTTCATTAGGAGCTTCATGAGAGCATAGAGATGAATTACCTCCCATATGAGCTTGAGCTTCAATCTCGTCATGAAAACATTCAAATACGTCATTGACTATATCAACCATTCTTGGAAACGTTTCACTCAATTTTCCATGCTACCGCCCTCTACTGTTGTGTAACTTGTATCTATACCATGACAAATTAAATGATCATAAATATCTCCTAATGTTTTCTTCTCTCCTTTTAAATTACGACATGTGACACAAGGGCAACAATACCAATCATCACCCCCTAATTACTCTTTATTAGCTTCTATGAATGCAAAGAATGACTTAACCCCTTCTATGTATTCAATTGAATGCCTTGGTGCCATCATTCAGCCTTGCTTTGAGACATTTTCTGAAATAGAAAATCTATAGATTATGTCCCACATAATATGTTTCATCAATATTCAAAATGAAAATGAAGAAATACAATCCAAGACAATAAATAAAAGAGGCCAAACAACACTTGCCAACTTTCCCAAAAATGCGTATTTCATAAATAGCTCTCCCAAACCAAACAACCCAATTAAAACAGTTTGAAAATCACTTGCTAGTATTTCTACTAATAACCAACCAATCCAAAAGGCAACAAATTCAGCAAAACACTAGAATACTAGTAATGAATTCATCTTTAGAAAATCGGAAGCTAAAATAGAGATAAGAAATCAAAGACTTTTATAATTGAAATGGAAAAAAATGGAACCTAGTTTCAGATCATGTTAAAATGGATACCATTTTTAAAGCCTTGAACTAAGAACCTAAATGTACTTACTACAAGAGCCAAACAAGAACCTTTCTTTCCTTTCCTTATCTTTTTTTTTTTTTTCTCCTGCTTAGAAGCAAAATATGTTTTTAAAATAGAAAGGTATTGACAAAAACAAAGGAAACCAAAAGAAACATATAGCATGATGAACCGCATGCAAGTTGTTCCATCTTACTGATGTCATAACGAGAACATTAATGATGTCCAAACAAATTCAGTAAATTCCTCATTTGGAGCACGACAGATAAGTAAATCACATGAGAGTGTGGTTTCAATATGCCTGGGCAAGTCATGCTTAACATAATCCTAATTAGAAAAAGAAAAATGTAGAGTTCTTTCTTCTAGATGTGTTTGGAAAAAAAAAAAAAAAAAAACATTAGAAGGTGTTCCTTCATCCCTTCATCTTACTGTTCCTATCTTGCAGACACAACCCTCATATCAGGCCACCTTTGCGGGAAACATTTATGTTAAATATTGAAATAAAAAAAAAATAATAATATTTATATTTTTCATTTATACATGTCACTCCACTCTGCAGCTCCTAGTTGCACAAAAAAAAATGGCATCTCTACCAATCACATGCATATTGTATCCTTTGTCAGACCACATTTAGCATTCGCATCCACCAAAGAGTTCCTCACAACAGTTTTGTTTCCAAACCCCTTCTCACCAACCAGCTGATAAATTTCCATCCCTTTCCATAAGTCCTTCACCTTAGCACAAGCACGCAACACACTCATCACAATGGTAGGATCCACTTCCACCCTAGCATCTCCTATCCAGTAAAAAACCACCAAAGCTTCCTAAGCAAACCCATTTTGCACAAACCCAAAAGCCATAGGGTTCCACAAATAGTAGAATCAACAAATTTTTCTGCAGTAAATGGGCATGGTAGAGATTCCATTTTTATGTTCGATTGGATTCACAAAAAACATACAGATATATTATTTAATAGCAATTAACAGTTTGAATTGGTTCAAACTCATGAATGCATGGAATATGGATTAATCCTTGAGATAAGAGGACATGAAGCACCAACCACAGAGTAACAAGCATTTTGAAAGTCAATTTCAATTGATAGAACTCTTAATCTCATCTCTATTCTTCCAAACATTTTTGTTGACAAACTCACTCCCAATGATGTAAAAGACTCTTACCTATTAGCAACCAATTACTTTCCCCTTCTCTACCCAAATAAAGCCAAGTTGTTAGGTCCAATGAGCAACACACATTCACAACTATAGTTATAACAAGGAAAAAGAAAGTTAATACCTGAGATGTTTGTCCAATCAGGGAGGAGACAAAGGGCTGCAGAGACAAGGCAAAATAGAAGATTGCAAACCTGAAAAGGAGAAAAATAAAATTAATACAAATAGATAAAAGTTTGTATCTTGCAATACCAAAATCAACTAATATAAGTTATATATCATTGTAAAATGATAGTGCCAAAAGTAGCCAAGGCTTGGAGTAAAATCAAGGAAAGTTCTAGCCCTTAGATACAATGCTCCAAGGAGTCTGGCTCAATTTGCCGTGACCGAGCATACCATCAGAGTAGGACAAGCTTCAGCTCATCACAATCCAATGAAAACTCAATTCAGTTGGTTTTGACCAACTGATACGAGTGAGGACCAATTTAAAAGAAGTTATTGACATCTTATTGGTGGTCATTTTACATTCACAAACGATTACAACATGGAGAAAAGACTAAAGCAAAAAAAAAAAAAAAAAAAAGGAGGGCTAATTTCAGACCTCAAGTTGTTGTGTGTTTAGAAACTCCCCAAACTTAGTTTGCCATAACCGAACACACCAATACAGTAATAGTAAATGCAAAGGATTCACACATTCTTGTTTCGGATCATGGGGAAATTCAAGGAGAAAGTGCATGCGGTGCATAGCCGAGGTGAAGAAGGAAACCAATGACACAAATAAACCAGTCCCAAACCTTAACTTGATTGGAAATTACACTCTCAGTTGGTTAAGACCAACATAGATATGTTAAGATCAGTCTACAATCTCGTTTCAACCATGCCAAAGCCGAGTATTTTGTACCAAATGGAAACTAACACAACTTCAAAAGGGGAAAAATCGAGCTTCAATTTATCATACACAAGGAAAACCTCAAGGCAGTTTGCTGAGACTGGCTAATGTGCCAAATGCAGTGCATAATATGAAAAATTCATTTCAGTTATATTTCAAGCCCTCTTTGCTTTTAAAAAGAATTCACATTGTGTGGGGATATCTACATGATACCGAGATTGTCATCCCATCTCAGTTAGGTCAGCACCACCTTGGTCGGTACCTTAGCACCTGAGCTCAGTACCCCAGCACTCGAGCTCGGTACTTCACCACTTGAGCTCGGTCCTGATCTCAGCACCCGAGCTAGGTACCTCAGCACCTGAGCTCGGTACCTCAGCACCTGAGTTCGGTCCTGGCCTCAGCACCCGAGCTCGGTACCTCAACACCCGAGCTCGGTCCTGGCCTCAGCACCCGAGCTAGTTACCTCAGTACCTGAGCCCGGTCCTGGCCTCAGCACCCGAGCTAGGTACTTCAGCACTTGAGCTCGGTTCGGACCTCAGCACCCGAGCTAGGTACCTTAGCACCTGAGCTCGATCTTGGCCTCAGCACCTGAGCTAGGCACCCTGTCTCAGCTCCTCAGCTCGGTAACAGTACCAGCTCAGCTAGGCATCTCATCTCAGCAATAGTGCCAGGTACTCCCACCTAGGCAGCAGTGCCAGAATGCTTATCGAGACGAGTACAGATAGCTGTACTTCTATGGAGACTCAACCACGTTACAGAACGTATTGAGTAATGATGACATGCATTTGGTAGAGATAAAAAGTTGTCATTTTCCGGTGGCTATGTCTGCATCAAGTCACCAAGGTAAGGTCCGATGGGACTGCAATTAAAGAAATGTGGGTTGTGAAGTGACTCCCTATCACGAGTCACGAGACTCCTTACTCAAAGTTAGAGGACTTCCCCACTATAAATACAAAAAAAAAAAACTCCAGAACAGGTAAGAGGAGACATACTCATATCTATATCCCAAAACTCTCTCTCTTCTTCTCCATCCTTTGCTTAGTTGCAGAACTGACTTAGGCGTCGGAGAGCCTTGTGCTGACTGCAGCCAGGGTCTTTGATTGTTTTTCTTCCCTCCCTTGTCAGGTTTTCAGGCAACTAATTCTTCCCAAAGAAGTTTTTATATCATCTAAGTAAGTCCGTGAGATTTTTTGCACTTACACACATGAATTCACAGAAGGCCAAATTAAGAAACTTCTAGTCATTATGCTTTTAGAGAAAACCTATATTCAACAAGCTGAGACAGACAGAGCAATCCCAAATCAAGATACAGCTGAACAAATTATTAAAGTCGAGGTTTAATAAAAAAAGAATGAGAAAGGAAAAGAAGAAGAGAACTTCAAGCACGGCAGGTTGAGATTGACAAATTACAAAAAAAAAAAAAAAAATTCGATAGTAAGAAAAACTGTAACTCTTAAAACCAAATTTTGCTAAAATGATAAATGACGCTTTTGCAATAACAAGGGGGGGGGGGGGGGGGGGGGGGGGGGTGTTGCGGGCGCAGATCGTAGGTCAGAAGAAAAATAAAGACAGCCAAGACCTAACTGCTGCTCGTCATGCACAGACACACCAAACCGAGAGAAACCCTTGGAGTTTCGGGTGAATCTTGGTGTGAATCAGTGATGAGGACGATTCATAGCAGAAGAAATCACATGCATCAACAATAGTATAAAGAGCAAGACAAGGAAAAAAAACCTCAAACCCAATTCTTCATGCACATAAGCTCATAGCCGAGAGAAACCCTTAAACATATTTTGGCAAGATTTTGCACTAATTAACGAAGAAGAAGAAGATTTTGATGATGAGATGGGTTATGAAAAACCGAATAAGAGGAAAGGAAATAAGAGATGGGGCTCACTGATGGAGAGATGGGGTTTGGGGAAAATGAAGAAGAAAGAAAAGAAGAGATGGGGTTCGGTAATGGATAGATGACCTTTAGGGATTTGGTGCTCGATTACATGACGGTGCTTACAGCTTGCAGTGGAGATGGATGGCCGCTCCGCAATGGGCGAGTCGAGAGATGAGAACTGACCAGTGAGAAATAGAGTCAAGGCAGAGGCGTGCTTGAGAAAAAGAGAGCAAAGGGCGGGAGGGAAAGATGGGAGGGAAAGAGGGGAGAGGATGGGTATTACTTTGGGTCCTTTTTAAGATGAAAACAACCACAAGCAATAGCTGTCGTTTATGAAAACTAGTTATGCCATGCACGTGCCCATATATGAAGAAAATCAAAATGTCTACAAAGCCCGGGATTTTTGTCCCGGGCTCTGGCACGGCTCCATGAGAACCTTGGATCCAACGGCTCCCAACGGCTCCCATGGGGAGCCGTGCCAGAGCCTGGGACAAAATTCGAGCTCTATAGCACGGCTTGAAGAAAATTGTAGGTGGTGTTGAAAAACCATCTCAATTAGCGTCATTCCGTCATTCAACATTTGATTGTATATGCAAGCTAAAAAACATATTCTCAAATAACGATGACCAACGCATTCAAGAAACTCAACTGCAAGGCACCAACAACACATTCAATTGAATATGTTCTATTAATTGTATATAGCATGAAACAACTGAGATAGTTGGGCACCTAACATGAAAACATTTTTCATGAAATAAAAATATCCAATTGAATATATAGATAAATGCCCATTACTCTATATATGTGATGGACATACAAATTCAATATCCACATCCACTCACTTTCCTATCCATATAGACATACCTATAGCACAAGTTCTTTGAAATGAGACGGTGCATCAGAGCCATCTCCACGAACCCCAAAACTACCACTCCTCATGACTCCAAACAGGAAAAAACTAAAATGTGGATGATAACTGATAAGTCATGAGCAATACTCTTCCATGTATATAAAAATAAATTAGAAATGAACCTACATATACATCAATCTTGCTAAAAACACGTTATTCAAATTTAAAATACATTTTAGTACAGATAAAGTAGACAAATCCAATCATCACTTTGGTCGCAAGGGGAGGAACAGATTGACGAAACAAAATACGACCCCAAGTTGAAGGCTCAACCCATTCAAACAGTACTCTCTGTATATATCCATCATTCCATCTGTCAATGCAAAAGAAAATAAGACCATGGGCATAAAACAAGATAAAGTGACAGAGAACATTAGCTACATGTGAGCCAGCGCTTTGGCATTGCAGAAGACCTCCCTTGCACAACCCAACAAGAAAAACAAAACTAATGTAACCGCAAAAGCAATATATATAAATCCAAAATATTTCCACAAACAATTAAATCTAATTTGAAGGATGAAAATTGTATTCATCCTTATCACAGAGTAACAAGGCATAGATAAAGAAAAACAATTGACAATTGCATATAAATAGCACCACCAAAGATTGAATACCTTGCAATTCAATAATGAGTTCTTTGTGCTAATAAAATGTTTAACCTGAGCATTGATTTGGTGGTTTTTTTTTTTTTTTTTTATACAATTATACAAATCACAGGAATTAAAAAAATCACTCAACCTAATAATTAGAATAACTAACATAAAAGCCATTTAACAACACTACTTACAAATTTAAAATGCCTCCTGTATTGGCTCAAAGTAGCCATCTCCAATTTCCTGAAGTTCACAGTTTGCAGGGCATGCATTTAAAATTTAAAGATTAAGGTTTCTTTTAGATACAGTTAAATAAATGAGGAAGAATTAAACATGTTGTATTGACATTCCCAAGCAATTGATTGAAGAAGTACACTCAATTATAATAGATGAAGCGAAATGGATTTGATTGCCAATTTCGTTGCCAATTCCAATTTTGATTTTGACCGCCTTATCGTTGTTGACTTCTTGCAAATGTTAGGCCCTACTAACTAATAACCCATTAATCCTAACTAATGACCCATTTAGAACTCCTTCCCTCTTCGTTTCCTGTTTCAACGTTACTCTTCTCCTCGTAACTATCTGTCATCTTCATTCCTTGCATTTTCAGTAACATCATACTGCTGCAATTGCTTCTTCAGTTGGGTGAGGATTTTCTTCCAAATCACTTCCATTCCCATCACCGAACTGGCTCTAATCGAGAAATCAAACGCATTGTATGCAATTGATTTTGACCATTGCCAATTAATTTGATTTCCACTATTTTTTTCAACCAAAACCCTTTCTACCTCATTCTACGTTTCAAATACCATCCATGCGTTTTCCACCTTAAAGGTAACTGAACCCCTCTCCAACCCTTCCCTTCCTCTCTTTTCTTATGCATCCCACTCTTTATGTACGGACCCTTTCTTTTCTCTCCTTTCATCTCCTTTCTTCGTTTCAAATGGTCTTTATACATTTTCGATTCTAAATGCAACCAAACCCTTTCCTTTTCCCTCCGCCCCCTCTCCTTCCTCTCCTCTTTTCTCTGCGATTTCCCTCTCTGTGTACAAATGCATTCATTTCTCCCACAACCAAACCCATCATTTTTGGAAACCCTGAACCCCCAAATCACAATTTTGAATCAAATCTTCGTTCTATTGGGTTTGCAAGAAGATGATGATGATCGGAACCAGGAGTGCGATATAACAGGATGATGATGTGTAGAGAAAATGTCAGCCCTTCTCGTGGTTTAGGCCAAATAAAGATCAGATGTAGTTTTTGGTCACTTTACCACTAATACCTATTAATGGCATGTTTGGCTACTCTGAATGAGTAAATATGAACATGTATTTTAAGGGTAATTCCCTAAACATTTTACTAAACATGTTTGGCTACTCTAATGAGCTAATTTTACCTATTCCCTAAATAATTGTTTTTCACTAAATTCAACCCATTTCATAAATTCCCTTTTACTAGATGTTTCGTAAAATGGGCGCTTTAACATCTGGTAAAAAGCCCAGCTTGGCATTGCTTTTCTCATTTGATTTATATTTCCTTGTACTTACTATATCATGTAGGTATTTGAAATCTTTGAAACTTGCATTATTTTGTACTACACCCATTTCATGGTGATTTCTTATTTTTGTTGTGTATATTGGGTTTCTCAATGTAGTCTAGCACATGACTCATGCATTCATATTTTCTTTGATTTAATGTTTTTGTTCTATCTTTTGAATTTCTCACATATTCTAGAACATGACCATGCATGCATGCTTTCTTATTGGAATGAAATGGGTTTTTATCGGCTTTAGTTTATGCACACCAATTGTGTGATTAAATTTCTGCATGAATAAAAATGGCGCTACGTAGTATGTATCTCATCCAATAAAAAAACTAAATTAGAAAGTAGCAAATGGTATATTCATAAAGATTACAGATGTACTTGAATCAAACCAGATAGCGTCCCTTGAAAAAGTCATCATATTTTGCCAATATAGTAGGTAAAAATAATATATTCAATGTTGGTGGCTGGGAGTGATCAAATCCTACACCATGGTACAATCATGATTCCCTCGGCTGAGTCTTTTCATTGCAAATCTTGCTCTCATCATCTTGAACATCTCAAAAAACTGAATTGTTTTGGTAACTTGAACTATATTAGGTTTCAAGATGAATGTGCTTCTTTCTTATGTTTTGTTTTCTCCTTAATCATCTTCTTTTGAGGGACATTACATGAGACTGAGGGATTTGAGATCACATGGTCTAATTGTTTCATCTTTTCCATCTTTCCTTGATCTGGAAGAAATTCATAAATTCTGGATTAAATTTTGTGATCAAGTTGGATTCTGTCCTTGCAATGTGGTTGCGAGGATCTATGGATATCTTGTAATTACTGCAATTAATAATGGATTTTCTTTATCAATTTACTCACTTTCATAGCCTTTTTTAAAAATAAATCTCACATGTTAGTTGTTGGACTAACTATCCTTTGAGTTTTTTTTTTTTTTTATTATCTATTTATGGATTAAAAGTTAGTGACTGAGTTGGATTGTGTTCCTGCATTCACGTTGCGACGATCTATTGATATCTTCTAATTACCGCATGTTGCAATGGATTTTCTTTATTTATTTCTTCACTTCCATAGCCTTTTTTACATCTTTTAAACCTCACAGCTTTGTTATTACAGTAACTATCATGTTATTATTTTTTGTCTATTTTGCACATATATTCTAGATTAAAAGTTCGTGATCGAGTGGATACTATTCATGCATATTGTAAGACTATTCTAGATTATCATGTGTAAGATTTGTCAGGTCTTTGAATCCGTTGTTTTTTGTTCAAATTGATGCCTTAGGAAATGATTGACTACTCTGCATATGGGGCTTTAGATTTTCTTTGACATTTTGAGACATACTTTAGCTTCTATGTGCTCTACAAGTAAGAAAAAAAACCCAAAAATTTGTATTGTAGGGTTATGATTATGTTTGTTATGAGTATTGAAGTTGTTTGTAATGCCCATTTGCTTTGTTCTATAAATTAAGGTAGAATTTGTTTGTATTCGATGGTATAAAATTGAAGTGACTATTGAATCTTAGTTTAGGTTTTCTTCTTCCATACAAGTTATTATTTAATATCCTTATCACCTGCCAATATTTTCAGTTCAGGTACATTAGGCTAATATAAGTATCTTGATCAAAAGATAGTTTTGCTCCTTAGACCGTATACTAGCTCAAAATCTTCTTAGCTCAAAATATTTTTTTCAAAATGTATTCACAAATGAATTCAAAACTCTGGTTTAGCATCGAGTTTTCTGAAATACAGAAAAGTAAATTTCTATTTTTCACTGGATGCTAATTTTGCCGAAGTCTGTCTTTGTTATATCAATTTTTACACTTCTTACTGAAATCAGAAAAAGTTAAACTGTTTTTCATATTCTTAGATAATGAAAATGACTGAAATAAAGGCATGTTTGGTGTTCTGAAAAACTTGTGGGTAGGCATGTTTGCCAACCAAAAATGAGTAGTCGGTTTGCTTCAGACCTTAATTGAACCAAGGCTTGCAAGTTACAACCAAGGGTAGTAAGAAAAGATATATTCCACTTAACTACATCCCCAAGTCCAAAGATAGCCACTTTGCGATCCCTTATTTGACTTAGCCACATTTAGAGTAGCCCCTACACTTAAATAGGGTTATGTGCATTAACAACGACACCAAACATTAGGAAAATTTGCATTTTAACGAACATAAAACCCACATCTACGTGCTAGTACTTGTTGAGATAGCGCAACTTAGAAATGAAAATTGTCAATTGGAGCCAAAGGGTTAATTTTCTTCCTTGTCACACTGATGATGGAGTCTGTGTTTAATCTTGGGCAGAGCTAATTTCGTTATGCTTATAAGGAATTGCATGGTTTATTGCCAGTTGGCTGAATTGCTGAATTATTAAAGATCTTAGATTAACTGGCAATTGGGCTGCATCTTGTGCTAGGCTGAAACGTCAAACTGATGATGAAGAAGGTGCAAATATCTACCATTTTCTCTAGACACGATATTGATAAAATGTAGATGGTATAATGGCTAGCACCGATGGTGATAGTCATATGACAATCAGCTCACATCTATTTTTAGTTGAGCAATGAATATATATTAAATATGAAATGACAAAAAGAATTTCAACATCCAACAATCACCAAAGCAGAGGAACAACTCATTAGCTGCATGAAGCTTAATGAACTAAGCTTTAGCTATATTCCCTTCCTCAAGTGTCCGTCTACCATCATATACTTGAATACAGAACAAAAGCCATTAAGATAATGATCAAGTACAAAATAATATTATTGGTATCAAAGAAATGCAACAAATAAAATAAACAACTTAAATCCAAATACTACAATCTATAGGCGGAGGCAGCATAGCAGTTTTAGGAGGAGAACTTTGAGGTGAGATGTTAAGGCATCTTAAATTGTCAATTTCATTTTCCTACGTACTCTCCTTCCTCCCTTTCTTACTCTGCAAATCATATAGAAACCAAAAATGTGAATACTTTTATTAATGGTTAAAAGAAATGTACCTTTTCACATTCACTTTCTATCAATATCAGGAATCACTTGTGGATTGTAGGTTTGTAGAACCATGCACTCTGCAAATTCAAATTCACTCTCATCAAAACTGTTGTCATGGGAGCTAGATTTATAGAAGATATGTCTAGATACATTCATGAAGATCTGAAATATGCCATTCATTGCAAAGGGAAAGTCAAAATTAGAAGCTTAAAATCCATTAGAACAAGTAATAGACCAGTATTGTTAAAAGATGAAGATTCTTATATAAAGTATTGCAATGATGCTAATTGGCATCCAAAGAAAATAAACATGCTAAGGATGCACTTACAATGAGGTTTGACAGTCATCAGCAGCTTCTCCCCCTTCTTCATGGTTTTTACAGCCTCTGACAGAGCAGGACAAAAGAATCCTAATTGGAAGGCCACTCTTACATAAGTAAATTTATAAACAATTGATTGAGAACTTGTGCCCAGTTAATCAATCAGCAAACTTACCATCTTTAATAGTATAGTCCACTCCATAAGATTTGGAGATCACAGTTCCATCTTCAAGCTGAGTTTCATATTTCACTGTGGCGAAAAGAGATTGAAAAACACATTACAATTTAGTAGATCATATTTTCCTATATGCAAAGTTATCAAATTAGTGTTGCAAAATTGTATACCAAGAACTTCATCAAGGTGCTTGGGATTGTCCCATTTCTTTCCCTTTGCAATTGCATTGGGTGGAATGGTTGGTGGAGACGCTGACTCTCCACAAGCCAGTTCAAGGGGAATGGTGAAGATAGCATTCTTGGCCTTCTTCATTGTTATAATGCCTTGGTCGCATTCCTTTATCACTTGGCAAAACAATTAAGAAGGCACATCAAAAAAAAAAAAAAAAAATTAGAAGAATGTAATTTTCAATGCTACACCTAAATGCAAAAGGAAAGACAAATTAACATATTGCAATAATTTGTTGAGCACTATGACAACAAATATGACATTTGTTAGAATTCATAGGAATTAATTGTTTTATTGAAGATCTACCTGTAGTTCATTATTCTTAAATTGTATTGAGCAACATATCATAAATTGATATAAAATAATGTCATTAGAAGACCAAATAAAACACTAACTATTGCCACTATACTGATGTGAAACTTAGGTTATGAACAAAGTTAGAAGTTTGCCAAATGGTTTCAAAGAAGCTCGTTGTTGATGATGAATATGATCATGGGAGAGAAATAATCATTAACAGTCCATGTACCTACTACTGACATTGTTTAGATAGAAATAGATTAGAAACGGAGAAAACGTTTCTACTACTGAACATTGCTCTAAGTTCGTGGACTAAAAAGGAGGGTTATTAACAGTCCATGTTTGTTTATCTGAAAAGAAAATGGAAAAGAAAGGGTCCCGTATGTCAATTTCAATACAAATCGGTACCCCTTGAGTTTGGAGACATTCCAGGTTCTTTACACACCTTAGTGATTTTCAAAACCTTAAATGAAAACTTGTGATTTGGTTTCTCCTTTCAAATGGGTTCAAACAATGCTCATAAGTCTTCCCATCACAATAGGATTCCTAACAAACCTCTCTCAATCATTTAAACATTTTATTTATGCACCCAGAATAGCCCAGGTGAACAGTGTTCATCGCTCGAGCGGACAAGAGCTTCGCTCGAGCGACGAGCTCTCTGGAATGGTTTTCTAGGAGGTTCGCTCGAGCGGATAATGGGTTCGCTCGAGCGAACATGTTGGCTCAAGCGAACAAATAGTTCGCTCGAACTAACAAGGTTTTGTGAGGACTCTGATATGATTCTAGGAAGGTTCGCTCGAGCGAATATAGGTTTGCTCGAGCGAACTATCTATTGGAATGGCTCGGAGTCATTTCTGGACAGGTCGCTCGAGCGACCTGCCAAGTTCGCTCGAGCGAACTGTCTAGAAACTGATTCCGGGACAGTTCTGCTCTCTTCCAGTTCCACTTCTTACAAGTTCCTTTAGCCACACTTCCTCATCAAAATAAGAGGATCAAATCCTCCTTCTCACAACATTTAATACATCATTAAATCTCCATCACGACCTCCATAAACATCAATCAAAACATCTTCTTCTTCTCAACCACATTCAACCACAAAAGAGGAGAGAAAACCACAATTACAAGGATTCATTTATACCAAAAGTAAGCAATAAATGAGAGGCTAACAACCACATTTTCATAACAGTAAATGAATTAGCAAAACTCTTAATGAACATTTATTTCAAGTCAATGCAAGACAATAAAAGCATGTATAGTATGATAAATCTACACATTTCTCATAAAATCATTTAATGCACAAATCATCAATCCATCCACTTGCCTCAAGGTCTCTAATCAACAAATCAAGCTTCTAACACTCACTCCAAGCAAAGCTCCAAAGCTACATAAAAACCCCCAAAACAAACCCTAAGATGGGTCAAAACAAAGATCAAGAAGAAACAAGCTTCAATAAAGGAAATGGAGCTTCTCAAGGGCTTGAAGAATACAAATCTAGAAAATGGAGAGGATTGCTTCCATGAAGGTTCTCCAAATAGTCAAGACAAGCTCAAAGAAGATATTGGAAAAGGAGGTTTCCTCCACAAATGGTATTAGGAGAAAGCTCTTAAAGAGATGAAGAAGATGATGATTTCAAATCTTCTATTTGTGCAAGTTTGGAAGTGATTGAGGGAAGGAAAAGCTAGAGGAAGAAGAAAAAGGGAAAAAGCCCTAATTTGTTGGGTTGTGCTGGAAAAGGGAAAGGAGAAGGGGAAGTCTCCTTATAAGGCAATTGGGAGTGGGCTCCACCTCTAAGAATACTTGTGGGGCTGAAATAGTGTTTTTCAGGGCTTCAAATGAATTCGACGAAGAAGGAAAAGTTGTTCGTCGAAATTTCTAGTTTCCAAAAAGTATATGTTTTGCGGGTTTCGAGAATATCAAACATTGTGTACAGATTTAGTGTAAAAAGACTGTTTTGCCCTTGAAGCTAGGAAAGTCGGGTTTCGGGATTCGAGACGGGAACGGGATCAACATGAAAGTTGAAGAGATTAACGAGATAAGTAAAACAAGATAAAAACACAATTCAATGGAATCTCGAGTAATCCTTCAAGTAAGCGCAAAGTCATAAAAGGAACCCCCCAAAGGGCTCCACTAATCATAAAGGCACTCAAAATTCCCTAAAGCTATAACAAAGCCATTCTAAACCCAACTAAATCAAAATACACTAACTACGCTTAAGAGTAACACACAATAATTAACACTAATAGAGGTCACTCAGGTAGGGGTCTTACAGAAAGCAATTGTAGGAGTTTCATGGAAATGTTGAGAATTAGGCCAAGAGTAGAATGAGGAGAAATCAGCAGAAAGTTGATGGAGAGAGGGGAAAAATTATAATACCTTGTTGAAGTTGAGAGTTAAATCTGGTGAGCGTATATGGTTTGGAAGAGAAGGAAATGCCATTTGCATCATTGAGATGACAAGTCCTCCTCTTTCCAATGCCACTTATCTTTTTTCCCCTAAGAAAATGAAGAGAAATCAGGGATTTACTGAAGTTTCATGAAAAACCTGCACCAATCAAGACCACATCAAGAGACAAAGACATGAAAATATGATCTCAAGAAAAATATTTTCAAGAAAAGGCACAATTAAAGATACACATTTTCAAAACAAGAACCCAAAACATTACCGTCACTATGAGGACCATTGGGTTTTCACAAACTCAGTGCAGGTAACCTAAGTTACTTTCCAGTGAAAGTTTCTTTTGTTCTTTGATATAACCTTAGATGTAAAACAGAGTTACATTTATTTAGATTTATAGGTAAATTGGTTGCTCTTTGTCTTTAAACAACTAATCAAGATTACGATTTATAAACAGCCTGTTGTGTTAATTACCCTGCATCACTTGAGCAATCTAATAATTGTATCAATGATAAATCATATGACTTAAAATTACGAAAGCAATTGTAGGAGTTTCATGGAAATGTTGAGAATTAGGCCAAGAGTAGAATGAGGAGAAATCAGCAGAAAGTTGATGAAGAGAGGGGAAAATTATAATACCTTGTTGAAGTTGAGAGTCAAATCTAGTGAGTCTATGGTCTGAAAGAGAAGGAAATGCCATTCGCATCATTGAGATGACAAGTCCTCCTCTTTCCAATGCCACTTAACTTTTTTCCCCTAAGAAAATACCTTTCCCCCCCTAAGAAAATGAAGAGAAATCAGGGATTTACTGAAGTTTCATGAAAAACCTGCACCAATCAAGACCACATCCAGAGACAAAGACATGAAAATATGATCTCAAGAAAAATATTTTCAAGAAAAGGCACAATTAAAGATAAACATTTTCAAAACAAGAACCCAAAACATCAAAAGATATAATAATTAGTCATGATAAAATAAAATAAAATAAAATGCTGACAAGCACAAGCCTTCATTAAAAGCTAAATTTTTTTTTCCTTTCTTTTAATGGTGACACACCAGAACCCGAATCTAATCTAATAAAAAACAAGGAAAGCTACCAAACTGCCATTACATTCACTGCATTGTTTTTCATTTTCAATGTATAATCTTTACATTCAAATCGTTAGATAAGTGTCATTCTCACCTCATAAGCATTAATATCTGGAAAAAAACGGACCTGCAACTAAAGCATGATTAGCCTCTTTGATAACAAACTTAATAGCAAAACACCAAATCCTTCACATTTATAAGTGAAAGGGAATTAGGAGAATGGCATAAAATATGTAATCAATATGCAATCATGTTTAAGAGAATGGAGAGGCTGCATCTAGTTTTCCTTTCTTAGGCCAGTGCGGTGCAAAGAAACACGAAGGAGAAATTAAGCGGACTAACCTTCGTGCCCATGAACACATGTCTAGAGAAAACATGTGCATTTAGAGCATTTAGAGTGGTTGCTACTGTTGCAGAATGCTTTTTAGCAATATCCATCTTTTGCCTTCCCACTTCACTCAAAGCAAGTCTGAAGTGCTTTGTAAGTAGCTGCATTGCAAATAGAGTCTTAGCTGGATTAGTTAATGGTATGTTTTATATGATATAAAAACATGAATTACTGTGTAATTGGTGTTCTGTTATGACTCAATACTCATCCAAATTTATGAATTTGAAATCTTGGGTACAGATAAATTAAAGTAGGAAAAACTCACAAATTGAATAGAGAGTGGAGGCTCATCTCTAGAAAATCATTGTAGAAAGCTCCAATCCATGCAGTTGATGAATGATGGTGTCTCGCGGGTAGGAGATAGAAGAAGCACTCAGCTTGGCGTGGTGACACATGAATAAGGAACTGCATGAGCTCTATTTTTTGTGTTCTTTAGAGAAGACATGACGTAATTTCCAGTTTTCATGCCACTCCAAAAGAATTTATGATGGTTTATGATCAATATAATTTTGATTCTTGATGGTTTGAACTTCAATTTGCATATATAGTAAGAATTATGTGATTTAAAAGAATGATGAAGGTCATAATTCATTGTTGGCATAGAAAAGTGTGTGTCAATTTGTAAGACAGAGAAGAAGAAATAAAAAACTAATAATCAGAGAAAAACAAAACTCTATAGATAGGATCTTTTTCAAAAACATCCATAAAAAAAGGTGGATATAGTTGTATGCTCGAAGTAAGACAAAAGAAAGGAACTATCAGCCTTATATGATTTTGACACATAGTTGAAGTGTGACTGATAGTAGAAGTTAATATTTACAATTAATATTTACAAAGTATTGTTTCTGACACATTGTCTATGCTTGGCTTTCATTAGGAACGTCGTCAATTGACACAACAGTGAAGTTTACTTCTGAGCTGTATTGATAGGCTTTCAGCTGAAATATGTATCCTTGTCGATTAAATTTGTCGATAATGTCCTTGATTTCACTGATTTGTCCCTAATATTAAAATAAAATGATAAGTTCAATATTTTATAGGAATTATATATGTAAGTACTGGTAATGAGGTGAATTTGATAGAAGCAAACTTGCTTTGAAAAGTGCATCATTTGAACTGTCGTGCATGAAGAAAGTTTCTTGATTTCGTTTCCAAATAATGTTGCTGAAATTGTTCCTGTGGAGTCATAAATATTTGCAACAACTCTAAACCTGAAATTCAAGAATCAGTTAATTAGTATTTACATATATATATATATAATTCTATATATATATAAATTATCTTACCATGGTTGTGATGTGGTTTCCTTGTAGGTACATGAACAAGAGATTTGAGTGTTATATTTCTCTGTTGTTTTCTTCTTGCATCCACTACAACCCATGTACCAGAACTTCTATTGTAGATTATCCACTGAAATTGATGCTCTTATGTGATGTATAACATTCTGAAGGGAAGACTTTGTGTTATTAAGCAATTGTTGAAATGAGAAAATGATGTTGATTTGAAAAGAAATGAAGTTGGTTGATTAAAGTACCAATGCTTTTGAATTCAGAATGTCTTCTATGTTTGTAGTTGTTGTTGTCGATGCAGTTGGAATGCTTGCTTGAGACATATTTTTTCGTAGTTCAATAAGCTTAGCCTCATGGTTAGAACACCTAGTAAGAAATAATTTATGATATTAATAATTTATCTTATTAGAATATTTTTATGTAGTTTCATTAAAGAGGAAAAACTGGTCTGAAAAATTATCTGTAATTGCCAGGTGTGTAATGTGGTGGCAATTGGTATGTCAGGGTTGATGATTAGTGTTGAAGAATGTCTTGTATTTAGACCGACTATACCTGAGAAAAAAAAAGAAAAGAACCATGTTAATGTATTCATTTCTCATAGCTATAGTAAATAGATTTACTATTTTAATACCATTATAATATGAGATCTTTGTACGTGTGACAAGAATGATTGGCATTGTATCCAGTGTTGTTGATAGAGTGTCAATCTCCTTTGCCATAAAGTTGTTCCACATAGACAAATTGATTGTTGTGAAACTAAATATTATAAAAAAGAAGATATTAGTGGCAGTATATGGCAATTGATAATAGAGAAAGTTATTAAGAAGGTAGACGATTTAAATGATTAAAAAAGTAGATGACATACTTTGAGTCTGCTAGAACTATTTGTTGAAGTGGCAAGGTTTCTGATTTGACTTTGGGTAGTATATCAAGAACTACATCAATTATGTCTGAAAAATAGCATCGTAATGAATAAAAATGATGCATGTTCATTTAGATTTCATGGATGATGATAGTTCATAAATATAATTATAGTATAGTTTCTTTTACCTATTTCTGCCTCTGAATCATGCTTGTGAATATCAGACAGTGGAGTAAAATTGTAAATGTTGCTACTGATATCTTCATCTTCTTTCATGACTTCTTCAATGATAGAGTGATTATTTATGAACCACTGATATTATGTATTTTCAAATTTGTATCTTGGGTTGTTTGGACAGACGGAGATATTTGACACATAGTAGCTTTTCAATACAGATAACGTGTTTTCAAGGAAATCAATATCGCTGTCAAATATAGTGGCTCGGACCCTAGTTCCATGCATACATTTAAAAAAACCAAAGTCATGATAAATAAACAAATGATGATGAAAAGTGAAAGGAGTGAATTTTCTGGTTATGGGGTAAATATCTAGTTTTACTGGATTTAAATATATATTTTTCATAGGAGTACTTTATTTTATCTAATTTATATAGAAATCACCTTGTCTTTTATCTTAGTTTTGTTAAATTAATCCACGGGAGATGAATATTACATATATGGTGAGCTTGGAGTTTTCCTTGCTGATAATTTTATAAAGCAAAAACATGGAAAAGGAAAAAAATTGGAAGAAATTAAAGTTGCTCTGGTAGCTTCACTTACTTTATTACAGAAAGCTCATAGTATGTTCTGTGAATGTATCCAATCACCAATCGAAATAAAAGAGAATTTCAATCTCCATTCACTTACTCAAATAAGAAAAAGTTTCAGTTTTTCCATTCACCAATCAAAAAAAAAAAAAAAAAAAAAGTGGCCTTGGAGTTTTCTTTGCTAATAATTTTGAAAAGCAAAAAGTTGGAAAAGGAAAATATTTGGAAGAAATTAAAGTCAATTAAAAAAGTAAACAAACTCCATCAATGAAGAGAGAGACAGGAAGAGAAACCTGGAAATATCAGATGATGTTAGTATTATAACATGATTCTATTAGAAAGAAAAAAAAAACCATTTTCTTTCTCACAGCATGTAGGAAAAAAATTAAGAAGGGAAAAAAACCCATACTACAGATTCCATCATAGAGTATAAAAAATTAAAAAGAAAAGATGGAAGCATTTTGCAGATGTGAGATAAGAAAGGGAAAATTGAATTACATGTTGGGGTAATTTGGAGAAAATCCAAAGAGATGGTATTCATCCTCTTTAGAGGAGAGAGAAAAAAAAAAAACCCTCTGTAGTTGCCATGGAGAGATGAACAATCGAGAGACGAGAGGCATTGAATCTAACCTCAAAGGAGAGAGACAGAAAGAGAGGAGATATGAAGCCTTTTTTTTTTCAAGCATGACAAGGCAACATGCATCTTTAAGTGAGGCCCATGTATTTATTTTGCAAGCATGACAA
The DNA here is from genome assembly GCA_003546025.1 of Camphora micrantha. NCBI lineage: Eukaryota > Viridiplantae > Streptophyta > Magnoliopsida > Laurales > Lauraceae > Camphora > Camphora micrantha. The sequence goes on along the minus strand of QPKB01000004.1, from coordinate 49,733,704 downwards.
GTCAAATATGCATCAAACATGCATCTTAAGCAGACCCCATGGAGGTGTAGAGAATCCAAACAAAACAGAATTTTAAGCCACATTCACTTACTCAAATAAGAAAAAGTTTCAATTTCGATTCACCAATCCAAATAAAAAAAATGCAGTCAATCTAGAATGTCTAAATTATGGGCCATACCTTGGATGAGAAGCTACTTATTTATGACCACTACTCATAATAAAAGAATTACATAACCTAATATATTGTAGAGTTTAATGAATCCAAACTGAAAAAACAAGTAAACCTATAAACAAATAATATTCAAATATCATTAAAAAAAACTAAATTCAAAAGAGGGCATATATAGTTGTTTATTTACCTCAGAGTCACTAAATACTAAGTTTTGATATGCTTTGTTGCTAGCCCTTGATTGATGAGGAGTGCCTTTTTCATTCACTATTATTTTGGCTGTCCATTTTGATGTGCGCTCTGTTATATCTTTGATTTTTCTACAATCTCTAGGCATTTTGCTAGCCTGTGGAAAGAACAATGAAGCATTTATTGATTAGAGCTGTAAAAAAAATAAATTTATGATTGTGTATGTTTGAAAATAGTAGATATATATACAGTAGCAAATAAAATATATCAAAATTTGGTATTCAAATTACCTATAACAATAACAGGTGCTAAACAGAATTGGCAAGTGTCAATATTTCTTGGTATACAACATTTGATGTACATGTATCTTTCAATGTTTCATCTATGCCTGATTTAATGAGAACTTTTATAGTAGAAGCTGTTTTCGCTCTGGATAGGGCAACATACAGTTGGCCATGTGAAAAAACAAGCTGTGGAAGATATATACCAACATGTTCTAATGTTTTTCCTTGCGCTTTGTTGACAATCATGGCAAAGCTTAGATGAATTGGAAACTGTTTTCTTTTAAGCATGAATGGATATCTGTCGTTTTCAGCTGGTTGAAGTGGAATTCTTGGTATAAAAACTCGTTTTCCTCATTAGTGACCAACAATTATTTCTGCATCAATTAGATTTTTTGTAAATGTTCGACAAACTAATCTTGTCCCATTGCATAATCCTGATGGTGGATCTATGTTTCACAGCAACATTATTGGACAATTGATCTTTAATATTAATTCATGAGGAGGAAGTCCACTTGGTGTTAGGCTGTTTAAGAACTCCTTTTGCGGAAGCTGCTCTGTATCATCTATTGCCGAATCAAAGCGGTAATACTTGACAGGAGAACTAGGAAAATGGTTTATAAGCAAATCATTGATTTCATCAACGAAATCATTTTTTGGAGTAAGTATCGCACAACTTGCTATAAAATCTGAATTGTTGGCATTTTTTTCTAGCTCTGGAAATGTAGCCTCTATCAAATCGGCCCTTGATGTTATGTCATCTTTGTAAGGAATGACCATGCCATTTGGGATTTTTATTTTGTCATTGTTTATGGAATTTTCTATCCCATTTCCAACCCGTAATAGGAATTTACTAAATGATGGGTCAAATTTGGCCCTCATGTTTTCGGTCAGTTTGAATTTCTGTAATGTGGGCCACAATTTTGATGTAACCAGACTTGCTTCGATTGCTTCATGTCTATTTGTTCTTGGGACAACAGGAAGGACTTGCCGAAAATCTCCTCCAAATACAACTACTTTTCCTCCAAACAGCAACTGTGAATCTGTTACATCTTGCAACATTTGATGGAATGCTTCAATTGCTTCTTTCTTTGCCATTGATGCCTCATCCCATATAATGAGTCTAGTCATTTGAATTAAGTGAGCAACACTTCCTTGTTTGCATATATGGCAACTCTTTATCTCTTCAATATTAAGTGGTATTTTGAAATGGGAGTGTGCTGTTCTACCACCTGGTAATATGGATGCAGCGACTCCAGAAGTTGCAGTTGCAAGAGCAATAAGGCCTTTTGATCTCAATGTGGCTAATAGGGCAAGATACAAGTATGTTTTTCCAGTACCACCAAGACCATCAATGAAAAAAGCTCCGGGACTCTGACTTAAAACTCTTTGCAATATAATATTGTACACATGTTTCTGTTTTTCATTCAATGTATGTGCCGCAAGTAAATCATGTTCAGACAATGAAACACTCAGTTCTTCTTCAATTTCCTTTGAGTAAGATATTTGCTCATCAATTTCAATATCCACATTAGTAAAAGCATAGTCCATAATGCTTTTTCCCATTGACTGTAAAACAGAGTTTATATTTGCCAGTACTTTCGCCCGTCTTATGTTTGATGAAAACTCAGGGAAGTGATAATCTTCGCACATAGCATCTTCAAATTTCTCCCACAACATTTTAGGATTGCTTGGATTACAGTACACCAAAATGGTAGCAAACAATCGACGCAAACTTTGTGGCATTTGATATTGAGATGCTTCTTGTAAACATTCTTCAAAACTATTATCTGATTCCAGCAACCCTCGTAATAGTGCAGCTTCATGAAATGATGATGCTTGAGTTCCGTTAAAGAATTTCAAATCTTGAAATGACACTGGTGCTCTAACATGATTCAACAATAGCCGCAGATAATGTCTTTCACCTTCAATTGGATTTGTTGTAATGATTCTTCCAATTGCACAATCTTTTTTCCTCTCACTCCAGTATTTTTGGGCATCTTGCCATACAAAATGTTCGGGGAATTCTTTATAAAGCCATTTTCGTGCTTCCATGTTAACTCTATTCATTTCGAAAAACTGAGTCAACATTGTCCTAGATGCACGATCATTGGAAATCACATGAAGAAGATTATCTTGTTTATTGAATGATATAACTTGTTTATCTTCTAAATGCAACTGCAAGCCTTTGACAGATGGATGAATTTCATTCAATGAGAACTTATAGATTCGCCATGTGGCTTCTGGAGGTGAAATCCATCTTGCTATTTGAAATTGTTCTATTTCGTCAACATCAGAACTATTTTCATCACTAGTAATATGGAATGTAACACGGTCATGACCCTTATAGATGTACTTGTACAAATATTTGACTGCTTTAATTGTAGAGAAAATTTCTAAATTCATGTGACAATCAAACTTTGCAAGTAAGTAAGGATTGTACGGTATGACCCATCGATTGTCTAAATATGCACCCCGTACTTTGGCTTGTTCATTGGTGTTACGTCGTCTATATATTGGATAGGAATTCTTTGCTTGAGTTGTTGAACAAGAAAAATCTTTAGGATAATGGTTTTTGCAATAACCATTTTTTCTCATACAAATATTTTTTGGATTTAAATCTCCACATGGTCCATGCATCATGTGTTTCACAACTGCTGCATACAAATGTGAATTTTTAGCTCTGTTAGGTAGTTCTGCGCAAACAAATCTGTCAAATGATTCTGGCACAACAATTTTATAGCCTGTCTTCAAGATAAGTAAGAAATGAGCATGTGGAAGTCCTCTCTTTTGAAATTCAATGACATACACATAAGCAACAATTGGTCCAAATATATTTTTTTGAACAAATCATCTTTTAGCTCTTCCAGTTTTGCTCTAAATACTCGTGCAATCAAATCAGGCCTATTTTGTGCTTCTTCAGATGATTCAAGTTCGTTCTTAACTTCAAATCAAGAAGGATTACATGTCATTGTTAAAAATATATCAGGCTTTCCAAAAGGTTCAACCAATGCCATTGCATCTATATAACGTCGCCTCATATCTCTTGGACCACCTATAAATGATGCTGGTAAGATAATTCTATGTCCAACTTTGGAACCATGAGTTTCTCCAACTGTAATACTATCAACAAGCCCCTGATATAAATCATCGTATTTCATCTTGTCGATAACGAAGGTAGTCCAACCGAGAGCTCCCTAGCTTGATGTACATGTCAACAACATATTGTTGTAACAAACGACCTGAGTGTAGCAGTAGTGAAGGACAATATTCTCGTATTTGTAATTTGTAGCAATAATACTCGCGACAACACACGTCCTTTCTCTTATTAACTTTCTTTTGGTTCACTGGAAAACATTAAAAAATTTTATTATAATATGTTCAATATTAGCGGTATTATTTAAATAAGTAATGTATCATTAGTACCTTGCCTTTCTTTTTGAAGGAGATCTTCTAGTGATGATATTTGGGAAGGATTAAGAGATGTTTGTCCTTGACAATAAGCTCTCGAAATTGTTTTAGTTAATCTTTGTATTCCTTTATGCCATCCAGTATCACCATATGAAAGTAATAATGGCTATTGCAATGGATCATAAGATAAAAAATAACATTGCACTCTATGACTATGGCCTGAATGACTATGGACAATTATATCGCGTTCACCATGAGTGCCAGAGTCATCATTCTCTATCCATATTGCTGTTACTTGTGATTCTGACGGAGTATTATACACTCTTCGGTCTAATCCGACATCGCATTTGATTAAAATGTGAAGGCTTTCCAAAGTAGGTACATGCTGAAGGCTTCGGAAAAATGAGCAGTATGGATTAACTGATAAGATATTTAGCAGCTTTTGAATGATGCCCGAATTAATTTTTGATGATGCTTGAATGCGGTTCTCCAGTTCATTTTCCGTATCATAAAAATAGAGTTGCAAGCAAGAAGGACGTCCATCTATGGGTACCAAGTCATTGATATAGTGGTATACCTGACCTTGTACCTTGAATGTATATATATACCTTTTTGTCTTCTGCGAAGATCTCTATCATATTTGACACCAAACGATGTAAATGCAAGAGTGTTATTATATGTACGAACATATTTTCTAAATTCCAAAGCATCACTTGAGTTTGACTTAAATAGCGAATGGAGTTCTTCAGGGGCATGATTTGAAACCAGTGATATTTGACCGGAGGAGCAGCAGAAGCCTGCAAGTTCACAATGAAGTCTCGCATGTTGAAGAAGATGGTAAAATAGATGGTTCTTGAGATATATTTTGAAGAACTTCATCAATGAATGTGGAGCTAGAAGGGATTTTATCTACGATAAATACAAAAGCAAGAAAGAAGTATAGTTTAGTTACTTTGAAGATTTAAAAAAAAAAAATTAGATAATTATATATGCACCTATGCTTTCAAGAATTTTTTAGCTTAATGTTTTACTATTTTTTGTTATTATATATTCTATAATAGAATGAATATTATTATAAAATTGTAATTAGCATTGATGAATTTTTGTAAGGCATAGTTTTATTATGAATAATAAACTTAGGTACTTTTTCCAAGAGAAAATGAAGTATATATAAATTTTTATTACCTCTAAGAGCTTCATTCCTACTTTTTTTTTTTTTTTTTGATGAAGCAGAGTGACGTCGCTCTTTTGATGTTGATCCTATTAAAAAAAAATTAAAAAAAACTTACCATATGCCTGTACTTTAAGTGTTAAGTGATTACAGGCTGTAATTCTTACCAACTTCATAGGTGTTGTAGTACTCAATTTAATTTGTTGTTTCCCTTTGTTTGATGTTGTTGATGAAAGATAGTCAACTTGTTTCACTATGATAGTCAGTATAGTGAAAACCAAAGAATTGTTAGTCAATTATAAGAGTTTCAATAATTGATACATGACTTTAGGAAAAGAATAAAATATATATATATATTTTTTTTATTACTATACCTGGTTCAGAAATAGAGTTCCTCGATGAAGAGAATTGTGAATCAAGTGCCATTCTTAATTTTTTTTTTCTTTTGTATGCCTCTCCTTTTTTTCTGTAGTTCTACCTTCTTGTCATCGCTTAAATTTTTATAATATTTTTTGAAATATTCTCTTCTATCTCTCTTTTTGCCCATATTTTACATCTGAGGAAAAAGGGCGGAAAAATCAATAATGGCGAAATTGTGCAGTTTAACATTTTCTAACAAGGTGTAGACTATTCCTTTTCACCGTCTTTCTAAACCAAGAATAGGTTCATTTTCCGTGTCATTCTAACATCGCAAATTAACATTTGTATAGCAAAAAGTAATGCAACACCCAATCCAACATCAAACTTCAGATTCCTTGATACGCAATAAAATAATGGCCTCAATTTTTCTTCAAAATGATATTCTATAAAACACGTGGTGATAATATTAAATTTCTTGAATATCTGGTAATCCGATACATCCACATAGGCAAAGCATAATACTACCATGAAATAAGAAAAATATATAATATAGCCAAGGTCTTATTATTTCAACTTGGAGTTCAAAATTCTTATTATCCCAAATAATTCTGAAAATGGCCTACCTATAATGAGTTTCTTCACAAGGTAAAGTGCTGTAGGGATACGATAAACAGTGGCTTCTTCCAAACACGTAGTCAATCTGAAAATTAGCAGGGTGGTAATTAAAAACATGACATCAGTTGATGAAACAGTTGATAATTAAAAAAAATCAGTTTAACATATATAAATTAGAAAAAATATATACATTTGAATTAATGATGGACCTAATATTTGTTTATCAAATAAATTTAAGTACCTCATCTCAAAGTTTAATGGTTTTACAGAGAATTTTTTTGTGACCCACCTAAGCTCATGGTTAGTTCTCCTCAATAAGTGAACAAATCTAACAAAACCCAATCTAGGAACAATGAAACACAGATTCAGGAAATTTGTGGAGCTTTTTGCAAAGCTAAAGATTAGTTGCTATTTGATATTTGTTTCACAAGTATCTAAGGGGGTTGTCAGGGTAAGAAAGTTCTTTATATGCTGCTCAAGAGCATTGATCTCTTTCCCAGTTGGGTCTTTTGCAACCCATGCAATAACATCAAATTCTTTGCTTAGACCCATAAAAACTCAATGAGAGAGTAAACTTGATTAATTGATCATGCATAAAGCGTATGGTTAAATTAAGTAAAACCTCGACAAGAAAACTAATATATGGAATCAAAGACTAGATCCAATCATCAATAAAAGGTACACCTATATAAATAAGTATATATCTAAATAAATTAATAACTTTTTTAACAAAACAGGGACTCATTTCAATCTTAGCAGAACCCAAAACAAAACAACAGTAAAATAGGAAAAGGCAACAGCATAGAACATGAGATTTGATGACTACCCATAACAGAAATCAGATATTAAAACTATCAATTTGTTAAAATCCCATTTGAATGAGTAAATAACAAGAACACCTAACAAAACAAAACAGCATTAGTTAAAAAAATTAATGTGATCAAGTAAGACCAAAGAGAGCAAGTAACCGCATAAAAAAAGGTATAAAAAATCATAGAAAGAGAATAAAAACACCAAGTCCAACTAACAATATCACAGCTAGTGCCACCCAGCAAAGTGCAAATTTGGAAAAGCTAATTAACTCTTGAACATGCTGTACAAGAGAAAACAAGAGCAAAATTTAATAAAATTGATCAAATATCATCCAATCATTACTAATCTCATTTGAATGAGTAAATAACAAGAACACCTAACAAAACAAAACAGCATAAGTTAAAAAAAAATTACTGTGATCAAGTAAGACCAAAGAGAGCAAGTAACCACATAAAAAAGCCATAAAAAATCATAGAAAGACAATAAAAACACCAAGTCCAACTAACAATATCACAGCTAGTGCCACCCAGCAAAGTGCAAATTTGGAAAAGCTAATTAACTCTTGAACATGCTGCATAAGAGAAAACAAGAGCGAAATTTAATGAAATTGATCAAATATCATCCAATCATTTCTTACCTTTGGCATACATCTGACCAAGTCTAACTACACTACAGTTTCATCATAGAGTACAAAAATCTATTAAAAAGAAAAGATGGAAGCACTTGCATGGTGGGCCTTGGTACCCTTCATCTGCGCTACTGGAAACAGAGTCAAGAGTCTGAATCATCTAAGAGACCTTAGGAACTTTTAATACATTGGATTTAGGAGGAGACAAAAATCATGGAGAGGGGTTGTGGATAAGTCATTTGAAATCAATTATAGTCTTATTATTCATTTCTAACATATGATCTAAAACAATATCATGAACAATGTAATGATGACATAAAAAAAATAAAAAATCCAGTGGATCACTAATCATAGATGCACTGCTCACCAACAATTCAAATTGCTATATTATTTTATGATGAAAAGATTATTGTATCCACCTAATGATGAGAAGTACAGTGGAGATCATTCAGTGGTAAAAATATGTGGCCATGATAAACAAAATCCTACCCTTTTGGAATCCTCTGACAGTGCAAATATGTTGAGCCCAACCGAGGTGTTCAGAACTGCAGATTGGCGATGAGATGAAGGGGACTTCACTATAGTAGAGAAGAGATGCAGACACAATTACAAACATGGATGCAAGAAAAAAGACAAGCTTCTGTCTCCTTTTATCGGCCTAGAGATAGCCTCTGTAATGATTGCTGGAAGGAGAGCTGAGCACAGAGAATGGCATCTAGTGCATGTATTCCGTATGGTCCCTTTCCTTCTGTGCTGCTCTTAACAACTCATCACTCACACAACAAACAAAGCTACGTCCAGACACACTGTTTGAAAGATTCGTGTGACACCATTCCCTTGAACACAGAAACTGGGAACAGAGCAAGTAGGCAACATGCTACTACTAAACTGCTAATTAATTAATCTTGAACAACAATAATTTCACTGTAGCTAGCTAGCACAATGCAAAACAACACCAAAAGGGAAAATAAAACAACAATATTTAGAGAGAATTTTGACCTACAAGAGTTGAAATCCAAACAAAACAAAGATGGGTGCAGTGAAACAATCATGCCAATTTTCTCTCTTGATTGAAGCATGTCAATTTACTCTCTTTTAAATAAGGATAAGGATAAAGAGAAGATCATATAAGGAGATAAGGACAAGGACACAAGGATAAGGATGATGTCATCTTGCATCTTAGTGGACCCCATCATAAAGGTGGTGAAGTGAAAGAACATGTCATTTTACTCTCTTTTATAAAAGGGGCCAAGTTTCTCTCTTGATTGAAGCATGTCAATTTACTTTCTTTTACATAAGGATAAGGAAGAAGAGAAGAAGATATAAGGAGATAAGGATAAGGACACAAGGATAAGGATGATGTCATCTTGCATCTTAGTGGGCCGAAAGAACATGTCATTTTACTCTCTTTTATAAAAGGGGTATAGATAGATATAGATACATGTGTTAGCTAGGAAAGTCAAGGCCATATCTACCTTAAAATTTTCACCCATCACTAGGCCTGTCAATGGGCCGGGCCGGGCCTGGGCTTGGGTTGTCCAATCCCGTCCCGAAAATAGGACGGGCCCTCCAGTTGTTGTCCAATCCCGGTCCTAAATTGAACGGGCCTACATCAAACCCAGTCCCATATGGCTCTGAGTTGGGACAAGGCCAGGCCTGGGCTTAGCCTGATCCTGATATGAGCAAAACATTCTTTAATTATTCCTATTGTCACCAGAAACCCAGTTTGAACTGGACTTTAAACCCTCCTTTTTTCCGGACATAGGACCGGCAATGCAATGCAACAAGCAACATGGCGGTGTTAAAAACTTTTTTTTTTTTTTTAGTGACAGTAGAAAATCAATAGAATTGTATGAATATCCTATAGGCTATATGGGTCAAGTAATGTAGGAACGGTTAAAATCCCTTTTTTTTTTCCCCGGTGAAAGTAGAAAATCAGAAAATCAATAGAAATGAATGAGAATGAGTATCCTATATGAGTCAAGTTAAAGTAATGCAGGATCGGTTAAAACCTAATTAGCCATTTTTTTTTTATTGTTAGTGAGAGGCACTTTCAGTAGTATATAAATAATAATTATTAAATGACTTTGCAACGGGCCGGGCCGGGTTTGAACGGGCTGGGTTGTTTTTGCCTAGTCTCAGTCCCATTTTGGCCATGCTTTAAAATGTATTGTCCAAGCACAACCCACTTGGCTCAATTTTTTTTTAAAAGCCCTGTATTTTCGGGCTTGGGACGGGCCGGGCCGGACTTTCTACCCGTTTCAACACGTCCCATTGACAGGCCTACCCATCACCTATGTAATAATCCATGCTCATTTGATGATGAATTATTCAATTCCATGCAAAGAAAATGCCCTTAAAGATTTTTTTTTTCTCTTGCATAGCAAGTCCAAAATACATTGGTACTTTTAGTATAGTTTGGAAGGAGGTAAAATGGGGGGAACGAAAAAAAAAAAAAAGAGGGGAAAAATGGAGGGAATGTTGAAATTGAGGGTGTTTGGGAAGGGGGGAGGGAAAGTGAGGGAGGGGAATTTGGGAGTAAAATTTTTGAATTTTTCCTTCAAAATTTTTCTTCAAAACAGGGGGGGGGGAAATATGAGGGAAATAGGAGAATTTTTGTCAAATTACTGAACTGCCCTTTTGTTTGTGAAATATAATTTTGAAGCTTTTGCAAAAGTAAAGATAAAATGGTAATTGTCTTTCTACCTTACAAACAACCAAAATTATACTTTTTCACTTTTCTTTCCTCTACTTTTTGACTATCCAAACAAGATGAGGTAAAATTAATTTTCCCTCCCCTCCCTTCCCCTCCCCTCTCCCTTCCCAAACATAGTATTAAGGGTATTCGGTTGGAGGTCCCTCAAAGTATGACTTTGTTACAAACAGTCCAAAAAAAAAAAAAAAAAATCATATCAAAACAGTCGAAAGGGCAAATTAGTCTCGCCATGAGGTGGCGTATCTTGGAAAAAAGCAAAGGAAAAAGAGAAAAAGGAGTTTGCCCAAGGGCCTTCTAAAAATTCCGAAAGAGATTACTTTTCACATGACAGTCCCCGTCTATTTTCTCAACGATTCTTTTTCCGAAGAGTCCCATGGAAGAGTTTAGTGGAAACTGGAAACTGAGGCATCTTCCCAAACAACTCTCGCGATCAACTATTTGGACTGCCCAGCTAATTAACTCAAACTCACAAGATTCCAAATCAGTTATGATGGATCTTTGAAAATCAATAAGACATGCTTTCTATCCCAAGAAACATGCGTGCTGGAACTTCTAACAACGATCATGAATTTAGTTGAACAAAGAATGGATTCTCTCAGGCCAGTACCCAGAGATTCTCTGAGTTTCATTATTATAAGTCTGTTCTCCTCTATTTGAAATCAAAACCTTAGGGCCTTGATTAAAGCATATAAAAATTCATGTCACGAATGGTTTAAATCGAAGATCCAAAATGCATATATAAATTTGACCATCAAATAACATCATCTTTTATGGAAAGTGAATCAAGGGAGGAAGACAAACAATGAACACCCAACCATCATCCTAGTAATTCGGATAATAGAAACGGCAAGGTCTCATCTACATTGCTACCCTATATCCTTTTCCTCTCACTTTATACCATTCATTTCACTAATAATCCTTTTGTGCGCTCATTCGATCATGAATTTCTATGCATTTAAATTCTATATATTCTGATGCAAACAAATAGGCTCTAAAAGTGGGTCTCATCATGAACTGCAAGATCATTAAATTTTTAATCCAATCGTGGTGATGAGTAATCACTCAATTTTATCAATTGAACCACTAGTGACCCTGGGAATTAATCCCATTGTGATAAGATTTTATGCAATAATACTTTAATGCGAGACTGGGACTTTAGCAGTTTGGATTTCAAACAGAAAACCCATTGATGGATTTAAAATGATGGGACTCAGAGGATCTCCAAGCACCGAAATCTGGAAACAAGGAACACAACATTCTCAGTGAATTTTGTAACAATTTTGTAAGTGACGTATTTAAGTACCCCAACCACACCTAGTACATGTTTCTTATACCACACGTCAGTTGGACAACTTGCATATGAAAAGCTGAAAACGATTGAATCCTTCCTTTGCCATGGCACTAGGTATCCCCTCAATTATCTCTGAATCTCTTGTTAGCATGAAAATGGCCTTCCTTTTCCTGTTTCACTAGCCATCAATGGCTGCAATGACAAAGGTACAACTTTACAATTTGATTATGCAATGTTAGAGGTCATAATCCGACAAAGTTTAGGACAGCAATAGCATTTGTGATGCCAATCCAGCACTTGTGATGCCATCTCCGTATTCCAAGACATTGTTTTTAATTATTTATACAATTCTTTTAAAGTCCGACTGGCTTTTAATTAAATCACTTGTAACTCAGAGTAGTAAGGATAGATACAAAAAAGTATAATCTATCTAAAAATAGATTGAAATAGTAAAAAATATGATTCATGTAGCTAATCCAACATAATTGGTACAAAGCTTTGATGATACTGATGACCTGAACTCTAATTACGTGTAAGTGATAATCTCAATGAACTAAGCAACCGTCTCACAAGTGTAACTCAAATGATAATATTATTCATGATCTGTGTGTAAACCGAGTTAACATGATTCAAACTGGCCCCTAATGTTACTAGATTTACTGCAAGAGTAATTAGTAGATGAACCATGAATATTCTTAGGAAGTTTGCCCATTTTTTCTTTTTCTTCTGTTTTTCCTTCAATCAGGTTTTTCTTTTCAAATACAGTTACCAAATTAGAAAGTTAACATGGGAAGCCAAGCAAGAAAATAATGCATTAAAGTCCAAATATCTCATTTTACAACATTTTCTATATGTTATAGTGTTATACCTATAGAAAGCATAGAGAATATCAGCCCTTACCTATGCAAATTGGACATTTGGTTAAACCAAAGATTACAACAAGCTTAAAACCCTTTTAGAACCCCAACATTTCCACAGCATCATTCCCCTTATTCCACACCAACCCATCCATGCTGTGGTCCACCTCATGAAGTGGGCCCCATCCCCCACAAACTACAACTTCCCTCAATTATCACAAAGTCTACTGATCTTCTCTCACTTCCCTGATGATTTGGCCTTCCTTTTCTCAATGTAGAAGAACCCAAACAGTGAGACCACAGAAAAGGCCGAGAAACAAGCAGCTGCGATATCAAGTGACACGTGTCTCCCTGATATCCCTTGGATCTCAAAGAGATTGGTGGTCTTGTGGCTGTCTGTGGTCTGTCCATAGGCAACCTGGTTACCATCAGAGTCCAGAGCATAGGCTCTAATGAAATATGTGGCAGTGGGCATATCCCTCTCAACCTTCCAATCAAAGGACTCCTCTTTGTTAGTGCTGGAATAGGGTTTAGCCACCATCTGAAATTGGCAGGTCTTGTCTCTGGTGAGGTCATCTTCGGTTTTCCTCCAGGCACGGTCCTTTTGGCTGATGGGTGCATAGCAGAGCTTGACCTTCACCTTGTTGTACTTGGTGTCGAGCCCTGGGGCTAAGGTCTGGTTTAGCCCCCATGTAACCTTTATTGTGTCCTCCCCAGCTCTCAGCACTGCGAGTGAGATAGTAAAAAACAACACAGTTCATAGAAATTCACTACGTAAAAATTTGATCATAAAATTGAAATTGAGATTAGTTTTGGGATGTAGACGGTTGTTGGGTTTGGGTTGAGCCATGGTGGACCCAACAGGGTTAGATTTAGAATCTAAATATATTTATAATAATTATATTTTAAAATACTCTAAAACCTCCATTCTTAAAATACTCTAAAAATAATTTATTAGACTTTTCAGGGTTCAGACCTAGTCAACTAGTGCAACTCAGTTTACTTGCCGGACTAATGCAAAGTGAAATTGAGTTCTAAAATTATAGTTATGGTTAAAGCTGAAACTAGTAAGCCATCAGCTGGGTCCAATGTTTTAGCAATCCACAGTGTTGAAATGGAAGGCCCACAGAGATGAAAGGACTGAAGACGCCCACCATAGTATTATAAGCTTACAAACCATTTGACTTGGCGAATCACCTCCATGTACTTAGATAACACCTATCCAATGGTATGGATCAGTGATCAAGGGCCCACATGTACATAAAAATGAGGATCAGTAACCTTTACAGAGGACTCAGGAATCAGGAGCTGCCCCCAAAATCCTTCAAAAAAAAAAAAAAAAAAAAGGTTCTGTGACTCTTATCTGCTCCCCACCCAACCACACCATGACCTGACAGTGATGAAATTCCTGATTTCCTTCATGTAGATGCCCCAGAAAAAAAATGAAGAATACATATTATATTATTATGCATGCAACAGGGTTAACCTTTAGATTAGAGATGCAAGTGGGGCAGACCAGATTTAGTATAAACTCAATCAATTTTGACTCCAAATCGTGTGTAAGTAAATTTACACCAAGAACCAGGACCGGCCATACCCGATATGCATCTGGTGTGAACCGGATATCATTTCCATATTTGTCTATTGGTGTTTTAACAAACCGATATGTATGTGTCTATATTCAAAATCATGAAATTTGAAAATTAGGTTTTGTGTACCTGAGCCCTGTTTGGGTGATGCTTGGACAACAAGATTCTGAGGAAGAGTGGAGAAGTGAACACCCCCAAAAGCAGACCCTGCGAAGAAGAAGAGGAATAGGAGGCTGTTGATGTGAAAACCAGATGCCATTTGATAGAAGTAGGACAAGGTGGTATGCAGTAGCTAGATGTCTGTTGTCGAGATGTGTGGATGGATGTAAGAAGGGAGGAGACGTATGTATTTATACAGCGCAAGGTGTTGCTACTTCAAAGTCAAATGCCAAAAGATACCAAAACCTAGAAAGTGATTTTTTTTTCAGCATATTATATTTTAAGTGTCTAATAACAGCTCTTAGTTTGATTGAAGGGGCATGGGGTATCTTTTTTCAACTATGATACACATGATTCTAAGGCATATGAATATGTACAATTTGCATTGGGTTTTAATTTTGCACAAGTGAGCCCATGTTATTAGTAATCTGTACCATTGATTTGATGGGAGCAACTGTAGATGGCCTATGTGCCAAAAATCTTTAGGATGGAAGGATCTTGGCCGTTCAATTGATGGGCGGTAAATAGACGGTTAAGAAAGAAAACAAATCGACGGTCCAGATTGGCAAGGGTTTTTCAGATTTGGGTTTTGTCTTCCTAGCAGCGAAAGTGAACAGTGAATTGTGGGGTCCACATGGGGTAAAGCAACCCGAGCAAACGACGTAGATGCACGTGCCGGGCGTAATTGGAATGCGAAAGTTTGTTTTGACTTTGCTGGCCTTTGCTTGATAAATTGGAATGGGTGGATACTGGATGGATGAATATCCACCCCATCATTCTTTGGCTGTCTCCTGGTGCTTTGGAAAGAGCAACGCAGCAAAACAAGCAACGAGGAGCCAGTGTGGAATTAAAAATGCCCTCTGGAGCATATAAAATTTTCATGAGGTTTTAGAGTATTAATCTTGGGGATTAGGCCGACATATTTTGATCTTAAGGACCTTTAAATCAAGGGTTAAAATCACCCGAGAGATTTGAACTCCCCCAACCTTGTATAGGGATTGTTTGTTTTTTAGTTTTAAGACTTTATCTGTCTATCTCTACTAAATAAGCATTTATCCCATTAGAGTTTTAGCTGTACGAGAGTGGGCAGAACAATTTAGTTATAAAATTAAGGGGCATTTGGCGACAGGTCCTTAAACATTTCATTTTCTTGGCCGCTTAGATCCACTTTCTTTTTCATAGTGTGGTAGGTCATTTTTCCAAATTTGAAGACCTAAAATGTCCAAGTTACCATTTCTTTAAAAGTTCTTATTTATTTAAAGATAAATCATATCCCATGATTTGTGGGATATGCCATTAATAATGGTCAACTACCATTTCAGAAGCCGAATAAAATTCAAAAACACAAATTGATTTCAGAATTTAAAAAATTTGAATTCGTATCCTCTTGGAAGATTTGATATTAAAAAATTCAAAATTTGCAGAAGATACTCTAAATTTGCAAAAAAAAAAAAAAAAAAAAAAAAACAAAAAAAAAACAAAAAAAAAAAAACAAACACTTGAATTAGAGAATCTGAACAAATCTCGGTGATCAAAGAGGGCCACGCCGGATCGGATCAATTGAAGGAAGAAGAGAAGTTGTAGTTCCAGCCACTCGGAATCGCAGTCGTCCCACTGGAGAAGGCTGCCAGCATGCTCACATGAGAAATTAAAAAAAAAAACTCAGATAAATTTGACAAAAACCTAGATAAACTTGACAAAACTAAAATAAATCTCGTAGAAACTCAGATAAATCTTGCAAAAACTCAGATAAGTATAACAAAAACTTAGACAAATTTCGCAAAAACTCAAATAAATTTAAAAAAATCTCAGATAAATTTCGCAATAACTCAGGTAAATTTCATTAAAACTCAAATAAACGGCGGTTTTCGTACAAAGACTGCGCTTTTTTTCGGCAACGGTGAACGAAACTAAAGATCTTATCAGATCTTTAATACCTCTGCCCCGACTCCAATTTTCTCTGCAACTTCTTGTCATCTTCTCCACAAACTCATATCTATATCTTCCTCGTCGAAGGCTGTGTGCCGTAGCAAAGCTCTAGACCTCCTCTGTTCTGGTTCTGCAACAGTAACCAAGAGACGACAGTTTGTTGCCTTCCTCTTTGCCAATAATGGAGCAACACCGGCTATGGCTGCAGTGACCGGAACGGATTCAGTCTGGAGAAATCGAGAAACCAAGAACCTCCTGCACTTTGATCTTCTGCAAATAGAGAATGGGAGAAATGTGAGAGAATCTTACACTAAAATTAAGGGGGAATGGAAGATTTGATATTTTAAAATTTAAAATTTATGCCTAAATAGTTGAAAGGGCAAATTAGTCATGAAAATGTCTAATGGGGCATGCTAAGCGACCTTCGCCTGTATTAATCTCATGCGCAAGGGACTCTAGGCATTAAACAATAATACTGTGTACTAGAGACTTTATAACACAATATTCAGGGATCTCTCGCTAATTTATACTGCTAATTTACACACCCGCAGAGAGAGAGAGTTGGGGGGGGAGGGGGAGGAGATGTTCGATCTAAGAAAATATTATGAGTACTTGTAAGTGCAGTCTAGTACTGTAGTGCCCAGTTGGGCCCACCTTTCATCAATGTAGACCCTTTGATACTCCTTTTCATTCCACCACACCATATTACATTTCATACTCATTGAACCTTCACTCACCTTTAGATTGAGTCTAATAAAATCTACGATTAACATGCCATTAATTAAATTTTAAGACTGTTAATCAAGGGTTAGGCTAATCTAGAAGGGCTTATTATTCAAACCCTCCTTGTCCATGAGGAGACAATTCCATTTGCTTCTCCATTTGATAAACTTACATCTTAGTGGACCCCACTAGTTTGGATTGCATATAAGCTGCATATAGCTTATATTTAGTATGCTCGTATGAGAACATTTTGCCCTTTCAATCTAGGGAAAGAGTCCTTGCCCTAAAGTTCTTGTTAAGGTTGTGGATTGGGCTATTTCAGATCGAGCGGAGACTGCTTTTGACATGGGCTTACTTTTTAGTACTGTGTAGTGGCCATGCTCCAAGACGTGCAGATTTTTGTCTGATGACTAAATGGGCTTTAGGCCATATAAATTCCCCCCAAATGGACCTTTTAACTAATGGACTAGGAAGACACGCCTACTTTTCAGCCTCTAACCTGGTTGAGGATGAGATAGGCCTGGAAATTAAATGGACTTGGGTGGGCTATTTCAGCCATATCCATGTAAAACTTAAGCCCCGTCATTTATTGCTTATTATAAATTATAACAAAATTGAGTTTCATTACAATCAATGATGACACTTTTCGGGCAAAGAGATCATGATGGACCAGGCTGAGTGCGGCCAAAGCTAGCCCAGCCTTGCCTAAATGATTTATTTGGCCTCATATCCTGGCGAATATATAGGCTATGGGCTAAATTGTTGCACACGTTCATGCCATTTGCAGAATTGTCAGTTTGCTAGGCAGGCTTGAATGCCCTGACCTACACGCATAAATAGTCACAGAGCCATAACATTTAGATATTGGAACAGAAAATACACCTATAGGCCCTGCCCAAAGCCCAACAAGGTAGCCCAAATGCACTAGCACGGTCCACAGCTTGCTCTATCAGAAATTTACTACTGCTGTAGCCGCTTGGGATAGGGCTCTGAAGGGAGATTCTTGTTGGATATGGACCGGGCGTTCGTTATAAGTAAGTAGCTTATAAACATCGTCATAAGATTGGTGTTCAAATGCATAATATTTTTTCACTCATATCTTGGAACTTGAACACCGGACCTGACCAAGTAGATGCCGTGTTGGTGGAGCTAGGTCTTTGAAAGAGAAAAGAAACGAATGATTCAAGGCGTGTAATCGCTTTTCTTATGACAATTTCCACCACCCACTTGGTGGACACAAGTCGGCAATGGGTTAACAAGCAGATTGCCTGTTGCGTCCAAGTCTATAATAGACTAATGTGGTTAGAAAAGGTGTTGTGCGCGTGCATGCGGAACGCAAGTACCTGCGATCGACAATCAAGCCACACACGACAATAGAGAAAATTGAACGAGAGATTTACGTGGTTTGGCAGAGTGCTTACGTCCACACTCAAAGAGAACTCACTCTTTACTATTCACCACCTAAGGTCTAAGGTTACATATTTCATGTATATATAATCTCCGCTTTCTTATTTCCCGATAAAGCTCCGGTACAAAGACCAAAATACCCTTGACCATAAGCCCGGTCAATGGCTAACCCAATGGACCAATCCGGCAAACCCGGCATACAAAACATAAACCCAACAAAAGGGTTACTCTTATAAAAGTCCGCATTCTTCTCAACTAATCTGATGTTGGATTCTTTATTAAAAAAAGTCACAAGGCAAGTTTTCAAATGAGAAATTTGTTCTCAAAAGGGTTATTTTCCGTTGTGTTTTTAACACTTTCCTATATCGGAAATGCATGATTAACAAAGTGTTTTCCCAAGAAATCAAAACCCAAACCATGGATTCTTGTTTTTGAAAATTTTCAACAATCCCTGACAATTTTCAAAAACTTAGAACAGTCTCCCATAATTTTGAAAAATTAGAAAGAACCCCACAATTTCAAATAATGCATCCAAACCCCCACAATTTGAAGATTTTCTCCTCTACTGGTATCTCGAGATTTTGTACTTAAATAATAGGTGTCGTATGGGCTTCAACCTTCACTTAGTGATAGATCTCAAAGTCTCATCAAAGTGCCTATTAGTTGTAGCTTTGAATTACCATGCGAAGAGACAAGCTATCACACATAAAATTTATTAGCTTTTGGTTCAGCTAGATATAGCCGACACTATCTCAAGCCTTTTGTCTATATCCTAGTTTCATGAATGCTCTATAGGAAAATCCGGTCATCCTAGGAAGCGGCCACACTTCCACGACCATATAGGCGAACCAATCAGAGTCATCCATGTAACATAAACGTCTCAACAGAAACCTGTCATGGGTCCATTAATAGCCCAGCTCAACCTCTACTTTTTTATTATTGATCCAATCACTACTTATAATCTAGGAGATGAAAATGATAATTTAGTGCTTGCAGATCATAGAATGATATACTTATCTCATTGAACTCAAAATTTGAATAACAAATGCTGAGTCGAGTTTCTATCATAGGTAGTCAATAAGTAGGATAAAAAGTCATCTCCATAGAAGTTACCATCCATTTTTATGGCCTTTAACAAAGGGGCCCGCCAAGTTTTCACTTGACCTCACATGATTAAATATGATCACACCGGATTAAGCAATCCAGCCACATAGCTATGCATTTGTCTGATATGCCTAGACTAATCGTGTGTGCTTACTATATACCTATGATAATAAAGCAACATTATCACTATGCAAAGAAATTAGTGGTTTTGGTTTAGACAAAATCTGGAGTTTCTAAAATTAAACTTCAAGGCTACCCCAGCTCTGTCTCATGCTCCAAATACCACAGACTCGCACTTTATGGTAGAGTGAGTTGTACAGGTCTATTCCTTAGACCCTCAAGAAATGTGCAGCCCAGCAATATTCAAATATTCTTGGATATGGAATCGACTAACCCGGCATTCCACCTGACATCACATGTGACCTTCTAGATAGGAAGATACCCAACAAAGTTCTATCCACATTAATGCATAAACATGTTAGATATTTTTAGAGTTCTAGAAAAGATATTTAAGAGTTATGTTTCTTCAACTCAGTTCTTTATTTTGTCGAATGAGTCTCTTAAAGGTTACTTCAAGAGTTCTAAAGGTTTGCAGCAAGGTGATCCTCCTTCTCTCATGCTCTTTCTCAATTATTAGAAGCTTTGAACACCTCACTAGAGATATCTAAGAAGACAAGTCTGCTTTCTAGATTTACGATTGAAGATTCCGCTTATGAGGTGACTCATTTACAATTTCCAGGTGATTCTTTTATCTTTTCTTCTTCTTCTTCTTCTTCTTCCTTTTTTTTTTTTTTTTTTTTTATTTGTTGTGATGCTTCATTAGATCAGGTTGAATTGTCAAAGCTGTTATATATTAAAGTGGTTTGAATTATTATCGGGGTTCAAAATCAACTACAGAAAATGTCAGTTGATTGGTGTACGAAAGGACGATGGGCTTGTTGTTTCTTTAGCTAATGCTTTTGGTTGCAGAGTTGGGAAAAACCCTTCAAAGTATTTGAGGCTGCCTCTATGCGGGGGCGGCGCTACCTGTTTCTCAGTGGGGTCAATTGACCCCACTGAGATATGAAATGATATTAAAAAACAAATTTGATCTCATTCAATAGTAGAAGCTTTGAACACCTCACTAGAGATAGCTAAGAAGACGAGTCTGCTTTCTAGATTTACGATTGAAGATTCCGCTTATGAGGTGACTCATTTACAATTTCCAGGTGATTCTTTTATCTTTTCTTCTTCTTATTCTTCTTCTTCTTTTTTTTTTTTTTTTTCTTTTTTTGTAGTTGTTGTTATGCTTCATTGGATCGGGTTGAATTGTCAAAGCTGTTATATATTAAAGTGGTTTGAATTATTATCGAGGTTCAAAATCAACTACAGAAAATGTCAGTTGATTGGTGTACGAAAGGACGATGGGCTTGTTGTTTCTTTAGCTAATGCTTTTGGTTGCAGAGTTGGGAAAAACCCTTCAAAGTATTTGAGGCTGCCTCTATGCAGGGGCGGCGCTACCTGCTTCTCAGTGGGGTTAATTGACCCCACTGAGATATGAAATAATATTAATTTTTTTTTATCTCATTCAATTTATAGCCCCACTGAGATTATTAAAAAAATAAACTTTTGATCCTACTCAATTTAAAAGTTTGACCCCATTGTAGCACTTGGTTAATTTTGGAAAAAAATCCGTCTTTAGATGATAAGTGTGTTACAATCAATACCCCCAAAATAAGTTATTCCCACAAATAAAACCCTAATTACTCCTGGCCAAAACCCTAATTACTTATGTCCTTTATCTCAACCATTCAACCCTTAGAAAGAAGAAAAGAAGAAGCAGCAGAAAAGTAAGAAGATTTCTATTGCTGTACCATAAAAAATAAAAAAAAAGAAAAAGAAAAAGAAAGAGGAAGAAATCCAGCCTGGGCGGAAGAAGCAAGTGCGTCTCCTTCTCTGTAGCGTCTCCCTGCTCTGGTCTCCATTCTCTCTCGCCTCTCGGTCTCTCCCAGTCTCCCTAGTCCCTTCTCTCTTTCGTTTCTCTATTTTCTTCTTTCTTTTTAGGTCGGTTCATATGGCGGTTCTTTCTCCCAGGCTCCCTACCCTCTTTATGTTTCATGGTTCATAATGCTCATTCCAGCTGTCTCCGCTACTTTTCTATTTTTATCCATTGTTTAATGGCAATGCTTCTTTATTCCACTTCAAGTCATCCAACAACCACCTATAACCTATTGTTGCCTTTTTCAACGATGTTGACATGTGATCTCTTTGCAAAAGTTATCTCCAACTTTTTCTCAAATTTTTATTTTCTTTTTGTACTTTTGTTAAGTACTTCTATATAATCTTTTTACATTTTTTTTTTTTTGTTTTGCAGTGAATGTGATTGTAGTGGACCAGTGGTGTCTTGTTGGATCAAGAGACTAGATTACTACAGTACTACTTTATCTTGTCCTAATCTAAAGCCTCATAGGTATAGTACTGCAAATAAATCTCAACCATTGATTTTTACAATTAATTGATTTTTCCCCTCTACTATGAACTAAATGTATGTGCATATACATTAATACATGTCAAATTTAATATTTCTTTTGCCTTTGGTTTGTCCGTCAATAGCTATTAGTTTAAAATTTATATTTATTTTTATTTGAAAATTCAATTATTTTTGTCGGAATCTCAAAAATAGATTATTTGAGAATTTTATATCATGTTTGTCAAATTATTGAAAGTAGATGACAGATGTTGATAAAAGATAAAATAAATTTATTCTATTTGCAGAAGATATGTCTTTTATTGACCCCATTGACATGAATTCATGGAGCCACCCCTGCCTCTATGCATGGGTGGTTCCTAAGAGACAACAGTGGGACTCAGTGGTGGAGAAAGAGTTGAAAGGGGGCCTAGTTCGTGGAAGGGAAGGTAATTTTCTTTTGGAGGTCGCATCAAATTAATTAAGTCGGTTCTTCACAATATTCCAATTGATTATTTGTTGTGCTTTAAGTGTCTTAAAAGTGGGCTCCCTTATCCTTACATAGACAAGTCCCACAGTGTCAAACTTACTATGGACTTCTTTGCTAAGAAACTCACATCCACGGATCCTATTGGGAGTTTTATTTGTGGGGACAAATTAGATCTTGCACTAAGTGGGATTGTATTCTTTGTTGGCCTCTACCCTGCCTCTACCCCTGCTTGATCTGATGCGGGGCCAAGGCTTGCGACCCAAACAATTTCAAATAATCTCCCACTGGAAACGAATGTCACGTACATCAAACATCTCTCGGTTCTATATGTATCACATGCCTCACAAAGGACTATGGAAAAGTCTTAGTGAGGGCATCAACCATCAATTCCTCTGGAGGCATATAGGAAATTTCTAGATCTTTCTTTTCAGCCTTATCTCTAATAAAGTAGGTACTTTATCTCAATGTGTTTTGGTTGGCTGTTGAGTTTTTACTCATTCACCATAGAGGTGTCTGACATACTATTTATGCTCATCAAGACATCACACAGGAAGTGTTTCAACCAAAGAACCTCCTAGACTGTTGTACTGCAGGCTATATACTTTGCTTCAATTGTAGACATAGTCGTAGATGTCTATTTCTTTCTATCATAAGAAACTGCATCTCCTATGATGGTAAACACGTAATCGGTCATTGAATTTCTCTTATCTAAATCACCGGCCTTACAGTTCAAGGACTTCACCTTAATAGAACATGCAAAGATTCAAATCCCTTTGATATAGTACCGCATAATCCTCTAAACCCTATATTAATGTTGTAGTCCTATGTTACTTAGGAATCTTCTTATAAAATCCATGGCGAATGCAATGTTTGGTCTCGTACAAACCATTACATAAATGATGTTACCCATAATTTGAGCATAAAACTTTATTCTCATCACTTCCTTATCCTGCTTGTTTGTAGGACCCTGATCGCTTGATAGTTTGTTGCTCTTGAAGATGTGAGTGTTGATTGACTTGCTGGTATCATATGAAGTACGTAGTTTCAACGTATTTTCAATTAAAATCCCTTATGATAAAGTGAATAGTCTATTCGAACGATCACGGGTTATTTTGACATTTTCAAGGACATGCTCTGCCTCACTCATGTCTTCTATTTCGAGTCTTGACTTTATTCACCACTCAATTTCATTTACGGCTTCCAATTCATTACCAGCGATCAAAATGTAAGCCTCTCCTTCCAGGAGACCTGGCAGCTGACCAAAAGTAAAAGAGAATCTATGAAATGGGCAAATGGGATCTCCTTATCTGGAACCCCTTTCTACAACCTAGAGTTTCCTTCTTTGCTTGGAGGCTGTTGCATGGTAAGACTTCAACCCAATCTTGAGCTCAAGTAGCTGGTTTCAGCCTTGCCTCTCGTTATTGTCTTTGCAAAGCTGAGCTAGAAACTTCTCCTCATCTTCTCTTCAAATGCTCTATTGTGTCTTCAAACTGGAGCCGAATCCTTCATGCAGTTGATGCCCCCTTGGCTGGTTCTATGTCTCCCCTAAAGATCTGGTATGCCCTCACTTACAATAGTGACAAACTGGCCTGCAAAGGTGCTGCCTCCATCTTCTTCTCCACCGCTTTTGTTCTCTGAAAATGTGTGAATGATTATCTTTTCATAAACTCTAGAGTCTCTCAGACGAAGGTTAAAAACTACCCAACCGAGCTTCTCTTAGCTTCTCTCAGAATAGAAAAACCTTTTTCTGGTAGACTTCTATAAGAATTCTGCAATTTTTTTGTCTACTCTCCCCCAATCATTTGCTCTTAGAGGGCTCAGTCTCTTATTTTTATCTTCCTCTATAGCTTGTACAGTGGTTGCTAGGCTTCCCTTTCTGGGGCTGTCTAGCCTTATGCATTTTTCCCCTCCCCCTTTCTAATTCAACTTGCCTTTAGCAAAAAAAAAAAAAAAATAACCCTAGCAAAATGCCATCCACATGCAATAACAAATATAAACAGATACTCCCACTATGTTTAATATAAAAAAATGTGTCTGCACTACTGGCAACAAATCATATTTCACCAATGGCCTAGTGGAATTTCTTATACCACTATTTTAATCCATACAATGTTTTTTTTTTAGTTTGTACGCTTTGTCATCGTGACCTTGCACCACAAATACCTTGGATTATTTCATGTGTACCTCTTTTTTATAATTCGTCGTTCAAAAGAAGATGTTTTCACATCCATGATCTAGTGCAGTTCCAGGTCACGACATACTACCATTGCTGCTAAGATTCGTATGGACTCGAATTTTATGACCAGAGAAAATGTTTTCTCGTAATTTATTATTTCCTCTTATGTGAGTCCCTAAGCTATTAGTTGTGTTTTATACTTATCCAATGACTCATCCAACTTAAATCTCATTTCTTAAGAACCTATGGCCTTGACCTTATACTAGATCAACCACTTGGCATACCTGGTTCTTACCATTTGATTCAATTTTCTCTCAGATAGCCTCTAGTAGCCAATTATGCGCATCATGTACTTTTAGTGCTTAAAAGTAAGAAGCTAGATCCAAATCTTACACGATTTCCAATAAACTGCAATAATCATCTAGATATGCCAATTATTTTCTTGCCCGAGTCGGCCTTCCAATCAGCTCATCAAGTTATTCAATCACCTCAAGTGGGCCCTGGCTAAGACTTTTATGTTCACTATCATCTTCATTGGAACCCCCACTTGTTTGAACTCATTTGCCCTTAGAAATTTTATACAATTCCACACATTGTGGTTCTACTCTATGACTGGTTGTCGGATCCTCAAGGAAAACCACATCTCGGTATTGAAAGTCCCTTAGAGTGGGGGTGAATAGGGTGAGCTAGACTTTAGTGACCAATTATGCCAATTTTTAACTTCTTTAAATCAATTAGTCACTAGTGATGATATATAACTAAAGTACGGAAGCTAACAAAAATAATCACCACAACTCATCCTTCATAACACAATGATTTATAGTGGTTCGGCTTCAATGCCTATATCCACTACGAGCTTGTGCTCCTACACCCCACTAGATTTTCACTATATATGCTTTTCAACAGGCTAAGCAATAACATTTACATTATGCTTTTCAAGGCTAAGCACTAACCTCTTAGGTTTTATGGTTCACCCCTAACCATACACTTATGCTTTTCTAAGGCTATATGATAACCTATACAACCAAAATATTAGTTCTCTCTCTAAGTAGTGTCTTAAGTACACTTGATGGAGATACAATTTTGGCTCAATATAATGCCTCTAAATAGGCATATATAAAAGCGAAAATCTAACTCACACAAACACTATATGAATGCAAAGATGAATGCTCAATGTATACGCATGATGTCCTCAATCAATTTGAAAATAAAAGCTCATAAAAACATTTTTGATTGAGGTAAGAATGCTAATCACATGTTAAAAAATAACTTGTAAAATATATTCTTATCTAGTCCAAGCAAGTTGTGAAATTTTAAGAATAAAACATTTGATGCATAAGGACTTCAATCAATTTAAATGAGCCTCAATGAATGTATGCTAAAAGCATTTGAAAGTGTAAAACACAAAAATATATTTGATTGAAGTGAAAGGATAAACCAACTTGAAAATGATATGCCTATCAATGCTAAGCAAGTTGTGTGAAACTTTAAAACCAAATACATGTGATTTGTGAGTGTTGTTGAATCCAAAAAGTAAGATAGATTTGAAAGTGATTTTCTTGTGATGAAAAATAACAACCAAAAATTCAACCAAGTATTTGAATCATGCCATGAGAGAAATCAAAGTTTTAAACAAAGCATTAAACTATTGTGATATGAAAGTTAAGACTAACTTGGTTTGAATCTAAATGAAGAATCCAAAACAACAAATCAATTCAAAGTGAAATATATGTAATGGATTCAACAAACCATAGTTAGCATGCTAAAATTAATTTACCAATAATTTTAACAAAGCATGTAACATATATATGATGTGGAAAAGAAAAGCTTACTTAGATATTTAACTCAATAAATCCAAGCTTTAGCTTTCTAAATGACCCACTAGCCTTCCTTATCTCATTCCCCTTTGTTTGGACTTCATTCCTTTAAAAAGTGGCTCTAGCGTGGTTCAACTCCCTAAGAAGAGATCAATTTATAGCAAAAAGGAGGCTCCAACGGCTCTCTATTCGGCTAGTTGAACACAAGTTCGGCTACCTACTTTTTCCAACGGCTAGTTCAACAGTCATAAAATATGAAACTTTTGTACATTCGGCTAGCCGAATGGATATGTTCTTCTGAATAAACAGGTGGCCAAACACAGCCCTGTACTGACTATGGCCTATTGCATAGGTTGTCGAATGGTGGCCGAATGACCTTCTTTCGGCTGGCCGACTTTTGGGCAGATTTTTAAGCATAAAAATGCTCAAATTCAAAGCTGTAAAAACCTAATAAAATAAGTCATTAGTCTAGGGTTTTTAGGGCTATCTCTTGGTGGGTTTGGGGTCCACTTTCCCATGGAATCATGCTTAGATTCATGTTTAAATCAATCTAAAGGTGCTTTCATAACATGAACCTAAAATGCCTAAAATGATTTGAAAATCTAGATCCAAAGGCTTGCATAATTCGGAAATATTCTTTTCAAAGATTAATGCATCCAAGTTTAAAATACAAAACATGCATGTGACATAAGTTATAAAAGTTTTAAAACAATGCATGTGAAAATCAAGATTTCAAGTATTTCAAAAACAATGCTCATATAAAAATTCAAATGATGATAACATGATAATGCATCCATTAAATTGCAATACAAAATCCCCAATAGATATTCCATGATTATACAAATTATCACGATCATACACATAATATCCCTTAAAATGCAATGGTTAGGCAACAAAAGAGCAATGTACCTGGCATCCCCAAATTCTCACATGTTCTAATTTCTGTTTGGCACCAGTCTATAATTCATATGGGGTCTTGAGCATAATTTTGTAGGGTACAATTAGATCAACACATACATAGTGTAATCAATATCCCTTCCCACAAACACTATGGAAGACTTTTATGGCTAAACACAAACCTTATTGGTTATTAAAGTGTTGTTGCACTTTTAGCCACACCATTTTCTAAGAGGGGTAAAGAAATAGATTCTGTGCGTATATAATTTTACACAATATTCCATATTATTTGATCTATATAAAAAATGCACATATCCCCCTCTTAGATCAAATATGCTTATTTCTTGCTCTTTTGGTTTTGTACTTCAACGGCATGGTACTCAAATATGGGTCACACGATTTCCTACAAAGTGGTTTCCTGATGATGTGGAGTGAGCTCGCACAAGGATGATTCACTTGAGTAACTTGGGATTGTGACTTCTTAGTTTAAGATGTTTAGCTTTGTAGGTTGTTTTGATAAAATATGCAATAATGGTTGAACAATTTACACTTCCACACTATTCTACATCAGATCATGTGGACTAGATATGCTATGACATCATGTGGACTTTATTGAGTGCTTTATATGATATCTCACTTTAATACCGATGAATTCTTATGCTTCATCTGAAATATGATATTATGTATTGGAAATCATGCATTTCCTCACACGTGATATCTTGTGGAAACTTGGTGTGGTGTGGATTTCAATGACTATTAAACCCTGTCGAGATATGGGTCGACTAGATGGGTCGGATCAGCCTAACAGTTTTGAATAAAAGGAAGATCTCATTAGTCATCACCTTGCTATAAATTATCTTTTATATTTATGTACATTCCATATTTAGGCCCATAGATTATCTTAGGTGATTTCTATCCAGGCGGTAGATTGATTGTAATCTTGTGTATTTGGGCAAGTCTTGTATTATATTGTATTATATAAGTAGAACATCATTTCAATGAAAGACATAACGTTTATCTCAGAAACCTCTCTTACGAGCCCAGTTTATAGGGCTTGAGGTTTTCTCCCAAATCAAATATGCTCTTGATTGCTTATGGTATCAAATTCCAGAAGACGAAGACTTCAACAAGCGTCGTTGTGTTATTGTCAGATGCTCTCTAGTTCAAATCAGAAACTTGGTTTTCATGTGATGACATCGTCAGTCCAAACCCTCCATTATCGCCATCTCATTCCATCTGTTGTTACTCCTAAGGATTGGTCTTCTCCAGAAGTAGTATCTTATTTACTAGATTCCTAAAGATATTTTCCCAGTTTTTTCTCTCATTAGGTTAGTGATATACTTCTCTACAAACAAAAAAAAAAAAAAAAAAAAAAGGTTAATGACATTCTCTACTTTCTATCAGCATAGATCTTGTCAATAGTATTTTGACTACAATAATCTATCGGTACGAAAAAGAAGCTATAGTTCTGCTTGAGGTCAGATCTGTGATTAGGGGTTCTTTGGACATGATCGTTGCCCATCTTGCACAAAACAATGTAGTTAGTTTTTTGTGCTCTTTCTTGTGGGATTTTCAATTTTCTACAAAACACATCAGCAATTAGGGGGATTCTAAACTCACCCACATATATTACTCTACACACCCACATTTTGAACCCACCCACCATATTTCCCAAACTGCCCACGAGCCTTCCTCCTCCAACGTTCCCTTTCGTCGACGATTTGAAGCTTGAAGATGTCAAGGAGCAGCACAAAACGCTGAACAACGCATCTTCTTCGTGTGGAAGTCGTCCTCCTTCAAAAAGCTCCATTGCCCAGCGTCTCTTCTTCTTCATACGAATCCTAAAGAAGGTGAGCTCTTCTTCTTCATCTTCTTCTTCACATTCCTTTTAGGCTGTAATTTTCACATTCTATTTAGGTCATAATTTTTTTGACTTAGAGATTACAAATATCTACATTAGGGTCGTAATTTCATCTTCTTCTTTTTCTTTTCATCCGAAGTGAATTTTGGAAAAAGAAAGAAGAAGAAGAAGAAGAAGAACAATGCATTCATTTTGATTTGCTCGGTATCGCAGATTTGTGCAAAGGGTTTATGCACGACAAATATTCACCGTTCAAAAAAATTTTGCACGCAAAATGTACACCGTGCAGAACACTTCTGCACGGCATACATATGCGGTGCATATGAATTATGCACTGTAAATGTATGCCGTGCAGAACAGATATGCACGGCATATATGTGCTGGGCAGGTGAATTCTGCACGAGAAAAGTATGCCATGCAGAATATTTTTGCACAGTTAACATGTGCCGTGCAGAATTAATTTGCACAGTACAGTTGTTCCGAGCACATCTAGAAGACTTCATTTCTTCTGTGGAAATTCTATATGCATCCCTTAATGTGCTTAAATCACTGTTCATGTAGGGATGTCGGTGTGCTCAGCATAATGGGAGGGTGCATATAGAATTTCCCTTTATTCTATTACATTTTCCTCTTATTGATTTTTATTTTTAACAGGTTTGAAGAAATGCCTAGAAGAGCAGGTCGCCGTATTGGTGGCACCTCACATCCGACAAGTGGAGATGCTAGTGCTTCTAACTAGCCATCGAGAGTGCGGACTATGACTGGCGTTCCTAGACCTCCTTGTCAAGGTGTGCATGCAAGCACTTCGACTAGCGTCCGTCAACGGCCAACTGCGTCTGAATGAAGACACAAATTGCAGCAGGATCCACTGCCTGATCCGATCGACGAGGATATAGAGAGCTCTACAGAGGATGATTCCTCAGCGGATGAGGTAGGGCCGTCTAGTCCTCCACAGCCATCTAGTCCTCATATGGCGGCAGCAGGGGAGGATGATTTCTCAGATGAAGCCTTTTCAAAAGAAGTCTTTATCTCCGTAAAGAGCAACTCGAGCAATGCATATGGATAACCTGCCATGACGCATCAAAGTTATAGTTCGATGTGCCAAGGTGTCTCTTCAATTTTGCATGTGCGCTCTCAGCCCTGTTCGTAGTCACATTTCCAAAGTGCATATGCCGATCCGTCCAAGCAACCACAAATTGTTCCTTGTGGTTATTCAACCACAAGTTCTTCATATAATCATCAGCATGTGGATACCCACAGAAATTCATGTCCAATGAACTTAGAAGTTGAATATAGTCATTTTTAGTGGGAGAGATTACCAACATGTTCCTAGAAATATGCCACCTGCATAATAAGTTTGCTGCATTTGGAAAAACAACGTTAATTGCATTGATCAGTGCTAACTCTCTGTCGGTAACAATCACACGGGGCATAATGCATCCATCCATTAATTCCTTAAACCTCTCCAAAGCCCATCTGTAATTGGCATCCCTCTCTGATTGAAGGTACACAAAAGCAACGGAGAAAGTCAATTGAGTAGATGTGAGACCAACTATCTCAAGTAAGGAAAGTCAATATCTATTAGTCTTGTACGTGAACTCAATTATCAAAACTTCTGGAAACGCACGTAACAACTGAATAGATGATGGATGTGCCCAGAATAGGTCCATCATAGCATCTGTAGCTTCGTTGCTAGTGTGATACTCATTGTAATTGTTCTGCTCCAAAAGCATCATGATTTGCTGAATCTGTGATCGACTGGCCAACTCAGTCACCCTCTACTTCTGACGAGTATTGTAGATACTCTTCATCGTAGTGGTGTTGTGCACGTCCCTTTCCTGCAACGTTCGAATGATGTTCCTTGGCTTCACCATACTCTTCGACATGTCAAGCAAAACATTAATTTTGTCTCCAGAAAGCCTCCCAGCAAACGAGTGCCCCTCGAGATGTTTTGCATTTGGATGATTGTGCACCCCACAAACCACTGTTAACATCCAATCATCGTCATTTGCCAACTTCCGACCTTCCAAAGCAAAATGGCAACTACACTTCTTCATTCCCGTTGCCTTATTAGGATTTCTCTTTTGGGAGCTTCGATGGACCCTTATAACTTCCGCTCCTCTCACAAGATAAAACTATTCTCGGCTTCCTACCATCTCCACCAGCATCTGAAGTTTTGATTACAATTACCAAACCATGTTTCTTTCCAACTTCCCTTGTCTATTGAATTAGGTCCTCTTGACTTCTAAATATCGTGTCAGTGGTGAAGACATTAGTAAAATCCAAAGAGCACTCACTGGCACCGGTTGACTGAATCTCATGAAAATATAATTACTAGATCTTAGTACATCAATGCACGAGACTATATGCCGTCCTTACGAAATATGCTCGGTTTATTATTGATGTGCAAAAAAATTTTGCACGGAATAATTATGTTGTGCAATAAATTATTGCATGGCATAATTGTGACGTGCAATAAATTTTTGCACGGAAGAATTATGCACGGTATAATTATTCTGTGCAAATTTAATATGTTTAATTCTTTTCGGCCGTGCAATATCCATTTGCATGGCTTTGGAATACCGAGCACGACGCGCGAATTTTAAATAAAACGCTGGAAAGGAAGTCAAGATGTATACCTCCTCTTGGTAGATCGTCAAGATGTAAACGAAACACTGTAGGAGAACCAAAGGAAGAAGAGGTTGATGGAGAAGGGTGACTTCGTCATTTCACCTGGAGGCATTTTGGTAATTAAAAACAAATGTGGGTGTGTAGAGCAATATATGTGGGTGAGTTTAGAATCACCCCAACAATTATTGTGTGAAGACTGTACTGGGACTTTCAGTTCTAGAGAATATTTTTTAAGGTGTTGCTTTTGTTTCTGATTGCTGTGGGGCCCATCTTGAGATCTGGTTTGCTTAAGACACGATGTCTTGATCCTTTTTTTTATATATAACGGCACAGTGTCTCGATCTGGTCAAATAATTTAAAATTGTTTTCACCATGAGTTCAGATCGTAATAATGGAATAAACATTGTCTTAGATGGTACCAATTAATCCTACTGGTCTCATCTTATGAAAAATTCCTTGAAATGCCAAAAGTTATGGAAATATGTTGCCGATAAAATTGATATCCCTGATAAAAAAGATTATGGTAGTATGAATAAGGGGAACCAGATGTAGGAAAAATAAATTCATGGATTTCAAATTCAGTGGTTCCATCAATTGGAAATCGTCTAGCCAAATTCAAGTATCTCAATGATGCCTGGGACTATTTTGTTCACCTATATGTCTAATCTAATTCAGCACGACACTATTAGTTGGAATGAGAAATAAAAAATCTTGAACAAAGTAGTGCCTCCATCTGTAGTTCCAATATCAAAATGGCCTCTTTGGGATCAACTTGCTCTTATGGAGCCATAATTTGAAAGTGCCAATGACTTTGCTACATTTGATATTTAACAGAAACAAACATGCTTAGTTCAGTTCCTTATGGCATTATGATCTGACTTTGACCATGTTCGAGGCCTTCTACTTCATCGGTCTCCACTTCCCTCGGTTGATACTACTTTATCCGAACTATTGGCAGAAGAACAAATACATAACTCACTTCTCAAGAAAAACAAATAGATACTTCTCAAGTCCTATCTGCCAATATTGCTCGGCCTATTCCTCCTGGCATGAATGACATTTGTAATTATAATGTGATTGTCCTATTAGGCCACTGTTCCATAAAGGGAAACGCAAAATAAAAAAAAATAAAAAAAATAAAAAAAAATCAACAAGCTCGTCAAGGATCACCTACTCCACTAAATCAAAAGCCTCAGTTCAAACCTTATGCGATTGCTACAATGGAGACTGAGACTTCTAGAAGCAACTCAATGGACATAGCATCACAAGTTCAATCCTTGGTCAATGAGCACTACAACAAATGCTTTTATCTTCTTCACACCTTGTACCTTCTCCCAACTAAAGCTGGTTCAGCCATGACCTTCTATGGTCTCTCAAGTACTGTTAATTCCCCAAGGATATTTGATTCTGGAGCATCCTATCACATGACTCGTGACTCCTCTGTTTTGCATTGTAGTCATTCACGATCAGGTAAGTTGATTATTCATACAACCGATGGATCTTCATTGCCAGTAACATCTATTAGATCTATTTTTCATGAATCTCTCTCTTTGTCCAATGTCTAATATGTACCCGGACTCTCTATTAACTTAATTTCTATAAGTAAATTAGCATTTCAGGCTATACTATCTCATTCTCCTCAACTAGTTGTTATAGGATCCTCACATCGAGATGCTGATTGGGACAGGTCATAGGCCATGAGGCCTTTATCATCTCATTTTCTTGCATCTCCCTACTTCTTCCCCTTCGACAATTTTAGCTACATCTGTAACCCCTTTTGAACTTTGGCATTCTCGATTAGGGCATTTATCTTTGAGTAAAATGAAAATTCTATGTTCTAGCAGTAGTCTTTGAAATATTAAAATCACAAAATATTTGTCTGAATGTTTTGGTTCTAAATTGAGCAAACAATATTCTTGCCTTTGAATAAAAGCACTTTTATCACTCATGCTCTATTTGATTCAATACACTGATGTTTGGTGGCTTGCTTCAGAGCTCACTAAAGGTGGATCTTTATATTATATTTTATTTATTGATGACTTTACCCGGTATACTTGGGTTTACTTGTTGAAACAAAGGTCTGATCTCTTTTCTATTTATGTCAATTTTTCTAATTAATATGATTACAACTCAATTTGATAAGAAAATAAAAGTGTTTCAATCTAACTCCAAAGGGCAATATGTTTCCTACAGGTTCAAATCCTTCCTTGCTGATCAAGGAATGCTCTCTCCGGCAACACCACAGCAAAACGGTGTTGCTCAAAGGAAAGATAGACATATCATTGAAATTGCAAGATCAACAATATATTCTTCTTATGTCCCTCTCAGTTTTTGAGGAGAAGTTGCCTTAGTAGCAACATATCTCACAAATCAGACACCATCATCTATTTATCTGGCATCTCTTATGAAAAATTGTTTCAGGTCAAACCTGATGTGTCTTCCCTGAAAAAATTTTGTTGCACATGTTTTGTTCTTTTACCAGAACATGGGTGTAACCATCATCTGTTTTATCTCACATCTCTCCTTACGAAGAATTATTTCAGGTCAAACATGATTTGTCTTCTCTTAAAATTTTTTGTTGCACATGTTTTGTTCTTTTACCAGAACATGGGCGTACCAAGTTTGCTCCAAAATCTACCATAAGTGTTTTTCTAGGACATGGTATCGAACAAAAAGGTTATTGATGCTATGTCCTAAAGCTCATATATTGTGGATTTCCCATATCGTTGCGTTCCTTGAAAATATCCCATACTACTCCTTGTTAGCCTCTTCATCTTCTCCAGAGAAACCTATATATATATATATATTTATATTTATATTTATCCACTAGATCCCTTCCTAGATTTATTTTCCTCAAATCTCACTTCTACCACCCCACCTTTACAGGTATATCATTGTCGCCCAATGCCTCTTGCATCCTTCACTGACCCTGCTCCTATTCTAGTCCCTAATGTTCCGATTGTGGGTGATCCACCTTAAAGACAGTATCCTCTACGCACTAAAGTCCAAAATCCTCGGTATGCCCTTTATCTGCATTGACCATTTCTTTTCTACATATCAGTCCTTTCTTGCAGCCATATACTCTTTGTCAGAACCTCAATCTTACAAAAAGGTAATTGTCTCACCAGAATGGCAATCAGCTATAGCAAATAAACTTGATGCACTCAAGAAAACTAACAAATGGGATATTGTCCCCCTCCAACATGGGAAACACGATATTGAGTGCAAATGGATATTTAAAATTAAAACTAAGTTTGATAGTTCTCTTGATCTTTATAAAGCTCGGTTAGTGGACAAGGGAGAATTATGAAGAAACCTTTGCTCTGGTTGCAAACATGACAGCAATTCGAGTTTATTAGCAGTCATTCGTCAGTGGCCTCTCTATCAAATTGATGTCAAAAACGCATTTTTTAATTGGATTCTGATTGAAGAGATTTATATGCAACCGCCTTCGGGACTTATTTGAGCCCCACATCATGTGTGTCGTCTCCAATGTACACTCTATGGTCTCAAATAGGCTCCGTGAGCTTGGTTTGACTACTTCAACACCTATGTTTGTAGCCTCGGGTTTAAACAAAGTGATCATAATTCTGCTCTCTTAACCTATTACTTTGGTGATGAGTGTGTGTTTATCTTGTTATACGTTGATGACATAATTATAATAGGAAGTGATACAGGAGGTATTCGAAATTTGATGAGATTTTTTCATCAACAATTTGAGATGAAAGATCTTGGTCTTTTTCGATATTTTTGGGAGTCGAGGTTGCATACTCTTCATAAGCGTATCTTCTATCTCAAACCAAGTATTGCAATGATGTTATTCAGAGAGCAGGATTAACTAATACCAAGCCAGATTCTACTTGCATTTAGCATAATTTGAAACTTCAGACAACAGATGGTGTCCCACTTTAAGATCCTACTCAATATATAGAAATTGATGGGAGCCTACTTTATCTCACCATCACTACACCAGACATTGCCTTTGCAGTTCATTTAGTTAGTTAGCTTGTTTCTTGCCCACTTTTGTTCATTGGGTTGCAGTCCTTTGTATCTTACCATACCTGTAGAGTACTACCAATAGAGCTCTTCTCAGACATTTCAACAATGCTCTGTCTATGACTAGTTATTCTGATGCTGGTTGCTAATGTTAAAGATCGAAAGTCGACTGCTGGATTCTCAAGTTTTCTTGGCTCTTCGCTCATATCTTTCAAAAGTAAGAAACACAAATTTGGTTCTAAATCGTCTCTTGAATCTCAATAGTCAACTAAATGGGTCGGGTCAACCTAACAGCTTTGAATAAAAGGAAGATCTTAATAGTCATCTACTTGTTGTACAATATCTTTTGTATTTATGTACATTCCACGTTTAGGCCCATAGGTGATTTGTATCCTATCGGTAGATTGATTGTAATCTTGTATATTTGGGCAAGTTTTGTATTATATAAGCAGAACATCAATTCAATGAATGACATAGCTTTTCTCTCAAAATCCTCTATTACTTTCTTACGTAATAAACCCCACCAACCACGCCCTAAAATTCAGAGATACTATTGGCAGTCTGGTTTGGGGGAGTGAAAGAAATAGTGCAATCACTTTAAGAGGGGTTGTCACTTGTCAGAACAGTTTCTGAACGCAATAAAAAATAGAATATGCTAATTTTGATCCCCACAAAAGATGGGTTGGATAAGGCCTTTGATGATGAGCTAGATTTGACTCCAGTTCCGAATCTTCAAGCCTTCACTTCTAGAATTATAACACTGATTAGTTGTGACGATTTGAATTAACATTCCTTATAGTGTAAATTTCGTCTCTTAATCAAAATTTGGTTATGACAACTAGAAGTTGTCCAATTCAATGGCAATAATGTTTGTCACCTGGCTATCCAGGGATCGATCGTTGGATATACTACTCTTCCCACTTATGCGAGTTGTCCTTCCCACTTTGTAGCCTCTTTTGATTCCCAACCTCCTTGGCTAGCGTACCCAAAAAAAATTTAAATTCTCGTTATACCCAAGGATATTGTGTCAAAGATTTAGAATTAATATCTCAATTGAGCCTCCATCTCCTACAAATGTCTCACACCTTGTGTGGGAGGAAAAAGTTCCAAGTCTCTTGCAGGACCACTTGGATGCATGGCAATCAAAGGAGGATACTTTGACAAAAAGATCTCATTATAGATCTATTTTTTGGCAAAAAGAATCTCAATCATATCATCACGACCATGAATTTAGGGGATTCAGATTTTAAAGATTTCTTTAGTTACATTGTTGATGAGGTGGAGTAAAATTAGGATTAGTATCAAATTAGGACAAGTGTTGCTGATTCATAGGCTGTTGGTGAGTATGAGGGGGTTGGATTGAACACAAATGGTCCCAACTCCCACTACCATTAGTAGTAAAAAGCATCTCTTACTAAAGCCATGTACTAAATCCTTGACAGACCGCTCTAGGAGAGAATTTCCCCCACATAGATTGTGAGGCCCCGCTCCTTGTGGACCCTCATTTGAATTTGAATACTATAATTATAGCCTATGCTATCTAATTATACTAATTAGTAATGGTAGATAGGTATTTTCCTAAGTCTTAGTTTAATTTCTAGGAGTTAGCCCTTTTGTGTATTTTATAAGTTCTATAAGGTGTCTTTTATAATTGTTAGAGTTTGTTAGTTAGTTAGAGGCCCTAACTAGTAAATATAATTAATAGGAGGGGTTTCCACATGAGAATCTTTCTTCCTTTCTAAAAATGACCTAACTACCCTTGTACTTATCCTCTTTTCCCATTAAACCAAGAAGGGCCTTTTTGGTCATTAGTCACCAAACCCAACCTATATAACTAAACCCCACCATCTCATACGTATGTGATCTCTCTCTCACTCTCATTTCCCTCTCTTTTCTCTCTTCTCTCTCATTTTTCCTCCAATTCTCTCATCTCCCTCCCTTTCTCTCTCTAAAACCCTAGATCTTGAACTCTAGTAAGAAAAAGAAGGTGATTATCCACAAGTTTAGCTACAACTTCTCCTAAGGATCCTTATCTATCTTATTAGTCTCTCCTCTCTCTACAAGGAAATGTATTTATCTCTTTCTAGTTCAATTTCCTTAGAATTCTCTCTTTCTCTCTCTAGATTTCTTCCTTATAGCAATTCTCTTGTGGATGGGTTTAGTTGTTAGAAATCTCTTTAGATCTGGTTTTTGGGCTGGATTGTATGATTGGAAGACCCTAGAGCTTGGATTTCTATTTGGAGCATTGGATCTCTTTTTTCTCTCTATTTTCTTTGCTATTGATTGAGGCAAGTGCAGTATACCTATTTAGCGTAGAATGCATGCTTTCATTCTCTTGATTCTGCAATTTCAATTCAATTGATGTATGAATGCTTAGATCTATCATTTGAGCTTGTTTAAATGGTTTTTGGCTATTGATGGATGGGTTTATCTCATTTGAAAAACCAATGGCCCAATTATGAATGGCAAAATGTATATTGAAATGCTTTTTATATTTGTTGATGTTTCCATGATGAATGGACGAGATTGGATGTGTTTTTGTTAGAAATTGGATTGAAGAGGAAGAAATCCAGAAACCTAGAATTGGTTGCAGGTGTGAGTACCCGGTCGACCGATCTGCAGTCAGGTTGACCGGTGACGTAGAAACTTAAGAAAATGCAGGTCTCAGTTAATTTCCTACGGGACTTACAGTTCAGTGTACCCGGTCGACCGGACCCTGTACTCGGTCGATCAGATACACAGACATTTCAGGGAATGAATTGAGAAGCTGGACTTTCCCTTAGACCCAAGAATCAGGGTGTGTGGTTGACCGAGCACAAAAGAATTCAGGGAAAATGCTGAGAGCTGGGACATCCAATTTAGCAAGAGTTTCTAGAGTGTGCGGTCGACCGCCCAGGCTAGGAGGTTGACCGGAAAAATAAAGAAATTATGTGATCAGGCCATGCCTACCAGGTGCCTGACGCCCAATTTCCAGACTGCGTGGTCGATCGACCAGGCCAGGAGGTAGACAAGGCACACTGCGCAGGGGGTCGACCTGGGGAGTCAACATCCTGACTTCCAAGTGTACTCGGTCGACCGGACCCTGTGCTCGGTCGACCGGGTACACTGTGTACAGTGATTTTCCAGTCTTCATTTTTCTGAGGTTGTGATCAATTGTGGGGCCCATTGACCATCCAAATAGACTTTCATTGATGTGCCAAGAACGAGTCAATAGTGTGGCTCAAACTTGACTCGTGGGGACCACCAAGTAGGGTCTAGGTTGTGGATTCAACGATGATTCGATTCTTAAATGTCGTTGAAGATGCTCGTAACTTCTGGAGCACCAAACGCATTATCCATTGGCATCTAAGACTTCATTTAGAGTTCAAATTAGCTGAGATAAATTTGGACCTGAAAGTGGACCATTACTTAGGATGGCCTTTCGATATTTCTCGTTGATTCTCTTACTTGGAGGTTTATTTCACTTAATGCATCACTATCACTGTTATATCCTTACTGTTGCTTATAACTGCTAATTAAATGAAAAATGGATGACCTGAACCTAGGATTACTTAGAGGTGACCCGATAATGTGATTGGGTGATCAATGACTCGTGTTTGTGGCTAGGCGGGCCCTTATATGGCCTAACTTTGGATGTGTAATACCCTAGAATGGAGAGGTTGGATATGATGGACTTGTGACTCAGTATGGGTGAGAATGGACTGATTATTACTAGAAACGAACTTGTTATCTTATTTGGACTATATTAGATCAGGCCATGGTTGGTGGGCCTTGGTATGGATGGACTTGGACCTGGAGTGTGTTCCATGGATTAAACTGGTACTTGGACCTCTTAGGGACTTGTTAGGACCTTGCTCGTGTAAGGCAAGCATAGATAGACGCAAACCTGTATTGTTTCCTTGAGTCGGCATTAACATTCACTAAGTTGTTTTAAGCTCGGCCTTTTGACCAATATCACTAATAGAAACTATTATGAGTATTGAGTGCTGAATGTTCAGTGGGCTATCATGATGAGCTATAGTTTAGACGAACGTTGTGGTATCGGGTCCAGTCTTCTGAGTGAGGAGTGATGAGTGATGGGTGATGAGATGGATGAGAGTTATCTGCGAGGCTTGTCATTCCCCAGCACTAGTTACCATTTTTCCCCACCGCGACTGTGTTCAGTATGGGAAGGCCATAACATAATATCCTGTGGTATTTAGCTTGTGTGAATGTGCCACTTTGATATCTGTTAGACTAGATTACTTAATTATTCTGATTCTAACTATTTATCATGCTCAATTGCCTAGATTATGTACCATTGTCATTCTCATTGATTATATGATCCTCTCTACTCTGTTGATGCATACATCCTTTAATTTGTTACTTATATATTGTGCCTTGCCAGATCTTTGGATCTGACCCATTCTTAGTGTTTAGGTTTCAACCTCAACTATGAGGACGATCTGCTCTTCGAAGTGCCCATAGCTGGTGACTACGGTTGGGGACCATCTGACCAAGAGGTCGAGCTGGATGATGGAGCGCCTACACCGGGGACTTGAGAGTACTTCCTTTTGGGGTTCTGAGCGATTTAAGTTGTGAGGGAGTTAGTTTGATATGTATAAATGTTTGATATTCATACTTTGATATTTTAGGCTGGACTTCAGCCTTGCTATATTTAACACCATTTACATGATACCTTATGCTTCCACTATTGTTACATTTGCTTTCGCTATATTTTACATGTTTCCGCAATTCTACCATTGATGTTATATTGTTTAAAAAGTTTTAAATTGAACCTCACTGCAGATTTACGATCTTGAAAATTCTCAGATTTTCCGGTAAGTAGCACGCCAACTTCGGGTACCTTGACGGTTATCTCGCTATTCGTAATTGGGGCGTTACATAGATGGATTTGCTTTGCATAGAAGATGTTTTTCTTTGCTTTGCTGATTTTGAAAGAGAACGTTGCTAACAGGAATTTATATGTTGTTGACTTCTAGTAATTTAAACTTTTACAGCATCTTTGCAATAATATTTCAAGAACACCCAAATTTGAAAATATCCTAGTTTCTTGAGAACCATGATTGTGACAATCATTTTACATATCTATCAGTGACGTTGTTTTAGTCTTGGGTGAAATCTACAGGCGGAATATGCGAAAGTTAGACCTTCTTCTACGCCAGTTTTCTATAATTTTAGTGTGAAACTTGCGGTGTATTATTCAATTCTATGATCAACCCACTCTATGTTTTATTTTTATTTTTACTTTACATCTAAAACACGTTAATAACTAATATGTATAAATATATGGGAATTTTCAAGTGTGCTCGTGCGCAATTCAGATGTGCATCGATGGAATTTCCAGCTGAGCTTGTGCACAAATGGCTTACATATGCAAAGATCTCCTATGATCAATCCAAATGGGACACATACTACCAACCTACCCTTCCCCATCCCCAATGTTATTGATCCCATGTTTTTTACACCAATCCAAATGGAACTAACCGTTGGATTGAAAAGGAAAAAAAATTTATTACTGTTGGCTATGACCTGATGTATGACTGTGTTGTTGCGATCCAAGTAGCCTTTTACCATCTCCACACATCATATCTATGGTCTCTATCAGTGCTATACTAACCACCTCGCCAAGTACTCTGTTTCTTCAAAGAGAATACACCAACCAACCCCTATAATAATAACAAACAATACAATAAACGTATGGCAGTAGTTGTAGGCAAGGACCTATGCAGATGCTTCCCTTGCTTTTGCCTGGGAATCCACCAAATAAGACACCTTCCAAAAGAAGACTCTTCTCTTTATAAGAAGGCCTTTCAAGTTTTAACACTACTCACTGGAGCAGAGCTACTCACTGGCTAGAAAAATAAGAAAGAAGAAGATGGAGGGAGGAGTACTTTCAAGGAAGAATGTAGCCATGTGGGCAGTCGTTCTCCTTGTCCTTGATTTCACCCGTCCTGCATCGGCAGCCACCTGCACTGAAGTGCAGACAAACCTCCAGCCCTGTATAGGGGCCATGAATGGGCTCTTGCCGGCCCCATCCACAACGTGCTGCAATGGCTTGAAAGTGGTGTTGGGTCTTGAGAGGGAACTAGGTGTGGGTGCTGCTTGCAACTGCACTAAGAACCTCATCTTGACTGTCCCTGGCTTGAACATCGATGTCAAAGTGTCTTCTGATCTCCAAAACCAGTGCAATGTAGATCTTGGATTCAGCCTGGCCAACAATGACCAATGCACTGGTTAATCGCGCTATTCATTTTATTTAGTCTCTTTTAATAATTATTACACATGCTTCCTTATAAAAATAAATAAATAAATAATAATAATAATTACACATGCTATGTTGATGGGGTGATGATTAGTATCCAAAATGAATATAATGCATATTAAAACAGACCATACAGATTGCAGTGGTTGTATTATATTTCAGTTTCACATTTGAATTGGAAAGTAGTTTTAGAGATCAAAAGGGGTTGGCTCTATGTTGTACCTGGACTGAACTTGAATTTACTAATAGGGAGCCATACTAGATTGTGGTCCAGTCTCTAAGACTTGTAATCTCAAAAGAGCCAAAACCTGGACCCGACTAGAACAAATGGCCTGTACCGGGCCAAATTGAGGCCCAAATACTTTATACCAATATTTTTACATTTTATTATTGTATTGATCTTATATTAATTATTACACTTAAATAGTTCATAGACGCACATAGAAATGATACATGGTTGTGGCATCCGGCATTCTGGTCCTTGGATAATATTGATGGATATAATCTTGTGGAAATTGGAAGTGTAGGACGTAATAAAACCACGTGGGATGTGGGACTTTACTTTACCAACACCCCCCTTCACGTGTAGGCCCAACAGATTTTATGGATGGGCCTGCCACGTGGGTTACACGCGAATGACGGGATCAGAATCCGCTCTGATATCATAAAATAAACCATGCACCAATCCAAAAACTTAAGCTCATAGGTGGAAGGCCCTAGCAGGTATATATAAAGCATTACCAAGGGCATTACTTAGACGATGTGGGATGTGGGACTTTACTTTACTAATATAGAATCTTTATTTTGTTGTACATGCACAGATGAGTGGATGGGTTGGATCTAGAGGGTTTCATATAGATAGGCACGATGGTTATGATTTATGGATGGTTTAATATCTTATCAAGTGGGTTTCACATTATAATTGCTTGGATGTTTAATTATGTTAAATGTAGT
The DNA here is from genome assembly GCA_003546025.1 of Camphora micrantha. Lineage (NCBI taxonomy): Eukaryota > Viridiplantae > Streptophyta > Magnoliopsida > Laurales > Lauraceae > Camphora > Camphora micrantha. The sequence goes on along the minus strand of QPKB01000004.1, from coordinate 49,690,759 downwards.
GGGACCCATGTAAGGTATGAAGGTAGAATTATCATCTAGTGGATCCTTTATAGATGGCCATGATAGGTGTAAAATTGGGTCTTTTTATCCAATGAGTCTGACTTGCGATGGTGGATATAGGTTGAAATTAGTTGATTTCATGTTGGTTTGACATAAATAAGGCACATAGGGGAGGATGAGGTTTTAACTGAAGTTTACCGATCCTTTCAATTTAACTATGATTTTACTATACTTAAAATCATTGTTCTTACCAAAGATATATAAAGAACCGCTCCTTATCCCGGCTACTTTTCCATTTGTATGTGGGCTTTCTCTGGGATCTCAACTCGCTTGGCTGCGATACCGAAAGAAATACCAAACATATATAAAGGCAAAAATAATCAAAATCTTAATTTTATTTTATTTTTTAACATAAAAGAACTGGTGACGATAGAGAAAAAGGGCAGTCAACTTATGTTTCGATGATCAAAGGGTATTTTTGTAAATGTCAAAGAGATAAAGGGGTGTATTTGTTAATGACTATTATAGAGGGTTTTTGTCATTGTTATAAAACAGAAGGGTGTCTTCGTATATTCTACTTTGAGTTTTCCTGAATATTGCTACATTGTAATACCCACTTTGGAATCTCATGGAGAATAAAAACGGACCCAAGAACTTTTTGTGGTAGTTTTTTCAAACCAGAAACCTTAAGATGCACAACCACGAATGTGATGCCAAAAGTGAAAAAGTTTATAGCTAGGTATCTGTTGGATGCTCCATACGAAACAAATCAATCAAACAACATATATAATTTCACACACCCCTTGGGAGTTGGGACTGAATCTCAAAGTGGATGCAAGAGGCAACTATTAACCATTTATTGCTGGATACGGCCAAACACAGCCAAGTTTTTTGGTGGGATGAAAGCTTGCGACCTTTCCACCTCAATGACCCGAACAAATGAATATAAAATTATCATGGTTCCTATATTTAGAGCCATTTCTAATTTGGGTCCATTGTTCAACTAGATGAGTTTTCTATTGATATTGAGCGTATTATACAAGTGTGGAAACTATCTGTGCTCAATCTGACTTCAGGTCCATGCCTTCGTTCAGGATCATACCCGGGTACGGATTTTTACTTTATATCCGGATGCAATATAACTCTAGCCTTTGGTTGTGGAACCCATTGGATGAATAGCGAGAATAAGAGCAATAAGGGTTCACTGGCACAAAAACTCATGCTATGATCAGGGCTCGGATTTTTATTTTATATTCGGATGCAATATCACTCTAGCCTTTGGGCGTTGGGACACATTGGATGAATACCAAGAAGAAGAGCAATAAAGTTTCCTGGCACAAAAAACCGTGCTCACCAATAACTAAAATATATATTTACTAATTTAATAAGAAAAACTCATATTACACCAAATCTATCTTCAAATACTCATGTCAATTATTTGGTTATAATAATAGAGATAGAAACGAAGTTCTCACAAAAAAGTGAACGTGAGAAGAAGAGTTGGTTTACATGAAGTGGAGGAAATGAGTAGTTAAATGTTGGAAATGGAGATGAGCGGTTACATATTAGAAGTGGTGAGTTATAACTTTCCGTCAAAATTATAAGTTATGGTCAAAACGAATGGAGGTACCACCCTTATGGAACTTGGGGTGGTACCTTTGGCCCGACAGCCGCTCACAGTTTACTGTGACAGCAGCGGGGCAGTCGCTCAGTCCAAAGAACCCAGAAGCCATAAAAGCCAAAAGCATGTACAAAGGAAGTATCATTTAGTCAGAGAGATTGTGCAGAGAGGTGATATAGCTATTACCAAGATAGGCTCTGCAGACAATCTGGCAGATCCCTTTACTAAGCCTTTGACTACTAAAGTCTTTGAGCAACATGTAGATGGGATGGGCATGAGATGCAACCCTGACTGGCATTGAGCCCAAGTGGGAGATTGTTAGATTGTATGGACTCAATCCATCATATGATGTAAATAAACTGATTAATTTCTTTATTTATCAATACTATCATGCTTTCCTTTCATGAGATGAATGGTGTTTTACTACTTAATGCACTTGACTAATACAAATGACATAAATGGTTCATGAGATGAACCGGGTCCCGTTAGTATATTAGATGTGATATATGTGTCTGGATAAGATCCACACACAGGAGACATTTGTCACAAATCTTATACTTAAACATCTTCACAACCGGTGATGAGACTGGGCATCTCATCTGATAAGGTTGCAGCGCTTTGATCACTATAAAATAGTGTGATTTGTCTCGATCATCAGAATGTAAGATTCTAGATCACGGTGCTGGTACATTGGATGTATTGAAGGACCATGAGAAGCACCTTATGGAATACTGTCTCGAGTTTAAGGTTTGCTCTCATAATTCCCTAGCAATAGGCTCTCAATCCTGAGACATTGATGAACTCAAGTTTCTATCTATTCATTTGCTTTGAGTCACCAATGAGTGAGGCCAACTGTAGGTCAACACCTCGGTGTCTTGGGTATGTGGTAGTAGGACTATGGGAACATCCAATGGTCAAGATGGAATCTATCTATATTATCCCCTTGTGCCAATTAATGGATTTATCATTAGTAAGTGCGCACCCATCTCGATTAAGAGTTAATTGGATGGTACTGATGATCACTGTGATTAATTGGGGCTCAAGGATAATAAGATGTGGATCTAAATTGGTGGGACAGTTTTTAGTCCAATTAATCCATGGATATTGATAGAGGGGCTTAATTGTGGTAATCGGGAAGTTTAGGGTCTTCATTGTAATTTATTCCTAAGACTGGAGTGCAATTGCATTTATATAGTGGTGTTATTTGCAATTAACTGTGGGCCCGGATTGCACATGAGATGTGGGGTCACGTGTCCCAGTTGGAGCCAGCTTTCTATGGAATCCCTAGTGGTCCCCACGCTAGCCCAAGTTATTGGAAAGATACTAATCCTACTAGAACTCTAAGATGAAGGAATTAGGAAGTTACTATTTCTATTTGAAGTGGGACTTCTAATAGTGGTAATAGTAAGGTTACTATTTGGTGTAGAAGAAAGACTTCTATTTCAATTAGTACAAGAGAAGGAGGTTACTTAATGCTATAAAAGGAGTAACAAAGGGCTGGAATAAACACACTCTTGAAAAACGTGCAGCCCCCTTAGTGTGCAATAGTTGCACATATTCTCTTCTCCTTCTAGTTCTCTTCTAGTTTCCTTGAGAGCTTCTAGTAGTTTTCTTTAGGAGATCCCACCCATCTCCTTTAGAGAAGAGTTCTGATACGGGCCATAGCGTGGAAGGCTAAGAGGGCTTGGAGATCCAAAGTTGTTTTCTTCTCCATCAAAGTACAAGCGGACAGCAAAGGTATAATCTGCTTCTCTAATGTTTTGTAGATTATTTTGCATGGTTTTGCTTGTAATATTGCTGTACATGATATAAGAGTATGAGGGATTGCATCCTGGATATGGTTAATGGCCTTGTGGACGTTTGATCCCTGAGTCAAGTGGGTCAAAAGTTTTGAAATCACATCCACGAGGCCCACCTATTTCCAACAATTGGTATCAGAGCCTTACCTCATCTCTAATCATATTAGATCAGCAAACTAGATCTAATCTTTGCATGAGATGTGAAGAGGTTAGACCTAGGGTTTTGTAAGGATCAGATTTGATTTTTGTTTGCCTTTTATATCTGATATGAATGCTAGCAAAGGGACTGGTTCGGACTAGAAAGAGAAATTTTCTGCAAATTTCCGAGCAGGTCGCTCGAGCGAACCTCCATCCGCTCGAGCGGACCAGGTTCTGGAACAGTCCGCTCGAGCGAACATTAGTCCGCTCGAGCGGACCGGGTTGCTGGATTTATTTTTTAGAAGTCCGGGATTTTCATCATGGGATGATGGATGGTATCCTTTATACCAATTTTGTTTCGGGGGCGCTGCCCCCTGGGCCCCCCGCGAGCTGACCAGTCAGCTCGACCACCGCCGGGGGACACCCCCGGACCCCCTCTGCGAAGAGTATATTATATCGAAGTGGCAGCATGTTTTTGTGAGTTGTATGAGATGCTAACTTGCAGGTAATAATGTCCTCTCCATATGGCCCACGACTTTTATTTTCTTTTATGTGGTTATTGGTTTATTTGAGGCTAAGTGTAAAGGGCATCATGGTTTCCTTGGTTTCCCGTGAAAGGGCAAGGCATGGTGAATTTCCCTATAGCCCTTTTATTTCCATGTTTAGATTACCATGTAAGTCTCATTCTTGAGGCATAGGAATTTATGTATTTTTTCAATAATTTGTAAATTCTGGTGATGTCCAAGACGAAGAAAGAAAGTTAAGTTGGATTCCTAAACAAAGAGCTTTGGAGATGCCCAAAGAGTTTGATGAATCCCAAAGTTTTGGAAAGTCTAGAAGTCCAAGAAGTCTATTCCGCTTGGGCCATGTGGAGGAGAGGACTAGTTTCTTTTATTAGCACTTTCTATTTGTGGATGGTTGCTTATTTTTAGAATGTTTCCAAATCTGATCCAAACAAAGCAATTTCCAAAATTGGTCAAATCAAATTAATTTTTGGAAAGAGTTCTAATTAGAGTTGGTGGGCCCATGAGATGGACCCATTGGTAACACTAATTTAAGAAACTGGACTTTCCATAAAATAACTTGACTTGGAATCAATTATTGGTCATATCATGAGATGATTTGATGTCTATATATAAGGGCCCATATACCTATAAGGAAATCCTCAATCCTAAAATATTAAGTGGGAGCGGGGCATTTAATTTTAAAAAATCCCCATGGTTTTCCACCATAGGTCCATTGTAAGGAAAGTATTAGCCTCGCACCATCTTGAGAATGGTCGTTCCCCACGGAGGGCTAGTATTTGTCTGGTTACTAGATATGGATCTCCTATGGATAGTATTGGTGAGACGGGGCGGGGGTCCACTCCCCAAGGAGGAACTGCTCGCAACGGTTGTCATACAATGCTAGTTGGTGGGTCACACTTAACTAAAATAATGATGTAGTATCCCCAAGGATTTGCCTCATTTATTTTAGAAACCAATTCCAATCGGGAGTCATACATTATTTGGTATGAGATGCCTAGATAATAATGAATGATGGGGATCATTAATAGTTAGTCATAATAATAATTTTGACCAACTTTTGATCCGCACTAATCTAGGTGGTATTAGCACTCCCCAAGGAGGCATACCCCGGGGATTGGGATTCCGATGTATTCTGAATTTTGTGGTTATGAGGATTCCCACATAATTTTGGTAGAATACTAAAACCTAATGTCATTTAAATTCATTAATTGAATGTATGGTTATGTGCTACAGTTTTTCAAGCATGAATTCAAATACTTTCAATCCACTTGCGACCATCCTCAACCAGAATAAGTTGGTGGGATCCAACTATGTAGACTGGAAACGGAACCTGGATATTGTCCTGACTGCTTCAGGATATAAATATGTCCTTACCAAAACCCCCCTTGATGAGCCTGGCCCGGATGCATCACAAGAAGAAAAGGAACTTTACACCAAATGGGCCAAAGACGATGAGATGGCCCGATGTTACATTCAGGCATCCATGTCTAGTGTTTTGCAACACCAACATCAATCCTATAAGACTGCATACGATATTATATCGAACTTAAAGGAGATGTTTGCGGAACAGGGCAGGCCTGCTAGGCAGGCAGCTATGAGGGTGCTCATAAGCACCAAGATGGCTGAAGGTACATCTGTTCAGGAACACATGCTAAAAATGATGGACTCATTAAATGAGTTAGATGTACTGGGAGCTGCGATTGATGCAGAATCGCAGATCGACATAATCCTTGAGTCACTACCAGAGTCATTCAATAATTTCAAAGTTAATTATAACATGAACAAAATGAATCTGACTCTGGCTGAGCTGTCTAGCCAACTGGTAGTGACTGAAGGGATTTTGAAGAAAAAGCCGACTGCCCTAATGACAGAAAAGTCAGATGCCAAGTCCAAGCCGAAAGGCAAAGGGCGGAAAGGCAAAAAGAAATCAGTTCCGAAGGGTCCTAAGGTGGAGAATGGTCCTAATGGTGGCGTGGCCAAGGCTAAGGGTACAGGGACAAAAGGAAAGTGTTTCCATTGTGGTAAGACAGGACATTGGAAAAGGAATTGTCCAGAATATCTGTCTAAGAAGAAGACCTCAGGTATGATTGAGTCACTTATTTCTGAAGTTAGTTTTGCAACTGGTACTTCAGAATCCTGGTGTGTGGACTCCGGGGCAACTAATCACATATGTAATACGTTGCAGGGGTTCAGGGAAACCAGGAGGCTCAGTGACGGAGAAATCATTGTCAACCTAGGATCTGACGCTAAGGCGGATGCTGTTTCAGTGGGAGTTATTACTTTATGTTTTTTAAATAATAAGTTGGTTTTGTCAGACACATTATATGTACCGTCTTTACGACGGAATTTAATTTCAGTTTCTAGTTTGGTGAATAAAAGTTATTCTATTACTTTTGGTACTGAAGTTGTCATAAAGAGGAATGGTACTTTTGTATGTTCTGGCAAGGTAACCAATGGGCTTTATTTATTAACTCCCACAATGTATGAGATACATGATACTGAAACACTCAATAGACCATCATTAAAGAGGAAGTCACCTTCATCTAATCCAACAAAACTTTGGCACTTGAGGCTAGGTCATATAAACCTAAACAGGATTGACAGGCTAGTGAAAGATGGTATCTTGCCTTCACTGGTGGTGGAACCAATGCCTGTCTGCGAATCTTGTCTAGAAGGCAAAATGACCAAGAGACCCTTTTTATCTAAGGGCAATAGGGCCAAAGATTTATTGGAATTAGTGCATACTGATGTGTGTGGACCCATTAATGTCAGGGCCAGAGGAGGATATGAGTACTTCATCACTTTCACAGATGATTACTCAAGATATGGATACATATACCTTATGCACCGCAAGTCCGAGGCTTTTGAAAAGTTTAAAGAGTTTCGAGCGGAAGCGGAAAAGCAATTAGGTAAAAGTATCAAGACTCTTCGATCAGATCGAGGAGGGGAATATCTCTCTGCTGATTTTATGGGATACTTATCAGAGAATGGGATTTTATCCCAGTTGTCTGCTCCTGGTATGCCTCAACAGAATGGAGTAGCAGAAAGAAGGAACCGGACTCTTTTAGATATGATCAGGTCTATGCTGAGTTTCTCAGGATTGCCTATATCCTTTTGGGGATACGCCTTAGATACTGCGATGTACGTACTAAACCTCGTACCATCTAAGTCTGTACCTAAGACTCCCCGGGAGTTGTGGTCCGGGCGAAAGCCTAGTCTACAACATTTACACATTTGGGGTTGTCCGGCACACGTGCTGAAGGTTAAGACGGATAAGTTGGAAACGAAGTCGGAAGTATGTACGTTTATTGGATATCCTAAGGGAACTAAAGGTTGGTTATTCTATAATCCCAGAGAGCAAAAGGTGCTGGTAAGCACCAATGCGGTTTTTCTGGAGGAAGATTATATGATAAACCGGAAATCTTTAGAAAAGGTGATCTTGGAAGAAATCCAAGAGAAATCAATTCCAAATCCAAGAGAGACCGAACTTGAGGAAGAACTACCCCTACCAGACCCAGTAGTTACACCGGTGCCTCGTCGTAGTGGGAGAATTGTCAGACCTCCTGACAGGTTCTCGTTCTTGGGAGAGTCTTACGAGGCAGTCTCGGAAGAACCGGAACAAGATCCCTGTAACTATGATGAAGCAATTAATGACATAGATTCGGGACGTTGGCAAGATGCTATGAAAGCTGAGATGGAGTCTATGTACTCCAATCAGGTCTGGAAACTTGTCGACTTGCCTGCCAATATTAAACCTATTGGGTGCAAGTGGGTCTACAAGAGAAAAAGAGGACCAGATGGTAGAGTGGAGACCTTTAAGGCCAGGCTTGTTGCGAAAGGGTATACTCAGAAAGAGGGTATCGATTATGAGGAAACTTTTTCGCCGGTAGCCATGCTCAAGTCCATCCGGATACTCTTATCCATTGCGGCTCATCTCGATTATGAGATTTGGCAAATGGATGTCAAGACGGCGTTTCTTAACGGCCATCTTGAGGAAGACATCTATATGGTGCAACCAGACGGTTTTGTAGCTAAAAACCAAGAGCAAAAAGTTTGCAAACTGCAGAAGTCCATCTATGGATTAAAGCAGGCATCCCGAAGCTGGAACATCCGTTTTGATCAGGCAATCAAGTCATTTGGTTTTTGTCAAAATCCGGATGAGTCATGTGTGTACATGAAAAGTGAAGGTGATAGGGTAGTTTTTCTAGTTTTATATGTCGACGATATCCTTCTCCTCGGGAAGGACATAGGAATGTTGTCAACTGTGAAAGTTTGGTTGGCCAAGACTTTTGATATGAAAGACTTGGGAGAAGCTAGCTACATCCTAGGGATCAAACTTCATCGAGACCGGCAAAATAGGATGATTGGCTTATCTCAAGCTGCATATATAGATAAGGTGCTGGTACGGTTTGCTATGCAAGACTCCAAGAAGGGCATTACACCTTTCAGGCATGGAGTGCACCTTTCCAAAGACCAGTGTCCTAAGACACCTGAGGAAAAGGAGCAGATGAGGTCGATACCATACGCTTCAGCTGTTGGTAGCCTCATGTATGCTATGCTATGTACTAGACCGGATATCTGTCATGCAGTGGGCCTAGTCAGCAGATATCAGTCTAATCCAGGACCTGAACATTGGACTGCTGTAAAATGTATTCTCAAATACTTGAGAAGGACTAGAGATTACATGTTGATTTATAGCACTGATGAGCTCATTCCAGTCGGATACACAGATTCTGACTTTATGTCAGATAAGGATTCCAGGAAATCCACTTCTGGTTATGTATTTATGCTTGGTGGCGGAGCAATCAGCTGGAGGAGTATAAAACAGGAATGTACCGCTGATTCCACCTCGGAGGCTGAATATGTAGCAGCTTGCGAAGCAGCTAAGGAAGCAGTATGGCTCAAAAGATTCCTTATGGAACTTGGGGTGGTACCTTTGGCCCGACAGCCGCTCACAGTTTACTGTGACAGCAGCGGGGCAGTCGCTCAGTCCAAAGAACCCAGAAGCCATAAAAGCCAAAAGCATGTACAAAGGAAGTATCATTTAGTCAGAGAGATTGTGCAGAGAGGTGATATAGCTATTACCAAGATAGGCTCTGCAGACAATCTGGCAGATCCCTTTACTAAGCCTTTGACTACTAAAGTCTTTGAGCAACATGTAGATGGGATGGGCATGAGATGCAACCCTGACTGGCATTGAGCCCAAGTGGGAGATTGTTAGATTGTATGGACTCAATCCATCATATGATGTAAATAAACTGATTAATTTCTTTATTTATCAATACTATCATGCTTTCCTTTCATGAGATGAATGGTGTTTTACTACTTAATGCACTTGACTAATACAAATGACATAAATGGTTCATGAGATGAACCGGGTCCCGTTAGTATATTAGATGTGATATATGTGTCTGGATAAGATCCACACACAGGAGACATTTGTCACAAATCTTATACTTAAACATCTTCACAACCGGTGATGAGACTGGGCATCTCATCTGATAAGGTTGCAGCGCTTTGATCACTATAAAATAGTGTGATTTGTCTCGATCATCAGAATGTAAGATTCTAGATCACGGTGCTGGTACATTGGATGTATTGAAGGACCATGAGAAGCACCTTATGGAATACTGTCTCGAGTTTAAGGTTTGCTCTCATAATTCCCTAGCAATAGGCTCTCAATCCTGAGACATTGATGAACTCAAGTTTCTATCTATTCATTTGCTTTGAGTCACCAATGAGTGAGGCCAACTGTAGGTCAACACCTCGGTGTCTTGGGTATGTGGTAGTAGGACTATGGGAACATCCAATGGTCAAGATGGAATCTATCTATATTATCCCCTTGTGCCAATTAATGGATTTATCATTAGTAAGTGCGCACCCATCTCGATTAAGAGTTAATTGGATGGTACTGATGATCACTGTGATTAATTGGGGCTCAAGGATAATAAGATGTGGATCTAAATTGGTGGGACAGTTTTTAGTCCAATTAATCCATGGATATTGATAGAGGGGCTTAATTGTGGTAATCGGGAAGTTTAGGGTCTTCATTGTAATTTATTCCTAAGACTGGAGTGCAATTGCATTTATATAGTGGTGTTATTTGCAATTAACTGTGGGCCCGGATTGCACATGAGATGTGGGGTCACGTGTCCCAGTTGGAGCCAGCTTTCTATGGAATCCCTAGTGGTCCCCACGCTAGCCCAAGTTATTGGAAAGATACTAATCCTACTAGAACTCTAAGATGAAGGAATTAGGAAGTTACTATTTCTATTTGAAGTGGGACTTCTAATAGTGGTAATAGTAAGGTTACTATTTGGTGTAGAAGTAAGACTTCTATTTCAATTAGTACAAGAGAAGGAGGTTGCTTAATGCTATAAAAGGAGTAACAAAGGGCTGGAATAAACACACTCTTGAAAAACGTGCAGCCCCCTTAGTGTGCAATAGTTGCACATATTCTCTTCTCCTTCTAGTTCTCTTCTAGTTTCCTTGAGAGCTTCTAGTAGTTTTCTTTAGGAGATCCCACCCATCTCCTTTAGAGAAGAGTTCTGATACGGGCCATAGCGTGGAAGGCTAAGAGGGCTTGGAGATCCAAAGTTGTTTTCTTCTCCATCAAAGTACAAGCGGACAGCAAAGGTATAATCTGCTTCTCTAATGTTTTGTAGATTATTTTGCATGGTTTTGCTTGTAATATTGCTGTACATGATATAAGAGTATGAGGGATTGCATCCTGGATATGGTTAATGGCCTTGTGGACGTTTGATACAGATGGAACTGCCTGAATCAAAGATTGATTGAAGACAATGGACGCAATTAGAAGCAATACAAATGCAAAGACTCAATTCGCTCAAGCGAGACCCATTTGGATTGAGTGAGCTCTCCCAGGATTGGCCACAGACAGAACATCAATTCGCTCCAGCAAGCCCTCCTTTGGGTCAAGCGAGTTTTGATGTGTCTTAAGGTCTCGAAACAGAAAGCAAGTTCTCTAAAGTGAGATCATCCCTAGGTCGAGCGAAAATTCACAAACTTTCTAGCCGACTTTGGAAACCCAGTTCTACTCTCTTAACTTCCTTGTTTGAGTCCTATACTCCTTGAAAACCACATGCATGTTTCAAGGCTTATAAAAAGGCATTCTCTCCCAATACACGATTTAAGGTTTTTGGAACTAACTTTCTTGATACACTTTATGATTTACTGGCATGTGATACACTTTGATTTACTTATGATTTTAAACTAACTTTCTTGATACATGGTTTAAGGTTTTTGAACATGTCTTCAAGTACACGATGACTCACTTGGACACTCACTTATGGTTAATGTGACACTGGGATTAAGAGGATTCACAGTCTTAGAGGATTTGCACTTTTTCGAAGCATCGATCTTGATTTTTTTTTTCTATTCCCTTATTCACTCTTCTTAATGTTTATTTTTTCTTAAAATATACATTTATATATATATATATATATTTTCGGCCCAAATCCGAATGTGCATAGAGAATTCTATAAGGAGTATGTAGCGAGATCATCCCTAGGTTAGCAAAAATTCCCGAACTTTCTAGCCGACTTTTAAAAACTAGTTCTGATTTCTCTCAACTTCCTTATTTGAGTCCTTTGCTCCTTGAAAACCCCATGCACGTCTCAAGGCTTATAAAAAGACATTCGCTCTCAAACATATCATCCTCTTTCCTATTCTAAACCCTGAAATTCTTTTGAGAGATCCCTTGTCTTCTCCAAAGCATCCTTTGATCCAGAGCTAAAGTACTAAGCCTTGGAGACTTCTTCTTCTACTCTCTAGCAGTAAACTCACCTTGAAGAGGCATTCAAGGTGGTTGGTTAAAGCATGGTAAAGGTGTACGGTGAGTCGTCAGCAAGATCATCATAGTCCTTAGGTTGAGTTGTGATCGACACTTAAATGTGCAATGCCTAACCGCAAGACTACGGTGTCGTCAAGTAGTAAAGGACTAAAGAGTCCGAATTATCGATCTCACGGAGAGAGGATGGAACGAGCGATAAATTCAATTTAATATGAGTTAAAGTAAGATATAGCTAATATAGACAAATGAAGTGAAAAAAATAAAACTAATAAACTATGCAATGTAAACAACTAATTAACAATCTAAAACATGAATTTAATAAGATCTAAGTTAATCTAACAAATTGCACTAAACTGTCGGATGAATGGTGGTTGAAAATGGAAGACTTAAGGTGAGGATGTGACGTGAAATGTGTAGGGTTTTAATACAAATGATGTGAAATGTGTATCCAACAATCTAGAAGTGAAAATAACAAATCAAACGAGGATTTAAATTAACAATAAAAAAAAAGATTAGGCAATCCAAAATCCACCAGGTATGTAATTAATCCAAGCAATAAATATTCTAATTCAACTCTCAAATCTACAATCCAATTAGCAATCTCTTGCCTAATTGGTTTGGATGATATAACAATGAAGATCATACTAAAGAAAATCAAAGATCAAGATCCTAGATCATAACCTAATTACACTAACAATGAATCATCAAAATCAAGCTACAAAAGATCAAAGATAAGGGCTCTAGAGCATGCTATGTGAGAGAACTTTATTAAGCTACAAAGCATCAATTAAGATTATCCAAGCATCAAGTGTAGAGATAGAGCATGAGAAATGAGAGAGATTAGCATAATTAAATCTAAAATCTACTCATCAATCAAGGCACAAGTAGGGAATTTAAATTAAAACATGCATGTAATTGAACTAGTCACATTACTTAACTTAGACATGCATGTAATTGAACTAGTCACATTACTTAGCTTCAAAAGGATCCAAGAGCTTTAACCACTAAACATCAAAAAAGAGCTCCAAATCTTCATTAATGATCTTGAATTACACACACTCTCTCTAGATTAGAGACAAAAGAAGCTCCTAATTACAACTAGTTTACATTGGCTCATTTCCTTTTGATTAGCTCATTTGCTTACATGGATTTGTGTCATGGTTGGTGGGAGGTTAGAGTTGAATTGAATAGTTTCTATGTAAAAAAACTATATGCAATTGTTGGGATTTGAACTCATAATCTATCTCATACCAATCTAAGCTCTAACCAATACCAACCAATCCTTTATGTTAAAAAATGACTTTTTTTATCATTAAAGTCTTCTCCTCTTATTTTGAAATTCTTTAATTCTTCCTAAGATTTATTCATGTAACTTCTTTATTGAAATCTCTTCTTAATGCCTTGGGACACTAACTGGAAGGTTGGAGTAGTCACGGGATCCACCTACACAAGAGAAATTGCATAAAAATGCACTATAAATAATCGGATTTGTGCATGATAATCTGATAATCCGTTAATGTGATAGAATGATAAAATCTTCATATAAAGCAAATGATATGCATATGAGATGCCGACAAAATTCGGACTAATGAGGGGTAAAATATGCAATATTTAACACTCATCAAGTTGCAACAGAGAAAAGTTTTATGAGTACTTGTAACTTTCGTTTCATATAGTGCTTGGTTGTCTGTGGTCTAGACTGTAGGACCCGTGGTTTTCCTTGAGTAGGGTTTTCCAAGTAAAAAATCACATGTCTCCTTTTCTTCTTTGTGGTTAATTGATTATTTGTTAAGTTAGATTAATTTGACCAACTTAAATTTATAAGGAAATCTGTCCAGGGATGTCTTAGTAAAAACATAAAGTATAAGAGCTTTTTTGAGGTTTCATGAATACATAGGGGTCTTTTAGTTATAAAAAATAATAATAATAATAATAATAATAAAACTCTTATAATAAACTTACGGCCGATTATAAAAATGGAAAGATGCCACCCAAGTTGCTTGTACTTAAATTCTAGACGCATAAACAATCCAAACCCATACCATAGGATGTTAGGGTCATAGTCATATATGCCCATTTGTGTATTGTCAATTCCGTGTCAAAAGAGCCCAAGATCTTGCTCCTTAGTGTTTTTCAAGAAAGATCAAGTTTGAAGGCAACAGATCAAGTCTTGGAAGGCCGGGTTCGTCAAAGAAGAACTTCAAGGTTGTGCTAACCTATTTAGGTATTTTAGACCAAAACTAGACTGTTGAATGGACCTTAAAACCCTTAGATTGTTGGAAAAACTTTTAGGGTTTAAACTGCTTTTTTATTAGCTTTCAGACTTAGGTTCAAGTATCCTCAAATTCGGTCAGCCAAGCTGCAAATTAGTCAACCGAAATCTATCTAGAAAATTGACAGAACTTTTTGTAGAAATTCGATCAACCGAACTTGGAATTGGTCAATAAAAATTGACAGAACCAAAATCATCAATTTCAGTCAACTGTCGACCAACAATTCGAGTATAGCAAATTGGAATTCGGCCCACTGAACTGTTTACCAAATTTCAGCAGAATTAAGCGTTTTCAAAATTTTGACCGTTGGGAAATATTAGGTGGTATTTCAGTTAACCGAATTTTGAAAAGGGCTAACTGACAACTAGCTGTTAAAGCACTGTTTTTATATATCAAGAGCCTGTTTTTCATCAAAAATACATGCATCCTATAAGAGACTTCATCCCTGCAACTTGCAAATCAATCATAAGCTCTCCAAACCTCTTCCAAACACACCAAGACCTCATCTAGGGAAATCCAAGAGCTTCTTTAGCTCAAAGAGTGGGTGATTACATAGGGTATCTTGTTCTTAAACATAGAAATCTCCATTTCACCATAGAACCTAAACCTCTTCTACTTGGTTGTGTGCTTCTTTGGAGTATCATCATCTACACCAAGCAACCTTCAAGAGGTCAAAGCTTCAACTGCGGTTCAAGCTTCAAAGAACTCTCAAGGCTTTGTCAAGAGGCAGGTGTTCTCCTTTCAATTAAAATTCATGTCCTTGTGTATTGCTAGAGTGGATTAGAACTTAGTGATCTAACCACGTTAAAAATCTATGTGTGCGGGATTAAATCTGTGTGATTGAACCTAGCTCCTTATCAAAATCAAGTTGCATTTGTGATTGGAATCATACCTTTTGGTTTGATTCATCATATTGGAACCAAGGGCTTTGTGATCCCTTGTGAGTGGATGTAGGACAAGCGGTCTGAACCTCTATTATAAGTCTGTGTATAAATCTTTATCTTGCTTGTTCCAATATTGTGTTCTTCATTTTTATCAAATCTCTATATTGGAGATTGTTAAGAACAACACCTTTAAGCATCCCTCTTGAACACAACTAAAATCTTGTTTAAGTTGTTAAAAATTAGGAAACAGATTGGGAAAGAACTTTAATTAGTCCTACCCCTCATCCCCATTCTAGGACATATACCTTGGCCATAGTTGCACTTTCAAATGGTACCAGAGCCTTGGGTTACTCCCTAAGGGCTTAACACCCCGAAGATAATCTTATTCCTTAGCTAGTGCCAATGTCTAACCCTGAAGGTAGTGTTGTAAACAGACAACCATTGTTTGATGGTACAAACTATGCCTTTTGGAAAGATCGAATGATTGTATTCTTGAAATCTCTAAATTGGGCAATATGGGAAGCTGTAGAGGATGGATGGACACCTCCTACACACAAAAATAATATGGAACCACTAAGCCTCTTGAGAAGGCTAAATGGACAGCTGATCACAAAGCCCTTAGAGGATATGATGCAAAGACACTGAATGCCATTACTTGTGCCATGAATGCTAAAGAGTACAAAACGATTATGACATGTACTTTAGCAAAACAAGCTTGGGATCTTTGGAAACCACATATGAAGGTACAACTGTTGTTAAGAAAGCCAAGCTTCAAATGTCGACTTCCCAATTTGAATCTATTAGAATGAAAGATGATGAAACGTTTGATGAATTCTGAACAAAGCTATCGGTTATTTTGAATGAAATGTGGTCACTTGGAGAACATCTACTTGAAGGCAAAGTCTGTAGCAAAATCCTTAGATTACTACTTGAAAGATCTCACCCCCAAGGTGACTTCAATAGAAGAATACAAGGACCCTGAAACCATGAAGGTAGAAGAACTCTCAGGATCCATTAAAACCTTGGATATGAAACTTAATAATGCTTCTAACAAATCCAAAGATAAGAAATCGATTGTTTTAAAGACTTCTCAACCAGGAAATTAAAATGAAGATGATAATGAAGATGTTGTTTTGCTTGCTAAAAGATTTCTAAGATAATTTAATTAAAAGAAGCCTAAGTTCTATAAAAAGGAACAATCTTTTGATAAGTATAAAAAGAAAGTCAGCTCCCCCTCTAAGAACCAATCAAAGGGAGTAAAATGCTATAATTGTCATAAGTATGGCCATATATTAAGTGAGTGTCCTATGTAAGGAAAATCTAAAATGAAGACACTTGTAGCTACATGGGATGACTCTTTTGAATCTGAATTAGCCTCAGATGAATCACAACAAGATGAGGCATAGAACTACTCTATTTTGATGGGCAGAACTTCATGTGATCCATCCGATGAAAAAATTGAAAATTCTGGAAAATCAGAAGATGAGAAATCTGAGAGTGAGTCTGAATCTGAAAGTTCAGATGATGAAGAGCTTATGATAGACTGGCTCTATGAGGAGAGCTACAAACTAATTGAAGCTATGAATAAACAAGAATATAAGATCAAAGTTTTGAAAGACAAAATTGAAAACTTAACTAGTGAAAAAAAATTTTAACCACTGAACTAAATAAAATAAATTCTAAACTTCAAGCTGCAAATGAAAATTTTAAACAAGTTTAAGAGTAATGAAAAAGAAGTTGAAACACTAAAAGAGTTAAACTCACAATTAAAAGATGAAGTCACTCAACTTATATGGTACAAAGAGAAGTACGAGTGTGCATTTACCCATGGAGAAGAAAAGTTCGAAAGATTATTCAGGTTGGGTAAAGCTCATAGAGACAAAACTGGTATTGGATACATCAAGCAAGCCAAAAACAATGCCAATGCCTCTACTATTTTTGTGAAAGAAAAAGGTTCCTCTAGTAATCATAATACTTCGGAGATTACATGTCATTTTTTTTGTGGAAACAAAGGCCATTGTAAGTATGAGTGCAAAGTAAAAAAAAAAAAGTCAATATTCTTCAACTAAAAGAGATCGAGTTCAACCCAACATAAAACTAAACAAGTTAAAACTGTTAGTAATGAAACCTTAATGAGATTTTCTTTTCTACAAAGATTAAATGAAATAATGAAATAGATTGATCAATTAAAATTTCAATTCTAAAATCATTCAAAAAAATGAGAGCATAAAATAGCCAAATAAACTATCCTAATAAAACATTGAGGATTTTACTGAAAAAATCTCGAAATACAGCAATTTATCCCGAAGGGTCCGAGCAAAGTCACTCAAAGAAATATTGAGTGACGCTATCGTCGCTTTTCGCACCCTATATAATATCGATTATTTTTCCTGTTTTCCATTCTTTTATACCCTATCTTTCCCAAAAGTCGTACTTTGTCTCCAACTGAAGGCAGGTACTTTCTATGGGCTTGTATACTCACTTTATTGCTCATTTTGATTTCATTTTAATGGTTGTTGATCTCCATTTAAGAGGTTTGCGAATTTATGCATACTTTCGCAAATTTACATGAAAAAAATGAATATAATTGTCAGATGTGAATTTCGACCCCCCGCCCAGGAAAGGGCATTTTGGCTTAGGGATTTCCCATTCATCTATATAATCTATTTAAATTTTACATTGAAAATGAGGATTCTGACTACCCTCAAAATCAATGGATCACGATCGCTAGCTACGGTTACGGCCGTAACTCCGTTCTTCGACGAAAGCCAAAGAAAAATGGGAGAAAATAAGTGGGTGGGTTCTTCCTCTCATCTAATGTGTTGCTGGCAGCACACGACGGTTGTCCTGTCATATTAATTTAGGTCTCTTTGGGTCTCTTTAATATAGGGTTAACTAAGGGTCATGAGTTAAAGTCCAAATAAGGCTAATCCTCACATAGTAAAATCATAGTATATCCAAGTAAAAAAAAATTAATGAAAAACAAAGAAAAATAAAAGGGGGAGGTGCCAAATATTTAAGAAGAGGATTGGCCCCATTCCCAGGTACCCCCTTCGGATCCCTTGGCAAAATAGGGTTTAAAGGCCAACTATTGCAAACCAAAATGATGATGCAAATGAGACTTTGACTTGTGATTTCTGTGTTTTTCGTGTCTGATACACGAGTGATAAAAGTAAAAGCCTGATAGGCCATAATTGATTGGAGGTGGCCGATGAGCCAGTGTTTGTTTTAGGGTGGCTGATGGGCTGTGATTTTTTAGAAGTGTGTGCGAAATCATTCATCTCATCTCGCCATTCTCATTTATTCAATTTTAGAAATCAGTTCTTCATTCCCTTTTATCATTAAGTTCAATTAAACATCTAGCACTTGAGGTGGAGGAAGAAATAAAGGAAAAATCTTTTTGGGTTTATTTTGTTGGTTTTATGGTTTTTATGGATTTTTTTATATTGGGGCTAGAAGGGCCTAACTAGGGATTTTAATTGGATTTACGTGATTAGTGCTTTATTACCGATTACCGGATTAACTCTAACCTAAGGTCCTTGACCGCCCGCATCAGCTCTCCCAGTCCCCTAACGGAACAGGAAGAGTGATGAGGTGAAGCCTAATGCTCTGAGCTACCTAACAAAATAATCTCATCTAATCCTAAGGTGCAAATAGCCTAAATTTGATAGTACTTGTGCCTAAGCAACTTGTTAATTGTGATTCTAATTGGTTTGGTTTGTTTGGAGTTGTGGTTTTGATTAAGAGCTATTTAGGGATGTTTTAAGGTTATGATTAATGTGTTTCAAGTTCTGGAGTTTTAGGTTTTGATTCGAAAGGTGAGAAGATGTAGAAATCGGCAAAACGGGGTTAGCGGAGGACTTGGGCGCACAAGCAGTGGCGCCCAAGTGGCTATTCTGTGTGGTTTGGCTAGTGGTGATGGGGCGGACCTGATTTCGAGATTTCGTGAGGGTTTCTACTTGATGAATTTCTGTTTTGATGTTGCTTAGGTCCTGGGTTGGTTTTGTTATAATGATCTTACGTCCGGGATGCGAAACACAACCAGGATTCACAACTCAGGCCGAACAAAGGGCTTAAGCGCACCAGTAGTGGTGCCCAAGTGGCTGGTTCGTGGGTTTTGGTTATTTCCAGGATTCATTCGCTTGGGTTTGGAATTTTAGATAATCTATGTCAATAAATTATGTATCCCTTATTGGCTTTGAGTCTCTGGTCCGGAAGTGTGATTGTGGTTTGAATTCGGGAGTTGAAACACAACCAAAGCGTGTCTCAGGATTAAACCAAGGAGTTGGGCGCACCTGTTGTGGCATCTAGGTTTCTTGGGTTACTTGGGCGCACCTATAGTGGCTCCCAAGTGTCTGCCTATTGGGTAGCTACGAGTTTCAATGGTTTCTAGGGTATTTCTAGATGGGTTTTTGGGTATTCTAACCTGTGTCTTAGTTGAGGAATGTTTTTTTTATTCTCTGGATGTGACTTGTCTATCATTTTAATTAAGTTTTGACTAGGGTCTTAATTAGGGATTGGTTCCAAAGGGCTTTGGGTATTAAGTCCAAATCGATTAAGGTTTCAGGTGTTTTAAGTTAAAAGTATTTTACTATGTTGGCTGAGATTGATTTGAGTGTTAATCACTTAAGTTAAGTTGTGAATCGGAACTTTTCTTAAAATGGATAGGCTAGGCGCCAAGGGTGTGGTGCCTAGGCGAATCTGGCAAGAAGGGCACCAAAGGGGTGGCGCCCAGACTGGTTGTGTTTTAGGGTTTGGGTAGGTTTCGTGATTCTTAGGTCAACTCAAGTTTGAATTAATATGACTTAGTGTATAGTGATGAAGAGTGTTTGTTCATAATCAGTTGAGAATGAATTGGTTTCAATTAATTAGGTTTAATGGTTTTCTAAGGAATGGGCAAGGTAGGCGCCCATTGGATGGTGCCTAAGTGGATTTACAGGTTGGGCGCCCAGGGAGTGGTGCCCAGGTGACTATCTTGAGGTCGTGGTTGGTTTTGTGTTTTTAAATTAATTCGAGGTTGAATTGATTGGGGTCTCAATTATTTTAGATTTAAAGGTGTTTCTGTTGTGTCAATTAGGATTAAGCTCGAGTTTTAATTTTGATTAGGGTTTCTTAGTGATTGGGATAGGCTGGGCGCCCAAAGGGTGGTGCCCGGATGGATCTATCAGGCCGGGCACCCAGGGGTTGGTACCTAGATGGATGTCTTTAGGGTTTTTCGTTGGTCCAAATTTAAATTGATTAAGGTTTCAGATCTTTTAAGTTAAAAGATGTTTTAATGTGTGACTTCGGGTTGGCTTGATTAGAAGTTTTAATTAGGAATGACTTCGGGTTGGCTTGATTAGAAGTTTTAATTAGGAATTTCTTAGTGAAGGGATAGGATGGGGCGCCAGGGGGGTGGTGCCTAGGAGGACATGGCAGGATGGGTGCCAAGGGGGTGGTGCCTAGGTGGACTTGGTAGGATGGGCGCCCAGGGGGTGGCGCCTAGGTGGACTGTCTTGAGGTTTTGTGGGTCTGGTGCCTTTTAGATTGGTTTAATGTTTCAAGTCTGTTAAGTCGAAAATGTTTTATTATGTTGATTGGGATTGGTTTAAGGTCTTAGTTAATTAGGTTAAGCTTTAATTGAGGCTCCTTAGGAAGTGAACAGGCTGGGCGCCCAGGGGGTGGTGCTCAGGTGGATTGATAGGCTAGGCGCCCAGGAGTGGTGCCTAAGTGGATTGATAGGCTAGGCGCCTAGGGAGTGGTGCCGAAGTGGATGCCTTGTGGTTTTAGGTTTTAGCTAGGGAATTATAAGGGTTTGATTGGAGTTTGATCCTGAGATTGTTGATTAGACTTCGTTAATTAGGGTTTAAAATAGAGGCTTTGTTAGAGTTTTTGTTTTGTTACAATTTGATATGATGCATTCATTGTCATAACTTGACCTCTCATTCTTTCATGTTCTTAATCTTAGGAACTTCATGCATATTTCTCATTCATAATCTTTGTTTTTTATTAAATGAAATGCATGGTTTTCAAATCTTAATTATCTTAAGTTCATGAAGTTTTTTTTTAGTTCAGATTTTCAAATCTCAAAATGTTCTATATTTGAATTAAAAAATCATTTCAAAGCTTTCCAATTGTTTTCTCTTTAAATCCATATTTTGGTTTGAATGTTTCATGACTTTAAAATTCTATTTTCATCCTTTTTAAGTCTTTTTCCCAAGCTTGTTCAATGTGCCTCAAAGTCCCCTGGAAAGAAGCCCTCATTGTTTCATCTTTCTGAAAATTCAGATTTTATGGGCTGTCTCCAGGTCGACCTGCCTGTGTGGCCGGTCGACCGGGCACACTGCGGGTCGACCGGGGATTTGTGACCGTTAGCCTCTCCAACGGGCATTTTTATAACCATTGAGCATCAGGTCGACCTGGCCATGTACCAGGTCGACCGGGCACTAGCCGTTGGAAACTTTTTCTTTATAAAAAGTGACTTTTTGTTTGGAAAAAGTTGCTGAACTTCGGGGGATTTTTAAGGCCAAGGAAGAACAACTTTTTAGTAGAATTATTGAAGGGATTATGAAGTCAATTCATTGATTCAACTTTTGGATCTTCAAATGGGTGTGCTTTCTTTATCTCAAGTTTAAACTCTTGTTTCTAAATCTTTGTTTCCTTTAAGCATGATCACATAATTGTCTATCTTTTGAAATGTTGTTTTTCATAACATGCTTAGAACTTTAAAAATCTCTTAGCTTTATGAAATCATCATATGGTTTGCAATTCACATGAGGTTGTTTTATTGTTTCAAAACTAACATGCTAGATTTAAGTTTTACTTCTTCAAATCAAGTTTGTTCACTTTGAAAACCCATGTGCTTGTCATACAACTCTTTCTCATATAAATGACTAACATCTTTGCGTCATTTAGAATTTTTTCTTTCTAAAAAGAGATAGAGTAATTTCTAGTATATGCATCAATCATAGACTTTCACAATTCATATGCATATGTCTAGAGAGTGAGATTTCATTTTCAATTCAGCCTATTTACAGGCATTAAATTGTACTTACACTGTTCTCTTATCCATGCATTCATAGGCATTTTATTTAAGAGAGAATTCTCTTGTTGTAAAGGTTTATGCTGAGCCTTGAAAAGCATAGTGATGTATTTGTAAGGTTGAAGGTGAACCTAAACCTTAATTTGAGCTAGTGAAAATCCGGTAGGGACGCCGGGAGTGGATGTAGGCACGTTGGCCAAATCACTATAAATACTTGTGTTATGGTGGTTGATCATTTGGTTCATTACATGGATGATGCTCTTATGTTTGATACTATCAGTGAATGAAGATTGTAGTTGTTAGTTTCTTGTGTATGCTTAACTTAGAGACTACTACTCTTCACAAGATAATTAATCTTCATCAAAGCATAAGTGACTTAAAAGCTAAAGATTTAAAATTGGTTTAGTTTTTGAGCTCAGCCTATTCAAACAGCCGCACCCCACCCCCCACCGCCCCCCCCCCCCCCCCCGCCCCCCCCAACCTTCCTCTCTAGGATTCGTTCTTGGAGTTTCAGGCTTGTTGTTTCAATCAAGTTTATTAATTAGGATTTTAATGGGAGCTTATTAATTAAAATTTATTAATTAGGGTTTTGATTAAGGTTTTGTTAATTAGGGTCTTATTAATTAGGGATTGTTTAAAGGTTTTTAATTAGGGGTTTTAGTTAAGGTATTTTATTAGGGTTGATTAATTATGGTTTAATTAATTGGATTTTTAATTATGGATTTAGTTAATTAGGTTTGATTATGATTGGTTGAATTAAGTTTTGTGAATCCACTTAGGCGTAAATGGAGTAACCTAGGACTATCTACCTAATATCTACTCTTTTTATAGATTTTTCTATTTCTTTTAATCTTGTTTTTGGGTTCTCTTCTCTAATTACTAAAGAGTAAGATGAGAAGGGAAGAGTTTTATGCTTTTATAATTTTTTTGGTGTTTTATGTAATGTCAAAGCAACCTAACCTAAAGAGTGGTGATTGAATAATTCGAAGTCTAGAAGTTAAGCAATCAATCATAGTCATCACAGAGATTCAATAACAAGCTAAATACAATGCGAAATGCAGAAAATGTGGGCTGGAAGACAAGCCAGAGACCTGGGCGCACCCACAGGGGTGCCCAAGTGTCTCTGCAGTACTTGGACGCACACACTGTGGCACCCAAGTCACATCCCTACTAGTTGTGATGTATTTCTGATCTCCGGCGATATTCCGACACGATTTCCGACACTTCGTGACTAGATGCAGGGTCCTAATAAGAGTAATTAATATTAGAACTTCCGGATCTGAAAACAATAGCGCGAGGACCAAGATTCGAGGGACGGATCCCTTTGCAGGGACTTGGGCACACCCACAATGGCGCCCAAGTATCTCTGTTCTTCCTTCTTTTCTTTTCCTTTCGTTTTTAGCAATATATTTGGTCCTCTTTCGATTCTTTCAATGCTCTTTACAAATTCGAAGGCTTTGATATCCACTTGTATGAGGATGGACTCAGATCTAAGAAGCACAATGCACGCGAAACGGAAAATCGGGGTCGAAACCCTATCTAAGGACTTGGGCGCACCTACAGTGGTCCTCTTTTGCTTCTTTTTCTCAATGCTTTTTGCGTGATTCAGAATGCAAAGTCACAGATCCAAGGGTCCTGATATCAACCTGTATGAGAATGAATTCGGATCTGAGAAATGAAGTGAACGTGAAACGAAAATCGGGGCCGAAACCTTGCCCAAAGACTTGGGCTCACCCACAGAGGTGCCCAAGTCCTTTTCTACACTTTTCTTCTCTCAAATTCGGATTTTTTTCCCAATGAAAATGATATGGATGCAAGATCTATTCTAATCACGAGTTCGGGATGATGAAAATGATGCAGATCTACAACCTACGAATGATCTTAAGCATGTTTCTAATGATTGATGATTACTAAATACCAGATCTACTGTAAAATACTACTATTTATGCATATCTACAACGAATGGATGATCTTAAGCATGTTCCTAACTACTAATGTTGATGAATACTAATTGAGATGAGTAGATCTAGAAATACCGGTTTTGATTACGTCTTTCAAGTCCTTGATCAAAGCTCTTGCGTAAATCCATGGCTTTTAGAAGCTTTCTCCATTGCTGGTCTTGAAAACCGGAGTGCTCCCTCTTCTTCCTTCTTCTAGATCTAAAGCTCTCTCTATGGTGGCTACTCTCTTTCTCTTCCTTTACTTCTCTTTTTCTTTCTTTCCAACAGCCTCCTCTGTAAATGGGGTTAAGAGATCCTTAAATAGGGGTTTTTGGGCATGCAAAAGGGATTAGGGTTGCCTCCCAAATGAGTTTCTAGAAGTTTCATGCATCCCAAGGTGAATTTAGGGTTTAGAGTGAATTACAGTTTGAAAGACAGGCTGAGCACCACAGGGTTGGGGCCCAGGTGGTCCCAAACAGTGTGGGCACCCCTAGGGTGGCGCCTACATGGGTCAGGTTTGCTTTTGAAACTTGGTCCCATTTGGAGTTGGGATTGAATGGATAGATCTTCAACTGGGGGAACCTATACTAGCATTTAATTGACTAGGCACCACAAGGGTGGTGCATAGGTAGACTGGACATGGTGGACGCCACAGGGCTGGTGCCTACATGGACTTCAGTAGGGTGGGTTCCACAAGGGTGGTGCCTAGATGGAACTTCGTCATCTTGAAGTTGGGTCCTTATTTGGAGTGGTCATGGGCTTCCCTTAGTTAAATTGGTGGAATAGGAGGGTGGGCGCCACACATGGGGTACCTAGGTGGATTTCAGTAAGGTGGGACCCACCATGGAGTGCCTAGGTGGATTTCAGAGCTAGTTTCCACATGGGTGGAGCCTAGGTGGATTAATTCATTTTCGGAGCTTGGCCCTTCCGTTTGAACAGTCGCTGTCCATTTTTAGGTCATCTAGTGGATTGGAAGGGTGGGTGCCACTTGTGGGGTGCCTAGGTGGTCACGGTTAGTGTCGGCGCCTAGCCTGGGGCGTCTAGATGGAATCAGTAGGGTGGGCGCCACTTGGGTGGTGCCTAGATGGAACTCCAACACTTTGAAGTCGGGTCCTTGTTTGGAGTGGGCCCGGGTTGCCTTAAGTGAAGTTGGTGGAGTGGGAGGGTGGGCGCCACACATGGGGTGCCTAGGTGGTCACGGTTAGTGTGGGCACCCAGCCTGGAGCGTCTAGATGGAATCAGTAGGGTGGGCGCCACTTTGGTGGTGCCTAGATGGGTTTTATCACTTTTTCTAAGGCAAACTTCGAAGACTTATAACTCTCGATCCGTTTATCGAATTTGGACGTCCTACATACCGTCGGAAATTTCTCGAAGTGAAGAATCCAAGGGTCAAGCTGTCTTAATGAGTAGGGGCTGAGAAAGAAGGGGGACCTCTGGATCAATGGATCTGGCTTCCTAACTTAGGCTAACCAGGCGACATTTAAGCAAGCTAAGCGTAATCTTTGTAGGAATTGGCCTAAGCATATCTTAAGTGGTCCGGAATACATAGAATTAGTGTTGTGGTCTGCTCCTTGTGTGAATGGCGAGTTTGACTCAAGATCTTGACGCGATTTGGCTTTTCTCTCATGGATTTCTAGAGATCATTGAACTACGTCTAAAATTATCAACAAGCATCTTCATTGTCATTAATTAATCTGAATTATGCCATTAATCATTAATTACGAGTGAAACGGGGGCACCGTAATATATGACAAGTATTTAAGGCTATCATAGGGAGCCAAATGAGGTGTCTACAATAATGTCTCATTTTTTTATGCTTTTCCTTTTACTATGGTATGGAATAAGTTAGACAATCTCACAGACATTTGTATTGTTTATTGGAATAAAAAGTTTGTTAAAATGGGGCCCACATCCCGAGTCATGGTGATGTAGGTTGTTTTCTTTCGTTGTTTGATGAAATTCTTAAAAATAAAAATAAAAATCCAATAACCATACCATATAAGACCCACCTATTAAGGGTCACCGAGTGTCCCCTTTACCCCTTGCATTCTCACACTTCTTTACCCCTTGCAATCTCACACTTCTTTGGTTAATGAGGTGTTGTTAGCATTTTTTTATGTTTGTACAGTAATAATGCCTCACTACGACGTGGAATTTAAGTTTGACATAATTCACCCAATATACGAAGGCGGAAAACAAAAGATGATGTCCATTCAAAGCAACATAACATTTCCCGAATTGGTGAACATAACTCTTAAAACTTCACATTGGGAGGAAACTTGCGAGAACCTAAGCATACATTATCTCCATCACAATGGTCACGTGTTTTTATTGGCTGCCATAGAGGATGATAGCGACACCCAGTGCATGTTAACTCCTGCAAACCACAAGATAAATGGGATATATTTGTACATCAATAGAAGACCGATTGGTTCCGCCAAACGCATCAGAGAACAGACAAGGTACTAAGTTATTTTTAAGGTATTTTAAATAATGCAGAATAATATTTCTAGTTAATGTCTAATGTAGTTCTTTCATGTGTTTATCTTGAAGGTCATTTGGGATGGACATCCGTTTTTCACGAGGCAAACAAATTGATTGTTCATCGAACAATCATAATGTGAAGTGCATAGTACCTACCCTTCAAAGTCATGAAATTCCTACTGTCAATCTATGTGAAGACAACGACATTCATTTCTCATAAGGGTATAACATTGCCAGCGATAAATTGGCAAAAGAAAGTTATTGCATTCCCGTTGACCGTATTGATGTAGTGAACATCCCTGATGACAGAGAGTTTGTTACAATTGAAATTGAGTCTGGGAACACGAGAACCAATCTTGTAAGGAGTTCAAGTATAAGAGGTAAAAGATGTCAGATGTTGAATGTCAGAGAACATAGCTCGTATAATCGGAAAGTTATATTTGAAGATAACATGGTCCCGGATGAATATGTTACAGAGGTGGAACACAATTCATCTCGAGAGATGTGGCTAGGACATGAATTCCCAAATCATGATGATTTTAGGAGGACTTTAGCGAAATTTGCAATATACAACAACTTCACTCTTCAGCACTTAATGACACAACAGTTCAAAGTCACTGCACGTTGCAAGGAATGTGACTGCCCATGGCACATTTACGCATACATGATTGAGATGGACCACGCTTCAAGATTCGAACTTACAACCAAAACCATAAATGTTCAAAGCCAATGATGGGCACTGCTCACCAGGCATCATCAAAATTGATTGCGGAGTGCATTTTGGAGAAAGTAAGGTTAAATCACAATATTAGGCCAAAGGAAATAATGAACGACTATCAAATGGAGTTTGGTGTCACAATTTCTTACAGAAAGGCACATATAGCAAAGGACATTGCACCGCTCATAATTAGAGGATCGTATGAAGAATCTTTTAAGATCCTCCCTCTGTATTGTAAGGAGTTAATAATGATGAACTCGAGTACTGTCACCAATATTGATACGTCAGACGACGAAAAGTTCAAGAGATTTTTTTGGTCTTTTGGTCCTTACATTCGGTTATTCACATCATCGCTTAGGCCAATGATTGTAGTCGATGTAGCACATCTCCGTAGCAAGTACCCAGGAGTTTTAATGGTGTCTGTGACCCTCGATACAAACCACAAGCTGTTTCCAATAGCCTTTGCGTTTGCAGAGGCAAAAAGGCGAGACAACTGGGAGTGGTTCCTCGCCAATCTTTCGGTATATTTGGGAGAACCGACGAATTTGACAATTGTCTCTGATCGCCAGAAGGGCCTTGTTCCTGCGTTGACAAACGTTATTTCAAGTGTAAGTCAGTGTTACTGTTGTCGCCATCTCACGGAAAACACTAAATCAACTGTCAAAGACCCGGCAGCTGTGATGAAATTCTTGTGTGCCTCAAAGGCATATAGGGCATGTGAATATGAGGCGTTTATGGAAGACATTAGGGCTGTCAGCCAAGATGCATATAATTATATAAACGGATTCGGTCGGCAACATTGGGTAAACGCATTTGTTGAAGGCCTGTGATATAACATGCTTACAAGTAATGCCGCTGAGTGCACCAATAGCATGTTGAAAAACACTCGAGCTTTACCGATAGTTAAGCAAGTGGGGGAGATAAGAGCTAGATTGATGAAGTTCTTCCAAAAATGACAAGCTGAAAACCTCAATATTAACAGTCGTTTGACTCCATACGCTGAGAAGATGCTAAGACACGAAATAGAAGAAGCACGGAGGTTGCACGTACGTGTTCATCTTGATCATCGGACTTGCACATGCCACAAATGGGAAGTATTTGAGATACCGTGTTTCCATGCAATCGCTTCAATGATAGTGATGAAATATAACCCATATGATTTTTGCGACAATTTATATCTAACAAATGTACTTCAAGCCACGTACTGTGAGGTAATTCACGCTACTCATGATAGTAAATAGTGGAAGTACAATTCAAATAAAAGAGTTATAGGTCGTTATAGGGTGTTCACTTGCTCCAATTGCAACGAGAGAGGCCACAATTACCAGAGTTGTCGAAATCCCCCTGCTCAAAACTGAACACTTATCAAGAATATTTTGTAAAATTGATGTCAATACAAGACTCCTTTTTTTGTAAGAAATTTTTTACTAGGATTTGGAGCATACTTTTGTACCTCACTTTCTATAAGAAACTTTTCTGAAACTGGACATCTAAGCATTACTATTTTGAATTTGTAAGAATATGTATTGAGGATTTTGGAAGCACTTTTGTGAAACTGTGGATGTAAATTCAGGACTTTTGAAAAAATGTTGTAAGATTTGCTCCAATTTGTTAGGTTATGATGATGAATGACTTAAGCTGTGCATTAAGGATTAAAGCTCTGTAAGGTCCTTGCCCAGTACCTAGGAGATTTAGTTTCTGCCATAACTTCTCCAAGGGTCATGTCCTAAGATCTGAACACTTTTACTCCAATAATCTCTCCTATGTACATTACCAAACACCTTTCTAGAAATATTAGTCCTTCCATTGCCCACCATAAACATTGGACCTCTAATAAATTGGTTGATAATCAGATTGCAGCTCCGACAATCTTTATGGTTTGAATTCTCTTGGCCTCAAATAA
The DNA here is from genome assembly GCA_003546025.1 of Camphora micrantha. Classification (NCBI taxonomy): domain Eukaryota; kingdom Viridiplantae; phylum Streptophyta; class Magnoliopsida; order Laurales; family Lauraceae; genus Camphora; species Camphora micrantha. The sequence goes on along the minus strand of QPKB01000004.1, from coordinate 49,661,638 downwards.
ATCACAAGCCTATATTCCATGAATTTGAATGCAAATGGATTGACACTGGCGTCACTGTAGTCAGGCATAAATTTGAGACAAAATCCAATCTAAGTGATGCTAGCGTCACAGAAATCAGGAAAATATTCAATACGGTAGCTAATTTAAGTGACGCTAGCATCACTTATGTCAGGTTAAAATTGAAAACATAATACATTTTAACTGACGCTAGCGTCACTTAAATCAGTACTGAATCAAGATTAAGTGACGCTAGCTCACTTATGTCAGTCGTAAAAACATAATAGTTTTACTTTCTTTCACACCCATACATATTACATTTCATGCTAGATAGTTTGAGACCGATACATACTACATTTCATTCACATTCCAACAAAAAAAGATTCGCATTCCCACCAAAAAAATTGAAATTCATACAATTTCTTATAAACATGCCTTCACATTACCATAACGTTCACTTTTCAGCTGTACAAAATCAACAAAATGCAAGTCCCTCAAACTAATAGACATTTACATAGAACTACATGGAATCTCTGCTTTAAAACAAAACAAAAAATTATCATCTTCTGCACTCATTGAGACAATGGATCAATTGGGTGACGAAAGCTGTTCATCTCTCAACTTCTACCATAGATGTCTACGACGATCTTGCTTCGATAGTAGGGTATGTCAGTAGGTGTGAAGTCAACCAGAATACGGGCTGCAAGATGTTCTACATATGCAAGCGCGAAGACCCCACAATCATTTCCATTATCTTGATATGGCATCTTTGTCTTCACAAGTAGTGATCACACACCAATGTCGTACCATTCATAATTTGAATATTGATTGCCGATGATGTCAATCTGTTCATAAAAGATGGAACAGGATTAGAAAACAGCTGGCAAATAGTAATTTTTGCCTCATTGCTCACACGAGCACAAATGGGAAGAATTTAAGGAGTGGGCTTACAAATTCTTTAGCCACATTAACAGTAGTCCTATCAGACTTCAAACTGTTGTAAAATTCTCATCTTCTTTCCTCATTATATCCTACAAGTAGACTAAAGTGATGTTTATGTCACATTATGAATACCAACAGCCGCTTTTCCTTTGCTGCCCAAACCTTCGTTCCATCCCTGCCCCAACAATTATCTTGTAAAGTCTTTGTGTTGTTAGATCGCCACCAACTTTGTTACAATAAGAAAAATAGAATTAATGCTGGGTGTCTACTTTTTACACAGAAAATTAAAAAAGATTTCTTGTCAAGCCAGTAAAGAACTTACACAAATACTTGGATCGTAGAAATGTACATCCGGGTACCGGAGCTTCAGTATCTTAAACCACCAGTATAAGATATTTGTGTCGAACCAAGTGATGGGATCGAGAGCATTTTTCAACACACCAGCTGAAACCATCATGCAATAGATGTCAAGCTCATCCCACCTGCAGAGATTATAGAAACACAAAGTTAACATGTTGGTTATAATGGTGGTAAGTGGCAAGTAACTCGTTTCTCATCCCAAGGAAGTTAAATGGGGTTTACTTTTCTTTGTAGAATCCGAGGAAGCCTTCTATAGAGTCAACTCTCCCTCCATAAGTGCGTAAGCCGACCGCACCAGCTGGTGGTCATAATCCTCGAAATAACGTGGGATCTTCCTCTCACGATGCAACCTTTTAATCCTCTAAATCAATGTGTTGATGTCTAATTTGGTGTTTGTAGCACAATTTGAAGATCTAGAGGTGCATTAATCAGAGTCGTGAAGAACTCATCTATTTGTGGCACGACTAGGGATGAGAAAGTAGCTGTTGTCGGAGGTGACATTGTGGGCGAATCCACGTGTATTGGCTCATTCAATGCAGTTTGCCCCTCCGAATATTGAAGTTTCCTTGCAGCCGACGATAAGTTCGTTCGGTCCCTCGCCTTTGGGACTGCCCCTTTCCTTGACATTGAAGACAAACCCTACATGCACCACCGAAGTTTAAAAAGAAACACAAATAAAATAAGATATCCACTTCTAACCCCATTTAGTTATATATTTGGATTCAATGCGTCACTACATATTTACCTCATTCTTATCCTCATCTAACTAAGAGATAAAACAAGAATCTACACCAAAGCCTTCGAAAGCGTTTGTGAATGCATCTCTAAAGCGTTTTATCTTCTTCCATAATCGGGTTATAAAATCCTCCAATTTAATCTTCTTACGATCTGCACGAAAGGATGACCGCTCCATGTGGTCCAAGAAATCAACTACCTGAGATAAACAACAAGGAAACTTGTAAATAAGCATGCTTTTTATTCAATTGAAATATGTATGTAATTGACGGATGCTCACATGCTTGGATCTAGCGAGATCGCTTAAATGGTATGTACCCTTGCTACCTTTGTCTTTCTCCTCTACCACCCTCTCATTTGGTGTTTCTTGTTGGGATCTCACCTTTGTTGCTCGTTCAACTCTAACAGGTGATCGCCGTCCTTCACCCTCCGCACCACAAACAATCTCCATAATGGTGTTCAAGCCATACCAAATAAGATAGGAGTCACTATGTTTAGCAGAAGAGTCTTTCTTCCCAGATAAAACAGAATTCCTCCTTGACTCCCATATTTTGAACACATCTTGATGGTTTTGACTGTAGTCAAGAACACATCATTCTATGCACTCGGCCCGCTTGAATAACAAGGAGAAGGGTGGGGGGACTGATTGCCCAATGCCCAATTGCTTTAATACATTGTTTGCATTGTGCCTCTCGAAGACCCAATTATGGATAAGGACAGTGTTACACGTGAATAATTGCTTGTCTCCATTTGGCACTAATTGGAATAGTTTCTTTGGCATCTTCTTGTATGGCTGCCATAAAAACTACACAGAAAACAAAAACATTAACAACTTCCATAATTGAAACTGAATACATTGAAAAAAAAATGTGAAAGTAACTTTGAACTAAATAAGCACCTCATGTTCTTGCAGGATGTTGATGTGAGTGTGGATTTCTTTCATGTTTGTTAACTTTTTTGAGCCTTCGAGTCTTTTCTCCCAAGTCTTAAACAGTGGGAATTGAAGATCCTTCTGTCAACTAAGATCGGGCTTAGGGCACCTCTCAATTGCCATCCTAGAGTAGGTCCAAAACTACAAGTATGAAACAACCAAGACAGTTAATGTGAAATGTAAAGTTGTGATTGCTAATAACCAAAAAAGTATGTTGACTGCTTAAAATATAATCACCTGTAGCAACTGAAGAGGGCCTATCAGAGTCTTGAGCAATGTAATTTTTCCACTTTTAGCAATGTAATTTTTCCACTTTCTTTTTTCTCCTCAACCTCCCCTTCCTCTTCACTATCCTCTCCACCTCTAAACAACCTCATAGCCTTTGCAAGCTTCCTATACAAGCTTGCAAGGCAAGCTGGACCCCATGCATACAACTTGAACTCCCTAAAGAGTTCTAGATGTCAAGCTGGCCCCCTTGCACCAAAAGATTTTGCAAATATTGGACTAGACACCAGGAAAAATAGGTATGCACTAGTTTTGCATACTTCACTCTTGTTCTTGGAGGGCTTGAAATCCTCCTCCAATCATTTGAACTTTATGGTAAGGCCAATGGTTTCTTTTCCCGAACGTGGGCAAGGCCTAGCAATTCTTTATAGACTTCGAGTACAAAGGCATTATTGAAGGTTTCTCCCGTAACTGTTTCACCATCAATAAGGAATCCATAAATGTAAGCAACGTCTTCCAAAGTGGTCGTTGCTTTCCCCGTTGGTAGGTGAAATGTATTGGTTTCAGGCCTCCACCTTTCCACAAGCCTAGATATTAGAGCATTGTCTATCCTCATATAGTCTATCTCTGACAAATGTGATAGACCAACATCCCGCACATGCTCTTTCTTATTTTCATTCAATACCCAAATCTTCTTGTCGGGGTTGGTACTGATGCATCTATAACTTCCAGGTTCTACTCCTTTTAATATGGCTTTTGAAACATGTTCATCTTCATCGTACAACAACTCTCCCTCATCATCAGAGTCATTGTCTTTCACCATCTGTTCAGTTTCAAGTCATGTAATATGAAGCATATAAAAGTATGAGTTCACCAACGCATTGGAAATAGATTTCTATTTGCATGACTGTTCAGGATTTTTCTAGCAATGTAAACATACAATACGACATTTTCATCCAATTTATGATCAGGTATAGCATTTCAAGTGATGTGAATTGTAAAGAAAGAAACAAATCAAAAAACAAAAGATGGAATTAAAGAATTGCTTGTTGGATCTTTTTTGAGGGGCAATGGCTTGTACAAAAGTTAGGGTCTCACCCATTATGCAGCGCAGCTTTGAGAAAAATAAAAACATCAGCTTTATTTGATGGTTATAAACCATCTCAAGAAATGCCAGTGATAATAGGATATTAATTAAAAGCTCATTCTTCACAGAGGAAGGACTCAGTGCATTTGGCAACACCCAACTTTATTGTCATGAAACACACGACAGCCAGTGGTAAGGGCCATCTTGTTCTCACCTCACTGCCAAGTATGGACCCGTGGTGCTAGCTAAGCACAGATATGAATGTTTCTTGTGGCAAAGTAGAGATGCAGGACCACATGGATGGAAACTAGATTTTTTTTTTTTTTTTTTTTTGTTTGTAACAGTGGATAGAAACTGTTAATTTTCCACAAATGTCTCTTTCCCACCCACTAATTAATTTTCAGAATTAGCATACATAACAATGACAAAACTAATGATTTCTTATTGCCTCTAATCAGATAATTACAAAACCCTTAAGGACATTGAAAAGCCAAACCCATTGATTCCTCCTTATCAATGCAGATGCCTTATTCAAAGGCTAGTAAAAGCAAAATACTCCACTCTTTTGTGACATAGGAGATCTGATACATAAAGTGACCAGACCATGGCGTTAGGCGAAAAACACCCTTTATTATAAAGTTAGAAATCTTGTGGCCCATCATGTCAATAGGATCCATGTGGGATTAAGCATTTGCTAAAGCCAAAGAATTTAGTCTCCAATCAAAGTTTCAATCTTTGTCCCCACTAGAGTTGGAATGACATTTAACTATAGTGGATAAAAATCATGATCCTAGTTGGAGAATTGAAGAATTTGGCTGAGTGGTGTGACTACATCAGGTTAGGTGCTGAGATGGAAAACTAGTTTCTATGTGGTGGCGTATTCCTTTACTAATGAAAATGGTAGAAGATAGTAAGTCTTTTGCCATGCTAATAAGAGAGGACCTCCATTGTGACGTTTGATCAAACAAATAGCGTGCGTGAGTGCAAACAATGTGAAAAGGAGTAAACGAGAGAATAAAATGAACATAATAGGTTAAAAAATAAAAAAAAATGAAAAACTCACACTCCAAATATACATAATGCTAAGAAATTACACAATACACATTTCATACCATACACAATGCATCAAGAACTCCAAACATGCATAATGCTCTGAAAATAATGTGCAAAAACGTAGTTAATGTGACATACCTTCATGTAGACATGCAATATTGGAGAAATGTTGATGGATAATAAAGAAGGAAGAAGGTAGATGAAGAGGTGGCGTCACTCTGGAGAAGAAGGACAAGTTACAGACTATAAAATGGTAAAAAATAGATGCGTCTGCGGATATAGGGCTTGGAGAACGATGATGCTATAATCATTGTCGTCAGAAATGCAGTGACGCTAGTGTCACTCACCCCAGTTTTAAAAAAAAAGAAAAAAAAATAATAAGTACTGACGAACCCCATTAGTGCTACATAAATGGCCAGGACCCTTCGAGATAAATGGCTGTATTTAGGGATTTTACTGGTAAAATCCTCTAAAACATTTCACCAACATAACTGCAACCAAACAAAATCTCAAGGTTTTGGTGGAATTCCTTTCACCCAAAGGTATAGGTAGATGATGAGAACCTAAATGCACCATTTAGGCCCTTCAATAAAGACTTTGGTACACCTTCCGATGAGATTAATTATGTTAATTCCGTGTTTACATGTGCCTTAGGTGAAAAGAGTGAATTTAGAGCAAAAGTGGAAGAAAATGGCAAAATTCGAGACAACCCGAAGCTACTGCCTCTGGGTGTCCGGACGCCAGCCCGAGTGGACTCTGTATCCCTCTGCGTTTTGACAAATTTTTGAAGCAAAATCTATAAAAGCAAGCCCAAAACTCGTTTTTCATTCGTTCACATCTTGGGAAAAGAACAAGAGGCTAATTTTGGAGGATTGGGAAGAGCGTCAATGGGGATTTCATCAAGAATTCTTCTTCAATCTCTCTCCATGAGTGACTAACTCTCCACCTTAGGGTACGAATTCACTCTAATCTCGCAGAATGGCAATCGAAACTAAAATAATATCACCAAGGTCGCTCAACTCTGATCAATATCTCTTTAATTTTTTATGTGAAATATCATGATATTATGAGATAGTCCCATGCACATAACTTCACCAATGGTGAAGGAAGGAGGCGGGGCAAAAAATCCACCTCCTCCACCTCCTCTCCGACCCTTGAAGAAGCACTATACTCCTTCTGAATACGCGTCACCATCGTGTATTCAGCTGCCTATAGTTCAGGTAGCTCACTATGAAATCAAGCCTAGTACAATCAATCTTATTCCTTCTTTCTATGGCTTGAACAATGAAGACCCATACAATCACATTGATGATTTCTTGGTTATTTGCTCCACTGTGAGGATAAATAATTTCAGTAGTGAGGCCCTAAAGATGTTTCTTTTCCCGTTTTCACTAAAGGACAAAGCTAAGTATTGGCTAAGTACTTTACCTGCAGACTCCATCACAACTTGGGCCCAACTACAACAAAAATATTTAGATAAATATTTCTCCATTGGCAAAACCAATCAGTATCGGCGATCCATCACATCGTTCACTCAAATTGATGATGAACAATTTCATGAGGTATGGGATAGGTTTAAGGATCTCATTAGGAAATGTCCTCATAACCAAATTGCCAAGTGGCAATTGGTACAGTTCTTTTATCATGGATTATCCACTGAATGACGAAACACGGTAGTCACCACTAGTGGGGGATCTATTATGTTGAAAAATGAGGATGAGGCATGGGAGCTTTTCGAGAATATGAGTGAGACCTTTTAACACCATGCCTCCACTGCTAGATTAGAGAGGCCGGCAGTCTCTTAACTCTCAAAAACCTAGAGGGGTGTTTGAAATTCAACACTCTAATGAACTCACCACTCAAGTGGCTGCCTTGACCCAAAAGTTAGATCAGCTATTATCTATGGGCTAATCTCTCTAATCCCCATCCTCTCAGGGTCTTTGTACTTTGTGCTCCAGTCCTGCTCATTTTGTGAGCAATTGCCCTGCCACCCCTCAATATCCTGAATTTGTGCAAGAACAAGTGAATGTTGCACGGGGTTTTCCAAACCAAGAAATTACCCATTTTCATATACTTATAACTTGGGATGGCGCAATCACCCCAATTTTTCCTGGAAGTCGTCCGACTAGGGCATTTCATCGCAAAGGCAGAATTTTCCTATTAATCCTGACAGTCCTACCAGCACCCCAACCCTTATCCACCGCTAAGGAATCCATCCTTTGAGGAGATAGTATTGCAAGAGCTCAAAACAAGCACTCAGTTGGTCCATTCCCACTCTCAATCCATAGCCAAGCTAGATGCCTAAATAGGGCAAATAGCTAATGCTCTTAATAGAAAAGAGGAGGGACGTTTGCCTAGCCAACCCACGATCAACCCTAAGAATACATTCAAGGTGGGTAGTAGCTCGCAACCTCATGATACCTATCATGAGTAAGCGAAAATGGTTGTCACATTAAGGAATGGGCGTGAGGTTGAGACTAGGCCTAAGGAGCCCAAGACAGATGTGAGAGAGTCTACAGCCAATCATAAGGTTTCTGGGGCTGAAAGGGTTTCTAAGGGAAATGAGGTCACCCCTCCTAGTTCTTCGTCTGTCCCCGCTGTTGCACCCCCATATGTGCCTAAAGCCCATTTTCCCACTTGTCTTAACACACCCTCTCCCTTTAGTAAAAAGGGAGCAACCAGGGATGAGGTGTTAGAGGTGTTCAAGCAAGTAAAGATCAACCTACCTTTGTTGGATGCGATCAAACAAGTACCTTCGTATGCTAAATTTCTGAAAGATTTGTGCACTCAAAAGATCAAATCTAAATCTCATGTGCCCAAGAAGGTTTTGCTCACCGAGCAAGTGAGCTCGATTATCCATAATGACACTTCTCCCAAGCTAAAAGATCCTGGCACTCCCACCATTACTTGTACGATTGGGAGTCACATTATTGATCATGCATTGTTGGATCTTGGAGCAAGTGTCAATCTCTTGCCTTACTCGGTGTATGAGCAGATTGGGTTGAGAGAATTGAAACCCACTCGGGTTACCTTGTAACTTGCTGATAGATCTGTTAGGGCGCCCCGGGGCATAACTAAGGATGTTCTGGTCAAGGTCGACATGTTCTTTTTTCCTATCGATTTCATAGTCCTTGACACTGAACCAGTGCAAAACTCGAGGAAACAAACTCTTGTCATTCTTGGTTACCCCATTTTTTGCCACGGCCAATGCGAACATTAATTGCCGCACTGGAGTTATGGATGTTTCCTTCAGTAATATGAAAGTGAGGCTGAATGCTTTTAGGGCCTCTCATGGACCTCCAGACAAGGATGACTGCTTTGCAGTCCATGTTGTTGCTGAGCTCATGGAAAAAGCTCATCAACCTGAGGATACCTTGCCAGTTATCAGTGCTCCTGATCTGTCTGACGATCAGGAAGATCAAATCCTGGATGTGTTGAAAAAGCACAAGATTGAGTGCAATCGACTACTCTATTGCCGATTTAAAAGATATTGATCCCTCCATCTGCATACACCGCATGCATTGCATAGATGATTTTAAACCTTCTCGGGCAATGCAGCGATTTTAATTCCTAACATAAAGGAGGTAGACATGAAGGAAATGCGGAGTCATGTCTTTTTACAGGTTTGGATTATACTTCGTAGGTTTTTGTCATTTTTGTTTTTCTTGCTTGCAGCTAACATTTCGTAGGTACTTTGGTCTGAGTTGGGGGGTGTCCTCCCCGTTTTCTTCCATTTCACCTTATGTTAAATGTTAAGCGGTACCCAGGTGATACCTTCCTGTTCCTTTACATTCATTGTCCTTTATATCTCATTTTTTGTGCTTCACATTGTGGACAATGTTAGGTTAAGTTGGGGGGTGGGGTATTAACCTTTGGGTTAGTCTTAAGCAATGTTTGGGACCACTGGTCTATTTCTTAAAGACCATTCAATATAGACCCATACAAAAAAGAGCCATAGGAAAAGGAGGCTAAAATACAAAAAGGTGTTTGGTAATGCAAGGGTCTGTGCTAAATAGACATTTTTTATATCATTGGATGAGAGTTTTTCCACATATTTCTTGAGATTCACAAGGTATTAGGCCATGAAAATTGACTATATGGACGTGCTCAGCCTTCCAAAGAGATCTCACGGTTTGGATCTTGTGTTTGGGGCCCACATAATCCACAAAATTATACCTAATGGCTCACTTTTTTGCACATATATAGAGATTGGTGATGATCCAACGGGTGAAATTTAGTAGTTTTAAAGGGTGTTTGGATAACTCCTTAATATAATATCAACAAGTTTAAATATTATAAGATTTCATTATCATAGAATAAAATAGTGTTATATTATTATATTGTGTCACTTATAGAGTTTGGCAATCTTCACAGATTTTAATATACCTTTGGAGTGTTTAGCAATTTATAAAAAAAACTCATAAGATGATGTACCAAATAAGAAATAGAGATAATATAATCAATTAACCCAATACAAGACCCACTAATTAGTAATCACAGTGTTAATAATCATGGTAGGATCCATCTATTGTAAAAAAAATATAAGATTAGATTTAAATCATGAGATCCAAGCAATGTCATTTAATTAAGGTGGGTCCACCAAATGTTGGTAGCTATACTATAATACATCTAATGGTGATAATCAGAAATGACCCTATTTAGCTTTTTTATGAAAAATCATTGTAGGACCCATTTGATGTTGGTAGTCATATTAATACTACGAGAGCTATCAAATAGTGGGATCCATTTAATGATGGCAAACTAATAATTACAATCACATAATTCAATCTTAGTAATCATGGGGCCCGACTAATTTTGGTAGTATGGGACCCACCTAATGTTGGTAATCACAATGAAAGCTCCGAGCGTGACATTTGTAGGACCCACATAATATTAATAATTAACAAGGGCTATGTAGTCATGTTATAGGTATATGACCCCACATTAAATTTGTAAGCACTGTGGGGCCAATCTAATAGTGGGACTCATAAATGTTAAAACTTATAGTGGGCCATTATAATTAATGGTTGCTCATGAATTCCTCAATGGTTTTTACTCAAACTTTCCATTCGTATTTAGAAAAGATTTTCTAAAGATTATTTTATACAGCATATCCTTGAATAATGTAATATGAAGGTTTTTGAAAGAAAGTGAGATATTGTAAGATACTTTCTAAGTTATCCAAACACCTCCTTTTTAGGTGAATATATTACATTCTAAACTAGCAAATAATATAGAAAAATCCCTTAAAATATCTCGTTTCCAAACACCCCCTTAGTTCTTTTGAGTTTTAGTTCTTTTCCTTTATTTTTTGAAGTTTAAAAAAATTTGCTATTTTTTTTATTTTTTTCGGGGGATTTCTAACAGGGTTTTTATGAAACGAAGATACCTTGATTTTTGTAAATTTTATTTTATGAAAAAAAAAACAGAGAAAAAGGTTCACTATCTTGTTTTAGGAAAGAATTTTTGAGAAATTGTTGAATTATTGATACCTCACTTAACATGTATTTTATAGAAAATTTGAAATGTGAGTCTATGATTTCCATACTTGTGATAACTTCAGAACAAATATGATAGAAAATTGACCCTTAGTCATACAATGTCATGGTTCAACTGAGTGGATTCATCCACAAATCGGTAAATTAATTTAGGCATATGGAAAGGGTTGCATATTGTTGGAGACCGTATTGAAAAAAAAAAAGAAAAAAAAAACACTGAAATAGTGTTATCACGGCCTTTGAAAAAATAATAGTGTGAAAGCCACCATAAATGCCTTGAGTGGAAACTGATCATCTTGAATGGCTATGGAAAGAGCTGCCTATTGTTGGGGATCTATATAAAAAAATAATATATATATCACTAAAATAGTGTTGTCACGGCCTTTGAAAAAACAATAATGTGAAAGCCATCATAGTTACCTTGAGAGGAAACATGTTATCTTTTACTGAGGTTAAATGGCCAGAATTTTGAAAGAAGAAGATGTATTTTCACTGAAAATGTTAGTGGATCGTTTTATGCTTTTATACTTCTATATATACAAAATTTTCACCGTGCGCGAACAATATTTCCAGCAAGATATTTCGAGGATTTCTGACCAACAGATCAGATTTGTGAACCAAATTTGAGATGTGTATTAAAAACTCCATAATCAAGAATATCCGTTGTTCGTAGATATCATTTTGGAGAAGACTCCCTAACTTTTGTGTCTTAGGAATTTTGTGGGTACATTCCCTGCAAACCCTAACGAGACTATAACTCGTCCTCTAGGGGGAACTTAGAGGTTTGAAGGCTTACTGTACATGCTAAGTGCAGCCGTGCTCCCTACGAAAGTGGTCTTAGTTAGTATTTACTTTGTTTTAGCTTTACTCAAGGTCTAGCAAAGTGTAAGTTGGGGGGTGTGATAAAAACCTAAATGCACCATTTAGGCCCCTTAATAAGGACTTTGGTATACCTTTTAATGAGATTAATTACTTTACTGATGTTAATTTCGTGTTTATAAGTGCCTCAGGTAAAAAGAGTGAATTCAGAGCAAAAGTGGAAGAAAATGGCAAAACTCGAGACAACCCGAGGCTACTAGCTCTGAGCGTCCGGACGCCAGGCCCCAGAAACGACCCCAAGGATATTGCCTCCAAGCGTCCAGACGCCAGGCCCGAGTGCACTCCACCTCCCTCCGCATTTTGATGAATTTTTGAAGAAGACTCTATAAAAGCAAGCCCAAAACTCGTTTTTCATTCATTCACATCTTGGGAGAAGAACAAGAGGCTGATTTTGGAGAATTGGGAAGAGCGCCAATGGGGATTTCATTAAGAATTCTTCATCAATCTCTCTCCATGAGTAACTAACTCTCCACCTTAGGTTTGCAATGAAGCCCTTATCTTGTATTTTGGTGATGTATGCGTTCTAGGGTTTTACTTTGAATGCTTTTAGTTATATGACATGAATGTTATCCATTGATTGGATTTTATTTCTTAATGCAATATCTTTTTTTAGTATTTCAATCTTGTAGATTCGAATACTAGTCATTTACTGATGCTTGAATGAATGTGTTGATAGATCTAGGATAATCTATGCCTTAGAGATAGGTTATGCCCAGATCTGAACCCACATATCTTATTTGTTGACTCTGTGAAGGTTTGTAACCAGAACGAGTCTTTAAAGCGTTAATAGTCAAACCCTAGGTCTATACTCGTCATTCTGTGAGTTAAGAGTGGATTTGTACCCTAAGATCTTTTCTTTGATTGAATCAAATCTTGTCTTTATTTTGCTAATTTAGGAACCAACCCCATTAAATCAACACCTCGTTTTATATTAGGATTAGTCTAGGAATTTGGGAACCAACACAACTTAGCCTTTTGTCCCAGTGGATACAGCACTCGATTAACATCTTTACTCTCATGAGTAGAGATAGTAGCTAGGTATAAATATATTTGCAAACCCTATTTTGGGACGATCAGTAGATACCAAAGGAAAAGAGTTTACTGGTCCACACAGGCCTTAAGGCTAGAAACCAAACTATGTGGTTCTTGGATAGTGGCTGCTATAGACACATGACTAGTGACAAATCTCATTTCTCTAAGTTGATTGATTATGATCAGCAAAGGTACTTTGAATGTTCCTAACATGCCTATAATTGAAGGTGCTCTGTGTGTTGATGGTTTGAAACACAACTTGCTTTGTATTTCTCAAATCTATGATAAAAACCATGTTGTTAATTGTAATAGTCAAGGTTGTGAGATCTCTGAAGATGGAAAGATTATTCTAAGAGGTCTTCGAACAAATGACAATTGCTAGGTTGTTGGAAACATTAATGACGCCTCTAGTTCAGCCTTTTACATCGCACAACTTGATGAAGCACAATTGTGGCATAAAAGACTTGGACATGTGAACCATAAAGATTTGTCCAATTTGAACAAATATGTGAAGGGACTTCCAAAGATTAGCAGAAAGTCAAAAACACTTTCTAGGGAATGTCAAAAAGAAAAAAAAAATGAGAAGTTCCCACAAAAAGAACAAGCCCATAAGAACCTCTAGACCCTTAGAGCTGCTCCATATGGACCTTGTTGGCCCAACAAAAAGGGAGAGTAGGGGTGGCAAGAAATTCTTCTTAGTTATTGTTGATGATTACTCTAGATTCACTTGGGTTTCGTTCTTGAGAGAAAAATCATATGTTTATTCTGAATTAAAAAAGTTTATCAAAAGAGTCCAAGTTGAAAAGGGAAGAGCAGTTGCTTGTATCTGAAGTGATCACGGTGATGAATTTGAGAATGCCAAATTAAAAAAATATTGTGATAAATATAAAATTCACCATGAGTTTTATGCCCCTAAAACTCCACAACAAAATGAAGTAGCTGAAAGGAAAAACCGAGTTCTTTAAGAGATTGCCACAATTATGCTCCATCGTAAGAGTGTTCCTAGAGATTTGTGGGCTGAAGTAGTGAGTATAGCATGCTACATCATAAACAGGGTATACTTAAGAGCTGGAAAGAGCAAAACAGCCAATGAACTATGGCATGAGAAAAGGCCCAATAGAAGCTACTTCAAAATTCTTGGTAGCAAATGCTATATTCTCAAATATAGAGAACAACTTAGCAAATTCGACTCAAAAAGTGATGAAGGCATTTTTATTGGATACTATCAAAATAGTCGTGCCTATCGAGTGTTGAATTTGAGAATTGAAACTGTCCAGGAATCTATAAATGTTGTCATTGATGATCAACAAAATGATTCTAGCACCAAAGAAAACCCTAATAATGATGGATTATGATTTACTGCTAACAAACCTAATGAATCTGTTTCTAAGGCTGAACCATCTCTATCTCCTAAGGATTTGATAAATGTTAAGAATCATCCTCTGGATCAAGTTCTAGGAGATCCTTTGACCGGTGTGACGACCAAGAGACAATTAGAGAACATTATGAGTCATCTTTGTTTTACCTCTTCTTTTGAACGTCAATGTGTTGATGAAGCTTTTTATGATAATGATTGGATCAATGCTATGCAAGAGGAGCTAAATCAATTTACAAAAAATAAAGTGTGGTATCTAGTACCTAGGCCTAATGATAAAAATGTTGTAGGTACCAAATGGATTTATAAGAACAAACTTGATGAAAATGGTATTATAGTTAGAAACAAGGCCAGGTTAGTAGCTCAAGGCTATTCTTAAGTTGAAGGAATAGACTTTGATAAAACATTTGCTCCAGTTGCCAAACTTGAATCCATCAGGATTTTATTTGTGATTGCTTGCTCTTTGAAGTTTAAATTATATCAAATGGATGTTAAGAGTGCTTTTCTAAATGGTATACTTGATGAGGAAGTATTTGTTGAATAACCCGAAGGTTTTCTGACCTAAAAATTTCCATCATGTATATCGTTTAAAGAATGCTCTTTATGGTCATAAACAAGCCCCTAGAGCATGGTATGAAAGGTTAACTCAGTTTTTTTTTATTGATCATAAGCTTCAAAGGGTAGTGTTGATAAGAATCTCTTTATCCAAAGAACCAATGATGATATCTTGATTGCTCAAATATATGTTGATGATATTGTCTTTGGATCCACTTGTGATGTTTTATCTGTGAAATTTGCTAACCTTATGAAATTTAAATTTGAAATGAGTATGATTGGTGAGCTTAATTTCTTTTTAGGATTACAAGTCAAACAACTTCAGAATGGGATATTTATCTCTCAAACCAAGTATGCTAGAGATTTGGTTTAGACTCGGCTAAGCATATGAACACTCCTATGAGCACATCTCTCAAACTGACTAAAGACCTAAATGGGAAGAGTGTTTATTCCAGTCTTTATAGAAGCATGACAGGTAGTTTACTCTACCTTACAACTAGTAGACCTGACATATCATTTAGTGTGGGAGCTTATGCTAGATTTCAATCAGATTCTAAAGAGTCCCACTTGAAAGCAGTCAAAAGAATCATTAGATATGTTTTAGAAACATCCGGATATGGTCTGTGGTATCCATATGATTCTTCAACTTGAATAGTTAGATATTCAGACGCAGATTGGGCTGGAAACTTAAAAAACTACTAGTAGTGGATGTTTTTACTTAGGAAACTATCTAGTTGCTTGGCATAGTAAGAAACAAACATCTACTTCATTATCAACTGCTGAGGCTGAATACATAGCAGCTGGAAGTTGTTGTTCTCAATTGTTGTGGATGAAGCAAATGCTAAAGGATTATGGAATCGAACAAGAGAGCATGAATGTCTGTTGTGACGACACTACTGCTATCAACATTTCAAAGAATCACATTCAACATTCTTGAACCAAGCATATTGATATTAGACATCATTTCATTAGAGACATTGTTGAAGAGAAAATCATAGTGCGAGAACACATATCCATTGAGAATCAACTGGCAAACATTTTGACCAAACTAATGGATACTTCAAAATTTGCAAATATGAGAAAATACATTGGTGTATGTGAAATTAGGTGATTTTCTTATTTTAGATCCTTTTATGTTATTTTGAACTATTTTATCTATAGATTTTAAATTTAAACTAAGTGTGTAAATTCGGTCAACCAAATTTAGGCTGAGAGTTATAAAACTCTGTGCCCAGTTTTCGTTCCTCATTCTACTTATTCTTTGTTTCTTCTCTCTCTAGTTCTCCTCTTTTAGGTCACCTTCCAAACTCATGTTTGAGGTATTCTTCCTTCCTTTTTCTTCTTAATCTCTGTTTTTAATCATTGTTTTCCATTTTTAATCTATGTGTTTTTCATGTTTGTTTTGGATTTGGTGTGTTTTTCATTTCTTGTGTAGGCTTTCCCAACCTTCAAAAAAAAAATTCGAAAAATCTTGTTCTTCTCCCTAGCCTTCTTGTCAAATTTTATTTCTAGTTTCTTTCCTTCCTTCCTTCACTCTTGTGTATCTCCTTTTCCTCCATAGTTGTGAAATATCCCCTTGTTTCTGATTGGCCAAGTGGTTGTTAAAATGTCTCAAAGATCCAAAAAGGGGGCTGCTTGTCCATCCAAGAGAGGACAAACTACTGGAGCTTCCTCTTCTACTTGGTTGTGCACTTCTCTAGAGTATTATCATCAACACCAAGCGATCTTCAAGAGTTCAAAGCTTCAACTATAGTTCAAGCTTCAAAGAACACTCTCAAGACTTTGTCAAGAGGCAAGTGTTCTCCTTTCAATAAATATTCATATCCTTGTGTATTGCCAGAGTGGATTAGAACTTTTTGATCTGACCACCTTAAAAATCTATTTGTGGGGTATTAAATCTGTGTGATTGAGCCTCCTTATCAAAATCAAATTTTATTTGTGATTGGAATCATACTTGCGTGGTTTGATTCATCATAGTGGAAACAAGGGCTTTGTGAACCCTTGTGAGTGGATATAGGATAAGAGGTCCGAACCACTATAAATCTGTTTATACATCTTTATCTTGCTTGTTCCAATATTGTGTTCTTCATTTTTTTATATCAAATCTCTATAATGGACATTGTTAAGAACACACCTTTACAAGTATCTCTTTTCAACACAACTGGAATCTTGCTTAAGTTGTTAAAAATTGGGAAAGAATTTTAAATAGTCCTCGTCACACCACACCACCCCCCCCCCCCCCCCCTACGGGACTTATACTTTGGCCCTAGCTGCACTTTCATAGAAAATATGAGAATGTTCTCCTAGTTCGCTCATGGGGCCCACTTGTATGAATGCCTTTGGAAAGGTCTCTTGATGGAAAAGTAGGAGCGAAAATCTCTGCCTCACCAAATTATCCTACACCTTGATCTAATAGCTTTAATTTTGAATGGTCTCAACCAAGATTTGCCCATATATCACTATAACTGCATCTAAAATATTGTTCACCTAAACATACCATTGTAACCCGAATGGTAAGGAACAGTAGTTCTCACCTGGTTGCCCAAGGTTCAAACCCTAGGTAAGCCACCTCTTCCCATATGCATGGGTACCCCTCCCACTTGTGTGGGCTTTCTTCATGCGTATGCGTGCTCTTTTCCCACTTGAGTGGGTTGTCTTCCTGTGTGCGTGCGGGCTTTCTCTTGAATCCCAATAAGGGGTACCAAAAACAAGTGTACATCTACTTGACAAGGGATTACTCAATTGGTTGGTAATCCTACGTATCATCCAGTTGCCCAGGGATCGGTCCATGGGTATGGCGCACTTCTCAATTTGTGGGCTTTCTCTTCCCACGTGTGGGTTCTTGGGTCCCAGCCCCCTAGGTTAAGGTACTACTTAAAAAATGTGTACATCTACTAATTAAGTATCTAAATGTCATCATTAAGGTGATTCGGCTAATTTATTAGCAACAAGAATAATATTAGAGTTTTTTGTGTATTACCCCCATATGGTTTCAAAGATTTGCAAATAAGCCCTTGTGGTTTCAAAATTTGTAAATAGGCCCCTGCATATGCATTTTAATACCTTTCATATCCCCCAAATAACTAGATTTGATGGTAAAGAGAAAGGGTCGTTAGGTTTTTACTCAATTTCTATAACATTGACGCTTTTTCCCTTAAAACTACTGTTTTATGTATTTCAAGTTTTTCTTGGTTGGATGGGTGGAAAGAATCATTCCACTATATTTATGAGCCCATTGTATTATGTGGATCAATACACAGGTAAATGCAATTTGAAAGTCTATAACAAAAAATTAAAAAAAAATAATGATTTTCAATATTTAGGTCTATTTTATTCGGTCAATTTTTTATGAGAGAGAAAGAGGTAGGGAGGAAGTACAACTGAGACAACATAAACAAAATCAAAACTCTCTTTTTCTTCTTTTGTAAATGATATTTCTAGACTACCTTAATTGTTCAAGAAAAGACCGATACAAAAAAGGCCTAAGATTTCAGAAAGAAAGTAGCGATGTGAAGAAACTTTTAAAAAATACCTCAATGTTAGAAGAGAGGGTGTCGTCAGTTGTTGACTGTGAAGAACTTGGCCAATGTAAACGTGATGACCAGATTATGTAAGGAGAATAATTAAGGGGGTAGATTGAAACAAGAAAAAGAAAGTTAAAGTGAAAAGCTAAAAAAAGGATTATAGGAAGGAGAAGGGTTTTCTTAATGATAAATAAAGAGATGAGAAAAATTGTCAAAATATGGAAAAACTTAAGGTGCCTTTCCTATTACCGTCAAATCTACTTATTTTGGGATATGAAATGTATTAAAATGCATAGGCAGTGGCCTATTTACAAATTCTGAAATTAGAGGGGCCTATTTGCAAATTTTTGAAACTTAGTGGGATATATACAAAGAAATTCTTTATATTAAGGTGAATTTCTAAAACAAGGCTCCACTTGGTGGATCTCAGTCATGGGATCTGAAGTGGCAATTATTTTTCGTTAATGATAAACGATTGAATGTGTGACAACCGTGTGATATGTTCTGAAATATGCTTTTATTTACATCAATGACAGAATGGATCAAGAATACAGTGGATACGTCAGCAGATTTCATGTTTTTACCCCTTCATTATAGCTAAGGAGCTAATCTCCAATGTGTGCAAACGCGTACAGAGATCTCATTTTGAGCCCTATTTTTAAGGATTGACTTGCATGGCCCATCACATCCAATATCTGTCTTTGGTTGCCAGATGTAAGCATCCAATGATTATGGTTGGGTCAATGAGACAACATACTCGTAACCCTTTATTTAAAACCATGATTTATGGGATCCAGTCTCCAAGTCAATCTCTTCTTCTTGGAATGACACATGGCACAAATCTAAAAGCTCGAGTTACTTTATTCAACCAACTATATGGTTGCCATGTGAATCAAATCCAAGCCATCCGTCTCCCTCAATTGCTCTCGCCCTTTAGACGATGACTATGCCATAGCTCAAAAGATTCTTTTACTCTTTAAAAAAAAAAAAGAAAAGGAAAAGGTCCCTTTACCTTGATATCGAAAAGTCACTACAGGGATAACAATTATCAAAGATAAAATCCCTATAATTTCATATTGTGAATTTTGTAGGGCTGTCAAAAGGGCTAGGGCAGGCCGGGTGAGGCCAAGGTTGTCTTTAACGGGCGTGAGGCAGGCCACAACCCTCAAAGTTCTTGTGACCTTTATCCTGTCTTCGCAGATTAGGGACTTAAGGGGCTGAGCCAAAGGCCTAAAAAACTAAGGAAGTTAGTTTTCAAATCTTTCCTTTAGTGTCAATGAGTTAACATGAAAAGAAACTTTATATTCAAGAAATGTTTGCCACTAAATTAGTAAAGTTAAAGTCAAGCAAAAGTCAATAAAAGCCTCCATTATCCAGATAAGAAAAGACAAGGGGTCTTATTCATTTTATTTTTTTTTAAGTCTAAAAGCAATCTCCTTTCTCCACTAAATGACAAAAAAAAAAAAATCTCATCTTTTTACATAAAAGGTCAAAAAGATTCCCTATCGAACAACTAAAAATAAAGACTACTATAACCCCCTATATTATATTCTCTCTTGATTTGATGATTCACCTCACTTTAGTTCCATTCACCATACATTCAAACACGCCCAATATTAAGTGAAGAAATTCTCTACCAGACGGTTGACACTCCATAATCTCTTTACAGAAACACATTATCATGAGACGTTTTTCTGTAAAAGAAGAAAAAACAAAGAAGGGGGTGTTTGAAAATGAGATATTTTAAGATATTTTGTTATATTATATCCTATTTCATAATATAATCTATTGACCTCAAAAGGAGGTGTTTGGATAACTTAGAAAGTATCTTGCAATATCTTACTTTCTTTTAAAACATTTCATATTAGATTATTCAATAATATGCTGCATAAAATAATCTTTTGATAAATAATATTTTCTAAATATGAATGGAGAATTGTAGTAAAAACCATAGAGGAGTTCATGAAAACCACTAATTATAGCGGCTCACTATAAGTGTTAATACCAATAATTCTTATACGAGTGCATGACTCCCAATATTAAATTAGCCCCATGTTGCTTACAAATTTAATGTGAGGTTGTATCATCATATCACGATTACATAGCCCTTGTTAATTATCAATATTAAGTGTAAGATCCTACAAATGTCACATTAGGGGCTTTCATTATAATTACCAACATTAGGTGGGCTCCATAGTACCAAAATTAGCCGGGTCCCATACAGATCACCAAGATTAAATTGTGTGATTGCAATTATCAGTTTGCCATCATTAAATGAGTAACACTATTTGATAGCTCCCTAGCATTAACATGACTACCAATGTCAAATGGATCCCACAATGATTTATCATAGACAGATTCCGTTTGATACTAGATAAGGTTTTATAGAAAAAAATCTAGAGATGGTCATTTATGATAATCACCATTAGATGTATTATACTATGGTTACCAACATTTGGTAGACCTGCCTTAATTAAACACCATTGCTTAAACCTTATGGTTTTAAAATTTAATCGTATGATCTTTTAACAATAGATGATTCCAACTATAATTATTAACACATGTGATTACTAATTAGTAGGTCCTGCATTGGGTCAACTGTTTACTTTCTCTCTATTTCTTGTTTAATATATCATCTTGTGAGTATTTTATAAATCACCAAACACTTCAAAGGTATATTGAAATATGTGGAAATTGCCAAATACTATAAGTGACACAATAAGATAATATTACACTATTTTTTTCCTATGATAATGAGATCTTATAATATTTAAATTTATTTATATTAGTTTAAGCATTTATCCAAACACCCCCTAAAACATCCAACTTTCTTTAACGACTTACAACTCTGCTATAAAATGCTTCATAGTTTTTTAATATAAGCCAAAAACAGCTTATTTTGAAATTCTTCTCCAAGTAAGGTGGTTGTTCATGGAAGCGATTAGGGCAATTTAGTAATTATATATATAAAGAAATATATGAGGCAACATATAACATGATTATTTGATTAATAACATGATTGACACATTATTAATTTATTTATTATTCACATTATTAATCAACGATCAATCTTATGCCGAGACCCAACCCTTGTGGCAGCCGAATTTGGCGATATTCCGTCCACTAAGAGGGCTTCATTTTGAGTGACTGAAATATTCAATAGCATGTACACTAAGAGGGCATTCATTTTGAGTGACTCAAATATTCTATAGGTGGGTCCTACTATAGAGTTCCAATTCTCAATTCAAGATTTTTCTAAGTAAGAACCTTAAAGGTTCACTCTTACTACAACCAATAGAACCTCAAAGGCAATATCCAACTCATAGAAGTGAGCCAAATCATTTAGTGATCTACGTTGGGCCCACAGTGGACAACGTATAGGACCATAAAAACCTGGAAAACTAATATTTCAATTTCGATCGATACAAGTTAAGAGGCCTTCAAATGCATCCCCAAGATTAGATGATTGGAATGGATGATCAAAAGACATTTGGCCGATCCCTAGGGTCTTTACTTTCAGCTGAGTTTCTGACTACACCTTTTAGGTGGCTGGAATTCTGAAAACATGCCATTGTGCAAATGGCAGGGACAAGCCATCACATTCATGTCTATGAATTTCCAGCATACCAAGTTCTTGTCAAAAATTTTAGCAAAAGAATAGACCCTATAGTCCAATTATCTAGTTACCATGTTTGACATGCGACTGTGGACACTAGTCCCCACTCATGCGAAATTCATGAACTCCTTGGCAAGTCCCATTTATCAATAACCTAGATTAAAAGAAAAAAGATTAAATTTCATATCTTGGAAGATATTTGGACAAACTTTACTCTAACTGGAGTTGAGCCCACCATCAACATGATCACAAATAAAATGTAAGACCCCGACCCCTAATTCTTGTGTTTAGTGTTGTCTTAGTTGTAGATTAGGTTTTAAGTGAGATTAGAGGTTGTTTGGCTACGTTTGTGAGTTTGATTAGATTTTTCTTAGCTTTGGGAAATTTTGAGAGCCGTTAAGCTTGGTTTGACCCTGCCCGGGGTGGCCCGTGTGATGGGTGTCCATGTGGAGAATTTATCTTTTATTTTGAAAAATTCTGATTTTTACTCCTCTCGATTTGTTTTATTGACCTCAACAATTTTTATGTTCCTTCTGTCCGAATTTAACACCCAGAAATCCCCCTTTTTAGAGGAAAAAGGCAAACAACGACTTTTCACACCAAATGTGTGCATTAATTTTGATATTTACAAATCATGAGGAAAATATACTTTTTGAAAACTAGATTTTTCAACAATCGATTTACTCTTTTTTGTCGATCTCATCCGGGGCCCGCAGATGAGGTTTTTAGCCACTTTAAGTTTTGGGGCCAATGGGGCCCACAACCCACTCAACTCAACTTAAAACCCACGTTTGCTACCTTCTTCCCATTTCATGTTGTTGTTCCAAACCTGAGAGACAACATCTTTTCTCCTTCATCCTTCTCTCCTCTACACGCTAGGGTTTTCTTGGTCCAACGAAGGAGCTGATCCCACCACTCTCATCCTCGTCACCTAGGCTTCCATTAGATATCTTTTGTAGAGATTCCAGCCAGAATCTCTTCTCTGTTTCAACCTTTCTTCTTGAATAGTGTGACGTTTTGGTTATTTCATTATCTATATTATTTATTTTATTATTATATAATTGATTGTATTTTAATTAAATATGCGATTACTCTAAGTGGGGACCACGTTAGGCTTAGGTTTGGTGAGTTAGGTTTGTTGGATAGGTGTCTTGACCCATAGTTAACCCGGGCCAGTTTAGTGGGTATAATTCTTCTCAAACCAAAACTCTAATTCTTCTCTAATCCAAACTATATACTCTTTAGAATTTAAGTTAGACTACAACTCTTATTCACATTCCCTATTTATACACCACCACCACACTCTTTTATTTTCACACACAACTCTCTCTCTTCCAATTTTCTGTGGCATAGCACCTTGGGATTTGGCAATAGGAATTCTAGACTGTCTCCCTCAACCGTGGACCACAGGCAAGTACTTAACCATAATTTGTAGATTTAATGTTTGTGTTTCTCATTGATTCGAGTGTGGATGCATATAGAAACCCTTTGATGCTCTTTTTTATAAGATGATGTGGTTATACGATTTTGATTTGCAATGGTATCAGAGATTTGGGGTGTCTCCATCGACTTTTCTCATATTGATTTTTGTTTCAACTGCTATTATTTGAGTTTCAAAACCCCTTTTCCCACAACTAAGATTTTGTAAATCCGGTAGTAATGTAGATATGTTGGCTGGATTTGGACTCAATATAGTCCATTGGAAATCGGTGGAGAACCATTGGAGCAGTTCCAGACACATGGAGTTGGGGACTTTCTGTGTGATTGATTGTGGGATCCAGGTGGGCTCCTGATGTTAGATCTGATCCGTGGATTCGAAGGTGGACTCACAGGCGACCCAAGAAACTCTAGACCCATGAGGAGTGGGTCCCATCCGGCTATCATCCGGTCCTTGATCAATTGGGGGCATGATTGAGGAAAAGAAAATACTAGTATGGGCGACAGGCCTTTGTGGGGCCCAATTTTTGATCGGATCACAGATCTGATCCGGTCATCTAGCCGTATAGGGCTAGGCGACCATGAAGGTGTGCTTGATCTGGGGTTGTGATTTGTGAGGCCCACTATTTTGAGTCTTTGTTGCTGCAGGCGTGAAGCACAAAGTTCTAATGGGTTCTGTAAGTGTGCGTTCTGTACATAGGTTGGAAATAAAAAGGAGGGGCAGTTGACCTGGACTTGTTTTGGAAAAAGGTGTTTCTTCATGTGACAGAACTTTAAGTTACTACCATGCTCCATGAACTTCTAGGATTTATAAAAAGGACCCTTAACCTTTAATGAACCTAATTAGATCATTGTGTTGACCTGGGCAAGTTTTGGGAAAGAGGGAATCACTTGGTGACAAACCTAGAGTTCTATTAGGTTATAGTATTAAGCCCTTTTTAGGTTTCTAAAAATTGGAGAAAGCCCCTGTAGCCTTAATAAACCTAAATTATACCCTTTGACTATTTTGAATATGGAAGATGTTTTGGATGGGGTCCTCTGTTTTTCTAAAATTATAAACTAAGATTGTTATTTATTATTATTATTTAAAAATTAATTTTAAATGATATCTTTGGGTTTTTTTTAATGTGTTAAAATTATATTTTTGTACTTTATTAATTGGATCTTTGGACCAAGTAAATACCATCGGGCACACGGTATATTACTAATGTGGGGTTTAGTACTTCGTATAACCTCGGGGAAATCCTAGTGGATCGAGCTCAACTCATCTCTATTGGAAAACCCTTTAATTGGATCTATGCATCATTGATTGAGAAGGGATGTGTTGATCTTTTATCTATTAGAGATTCTTGTGGTTGTCGGGTACGAGACCTTATGTTTGACCTTAGGATGGGCTTGTGATTCTTCATTGACCTTCGGGTTTGCATGCATGATATTGGTCTATTAGTTGCACACCTTATGATTGATTGGATATAGACCGTGATGTGGCGTGGCAATCGATTGAGATATTGTAGATGTTTAATTGAATGATTTGATTGGTATTCGATTGTGAATTATTGTGCAGCCAACCCTTCACTTTGCCTTAGGTTCCTGTGTCAGAGCTTCACAAATCAATAGGTCTATTATACGATGATATGTATATTGATTGGGTCATATTCGAACGACTGCAGTTGTATTTGGACGGCTGATCACCGATGTATACGGACACTGTAATATCCGCATTTCGAACCGGTTTATCCGACCTATAATTTCGATTACGAACCGGTTTATGACCGCCGGCCTTCGAACAAGTTTTTCCGCTTTATAGTTAAGGCTGACCACCTAAAACAGTAGCAGTGCTTCTGTGTGATTATTGTATTGCTCTATTTGTGTAGATTGGATTTAGGTTATACGTTTTTTTCGTCATTATGTGGTGTTAATCTCTTATGATCATTACATGTCATTACTCATATTGATGTTGTGTTTTATTTATGAATTATGCTTTCGTACTTGCTATTTACTTTGTTTATTGGTGAATAGGTACCGACCCCTACCCTACTGTGGAGACGGAGGATGGTCAAACGTTTCAAGCGTTTGAACCAGTTGACGAACCTGAGTGGAGAGCCGGAGATGGCTACGCAGCCGTCTAAGACCGCACGGGAATGCCTTTCATCGGAGAAACTATTTTTAGGAGCAATTTATTCATAATGAACATATTTCTTATTTAGTTGTTTTTTTAAAAGTTATTTTGGAAAATTTTAAACCTTAAATATTCAGTAGTTATGTGTTGGTTTAATTTTAGATATTGATACCAATTGGTTTAATGCTTCTACAAATATTTCTTTTATGACTCATCATGTTTCAGAATTTTATGGGTCCATATTTGGGAGCTTGTGTTGCATTAAACACAGGAAAATAATTATTTAATCATATTTTTCACGTTATCCCTTGGCTGTATTTTGGGGACGTGACAGATAGAGCTTTTCCAGGTAAGGATTTGACCCCATCCATTAGATTTGGGTTTTCTGGACCCTTGGTCTTTCTTTTTGTTGCATGCAAACACTTTTGAAAAGATTTATTTTATGTTTTGTTTTGGGGGCATGTTGTGTAGGATTTTCTTGGGGCTTTTGTGGAAAGGTGTTTCTAGCAGTTGGTGGTGCTTAAGAGAGAGTGTTGGGACCAGTTGGAAATTAGGCAAGTGAATAAACGGATATTGGAATGCATGCAATTAAATTTGTGTTTCTTTTTCAAGGTTTGATGTGAAATTTCTATTTCATTGATTCATTGCCTTTAGCTATTCAAGGTGGATTTCATAAGGGTTTTTGTACTCAGTTTATGTTTAGATTTCTGCATGTTTTTGTACTTATTTAAGTTCAGAATTCTACATGCTTTTATTCAGATTTTTGCATGTTTTTGTACTCAGTTAAGTTCAGATTTCTACATGTTTTTGTTCAGATTTCTGCACGTTTTTGTACTCAGTTATGCATAGATTTCTACAAGTTTTTGTATACAGTTTATGTTCAGACTTCTGCATGTTTTTGTACTTAGTTAAGTTTAGAATTCTACATGTTTTTGTTCAGATTTATGCGCGTTTTTGTACTTAGTTATGTATAGATTTTTGCAAGTTTTTGTACTCAGTTCATGTTCAGATTTCTGCAGGATTTTGCATCCAATTTATGTGCAGATTTCTGCAGGTTTTTTTTTTTTTTTTTTTTTTTTTTTTTTTTTTTTTAATGTCAAAGTTCAGATTTTTGCAGGGTTTAATGTTCAATTTATAATAAGATTTTCTGCATTTTTTTTTTTTTTTAATGTCAAAGTTCAAATTTTTGCAGGTTTTTATGTTCAGTTTATATTCAAATTTCTGCAGGTTTTGTGTCCAATTTATGTGCAGATTTTCTGCAGGTTTTTATGTCCAAGGTTTTGTTGTTCAGATTAATGTGCAGATTTCTACAACGTTTTAGTGTTCAACTTTCTACAGTGTTTTGTGTCCATGATAACATGGAAAATTCTAGTTATGGGTTTGTTTTACAAGGTTGGAAATCTGATTTCTAACTTTCTGTGTTTGCTCATGTTAATATATGACTCTTTTTCATTTAATTTGTTGATGGAATGAGTTATTTTATTTTGTGTTGAATGGAGAATGGTATGATGGCTAGAGGAACTCAAATCGGGTGTTGGGGTGTGGTTTTTATTGAGAAGGAACGAGGGCAGGTCCAACAATATGGAAAAAAGACCCCTAGGCCCCGCATTGCAAGGACCTCACATAGGGCCATCTCGCTATAGCGAGCCTAGGCTCTGCCCCTCGTGCATTTATGGCACTGTTTGCCCTCTTCTTTCTTTTTTTTCTTTTTTTAGAGTCCTACTCTTCTTTGAATGGAAATTTTGAATGAGAATATTCACTTGAACACGAAAATCGAGGGAAAACTCAGAAGAACCTTTGTGTTTAAATTACCCGGGGAATTATTTTGAATTCTATCAAAGTCTCGCGGTGCACTCGGAGATCCCAAATGCCGAATAACTTTAGAGGCATCAAATTTATCATTTTAATATGACATTTGGACTTTGAGTGCGCATTGAGGTAGCCCGGGGTAAGTCATTACAACACCATTAATTATCTCATTCCAAATTTGAAAATATTATATGTTTTGGTGAAAATAAGCTTTGGACAACTTCATGTGGTTCGTTTTGTTATAAATCTTCAATAAGGCTACTCATCCGTTTCGATTGCGTGTGTTCGTTATGTTTTACTCAGATTAGTCTTTTATCAATTTGAATTATATTTGTTAGTTCAATTTATGTTTTGTTCGGATTTTCATTTCGTCGGCACCACTCAGCTTGGGTCACTTTGTCGGGCTGATCGCCCGGCTTAGGATCCTCAAATATTTCGCCAACTGCAGCTTGGATACTTTGTGTGTGTGCTATCCGTTCCGCGGCGGATCTTTGTGTGTTACCTACCTATGTTGGGCCATTATGTGTGTTCCGGCCATTTTATATGGTAACTGTTATTGTGAGTGCTCTTGTTACTTTGGTAATAAGAGAATATAGCTCAATGTGGTTGCCATCTGTTTTATCCGATTTGTAAGTTTTGTCAGTTTGGATGGGCACGGTTTCTACTGCATTCAAATAATTTTGGTATTTAACTTTTGCCACTTCATCATCACTTCTGTTTAGATTTTTAAATGTGCTTTGGTATTGGAATAAAATGGATTTTTATACATTACCATTATGTTTTATTCGGTTCTCAGTTTTTTTGTAAAATGTTCTCAGTGCTAATCTTTTGAATTCAGTATTTGTTTTCTTTAATTCATCTTTACTTATGTTTAGCCTTCAAATGCACTTTTATGATTATAAAATGGCTTGGTAAATACTTGTGTACCTTATCTACTTTACTCACCTGCCAGACCGTTGTGTCTGATACGTCACTTTTGATGCCATAAGTACCAGGTCATTCGTTCCGAGTTGGAGTGCGTGTTGCGGATTCAGAGCCTGGTGTTTCGGCAGGTTCGTTCTGCTGACGATGTCATTTAGGCGTCATGTTTGGCACCAGAGTTCGTAATATAATTTGGGGGTAGTATTTTGTATAGTTAGTTATTTGGATGGCTTTTATTAGCATTTTTCTTGGGGACTTTCATAAATATATTCTTGTAATTTGTAACTTGAACATATGTAGGAAATGAATTGTCCTGTTACTATCGGCTCAACATTGTATGGCTTTTGATTTGTTCCAGTCTGATTATGAGCCTTGAGTTAATGGCTTTATGTTAGCGGTTGAGTGCTACACGGAATCCGATGGCCACAGGCTTTGAGTCGCAACGCCACGTAAGCTTCCGCGAAATATTCAGGTTGTTTTGGAATTTTGTAATCCTCACACACATGGATCCTAGGGGAAAGCAAAAATTTTAATTAACCCCAAATCACGCTCCCCGAGATCGGATAACTGTAGGATCCCGGTTTTGGGGCGTGACATAAAACATATGCATTTTTTAAAATAGTGTATTCATGTGCTTTATATATGATCAAATTAACGATGAAACCAATCCTTGTTGGAATGAAGTTCATCTAAAGGCTCATTTGAAAACTCTAATCTAATATAAAAAGAGATAGTTAAGTCATGTCTAAAATAAATAGTTATTAATTTTTTTTAAAGTTTTTATTTACATTTAGTTCTTTATCTAAAATGTTATTAAAAGCTCTTGTTTTTATGGTGGTATATACAAACAAGTGCTCGTTAGAAAGGGCATTCTTTTATCATTTAAAAAAATAGAGAAAAGGTTTGGCACAATTGGGTAAGGGTCTGTCTTGCTGCAAGCATTATTGATAGGACTTCTCTCTTTGTATAGAATTTCTGATGACACAATAGTTTTTGTGTTCTATGTGGGATTTAAATGACCTGTTTCATTGAAGAGAACTCTGCAAATTGTAATTCCAAATGACAATTTTGCCATGTAGAAATTTCATATATCCACGTTTTGGAATGTTATCCAACCATTGTTATTCTAGAATTCCACCTGGGAGGACATTATTTGAAATTCTCCATATGAAATCCTAGAATGCTTGCAATTAACCAGGCCCAAAGTGTCAACTCACAAAAGATACTTGAATTTGAATTTCTTGAACTTGTAGATGTATATACTAAAAAAAATTGTTATACAATTGCCTTCTCTAATAGTTATGGATGGTGAAACAATTGGTGTAGAACATAAATTACACTTGTATTTCATGTATTGGAAGTTTAATCCTTCTGTGTTAGGGATAGATGTGATCGGTTATTATGTAAGAGGAGAGCTATGATTTTGAAGGGGTTTAGAAAAATTTAGGACTTGGATCATTTAGGACGTGTTTGTTTGCATTAAAATATATAGAACTTGAATTTATAGAATTTATATCACATCAAATTACTTTTTTTAGGGCACGTTTGGTAAATAGAGCGGAATCTTCTATTAAGAAAATTCCTTGTTCTCCTAAATCTAACATATCCACAAAGAGGATTTCCAATGAGAGTTTCGGGTTTGATAAAAAGAGAGGATTCCTACCATCTATGGGATGTGTGATCCCACGGTTATAGGTTTTTTTATTATAATTTTCTCAAAATCCATAAAAAATCAAGGGCTGATATTTCACCCCATAACCGTTTAGGTCTCTAGAGAATTTGAATGGTTTAGATCTTACAAATGGGGTCCACATGAATAAAAAGTTCATATTTTAGAATCTGGACTTTTTTACAAATATCTCAAAATCCATGATGGATCAACTGCTGAAACTCGAATTTTAATGTAATAACCTATAAAATAGGCTAGGAATAAGAGAAGGAGAGAATGATATTTTTAAGTTTGCAAAAATAAGAGAAATGAAAAGTGGGGTCTTAGATCATGTCAAATGTATTAAGAGCAATGACCAAAATGTTCTAGTGAAGGACAACAATATCAAAGAAAGATGGAGGGAATATTTTAGCATACTTTTAAATGAAGACTATATAGGAGACATGAGAAAAAAGCAGATACTTCAGTAGCAAGGCATACTTTTTTTTTAGAACTAGGGTGGTAGAAGTGAGGAAAGCATTAAAAGAATGAAGAAAATATTAATAAGATATTAATGATAAAGAAAATACTAGATGAATAGAGAATAACTGTTGTAGTACCTATTTATAAGAATAGTGGAGATATACAAAACTGTATCAACTATCGTGGGATTAAACTTATGAGCAATACTATGAAACTAGGGGAGAGAGTAATGCAGGAAAGATTTAGACAGAAGACCAAGATATCTGAAAATCAATTTGGTTTTATACCAGGGAGGTCAACGATGGAAGCTATCTTCTCACTTGGACAATTAATGAAAAAATACCGAGCAAAGAGGAGAAATCCGTATATGGTTTTTAACGATCTAGAAAAAGCATACGACAAGTATGTAGAGATTTAATTTGGTGAGTTTTAAATGAAAAGAATGTTCCAAGAGATTATATTGAAATTATTAAAGACATATATGAAGAAGCAGTAATGAATATAAGAACTACTTATGGAGAGACATGAGAGTTCCTAGTATACATAGGTTTGCATCAGCCCTAAGCCTTTATCTCTTTGCACTGATTATTGATGAGGTAATTGTATTCAAGAAGATGTGTCTTGGTGCATGTTATTTGCAATGATAATGTATTGGTGACGAATCTAAGAGGTGGTGTGAATGCAAGACTCGAGACGTAGTGGGAGGCCTTAGAATCCAAAGGCTTTAAAATAAGTCATAAAAAGACGAAATATATGGTTTGTAACTTTAGTGGGTATATAGAAATGGTTAAAAGTTCTATGATAATTGAAGAAAATGAGACACTACAAAGTGATTTTTTCCACTACCTTGGCTTTATAATTAGTAAGGATGAGCCAATTGATGAAGATGTCGAACATTGGATTAAAGCGCAATGGTTGAAGTGGTGATTTGCTTCGGTAGTGTTTTGTGACCGACGAATGTCAACAAGATTGAAGGAAAAGTTTTACATGACAACTATTAGACCCATTACGCCCTATGGAGTAGAATATTGGCCAATTAAGAGGCTACATATGCATAAAATAGATGTAGAATAGATGAGAATGTTGAAGTGGACGTGTGGTAAAACTAGAAAAGATAGAATTAGAAGTGAGCACTTTCAAGAGCATTTAGGGGTAGCAATAATATGAAATAAAATTAGAGAAACTCGTTTGATATGGTTTGGACATGTCCAACGTAAGCTGGTGACGGCGCCGGTAAAGGAAAGCTTAGCTATGGAGGTTGATAGCCCACCAAGGGGAATGAGTAGGCCAAAGAGGACATGGATGAAGGTAATAAAAATAGATATAAAGAAATATAACTTATATATGGATTTGGTTCAAGCTAGATCGGAATAGAGAAACAGAATCCGTGTAGCTAACCTTAACACAGTATAAGGCTTTAATGATGATGATGAATTATTGTGGACCATATGATCATGACTAATGGTTTTGATCTTGATTGCGGGATATTCTGATCATAAAACCTCTTTATAAGACCTTCAACTTAATTATTTTGTTAAAATCCCTTCTCTATTATCATTTAGATATTTTCCCTATTTTCAATTCAACAAAAACTCTAGCAAGATCTTTATTAAGCACTAAAAGAACACTTTGTTTTTAACATCAAACACTCAAAAAATTAAATTTAAGCTATTAAATCCAATAGGTTTATCAAGAAAAAAAAAAAAAAAAAATTCTCCAACGTATGATTTGCATCGA
The DNA here is from genome assembly GCA_003546025.1 of Camphora micrantha. NCBI lineage: Eukaryota > Viridiplantae > Streptophyta > Magnoliopsida > Laurales > Lauraceae > Camphora > Camphora micrantha. The sequence goes on along the minus strand of QPKB01000004.1, from coordinate 49,629,675 downwards.
GTTGTTACAACTAGACTTCTCAGCAAGGCCCCCCATATTTGATGCCCATGATGCATGATTTCCATGCAAACTATACACTTTTCAGTTTACCACACTCTAAAAAAATCATTACATTTTCTTAAGTTCAATTTAAATTTTGATATAAAAGGTTGCGGTTTCGAACTCACATACTTTCTCACCACTTGCCCGAGCAAAAGCCTTATTTACCTGCTGCGTGGGGCAAGGCAAGGACTTTACTTGCCTTGCATGGGGATTGTTGGTTGTTAAACAAGCTTGGACACCCTGGTGAGAAAAAAGGAAGAAGAGATAATCATTTATCAAACACTAAAATATCACTCTATTTTTAATTTAATAAGAGTTTAGAACACTAATTAGAGGTTTATCCCATCCCACAAAAAACAAAATGTCAATGTTCTTAAAATTAAAACAAAATAAGATTTTAAATTTATAATTTCACATGCAAATAGACGGTTACAGAGCGAACACATCTATCTAACGCCCCTCATGAGACTGCAAAAGAGAAGATTCTTATCCCACGAAATCCGAAGGTGGGCCACCAGATATGCGGCGATGACTTACACGGTCCCACGTCTTCCCAGCCTTGCTTTAATCCCACTCGCTCCATACGAAACAAGATCCTCTTTAACACAAAATACACCTCTCTCATTTCTCTTCCGACTTCTGAACAAGATCGCTTGGTTTTGCTTCTCTATCTCTCACACATTTCCAAACCCACAAGCCACAGCAGCCGCTGCTGCTGCGACCACACCAACCTTCCCTACCTGCGCATGTTAGCGGAGCTCCGGCTCCCATAAGGAGCCCTAGCTCTCTCTCTCTCTATTCTCCTAAACAAAGTCAAAACCCTAATTTCTTTTCCTTTCTCAGATCTCTGCAACAGAATGTCGAAACCCTGGGGCGGCCTCGGCGCATGGGCTGCCGACGCCGAGCGAGCCGAAGCTGAAGAGAGCGAGCGCCAAGCGGCGGCCGAAGCCGCCGGTGCCGAGTCGCAGAGCTTCCCGAGCCTCAAAGAAGCCGCCGCGGCGAAGCCCAAGAAGAAGAAGGCCACCCCCATGACGCTCTCCGAATTCGCCACGGGCACCTACGTCGGCCCTGGACGCGGCGGTCGACGGGATCCTTTCGTCGAGCCCAAGGGGCTCACGCCGGAGGAGATGCTCGCCCTGCCTACCCGCCCCAAGGAGCGCTCCGCCGAGGAGATGGAGTACGGACGACTGGGCGGCGGCTTCCGCTCTTATGGTCGCGGCAGTGGCCCGCCTTCTGGGCGGATGAGGGACCGCGGTGACTACGATAATGAAGGCTCTTGGAGTGCGGGTGGGGGTGGGCGGAGAAGCTACGGTGGTTTTGAAGAGGAACGGAGTCGACCCCCTCCTAGGGTTTCTGAATTCGATCAGCCTTCCCGAGCCGACGAGGCTGATAATTGGGCTTCTATGAAGAAGCCGATTGCGGTTGCGCCGATGGATTCCGGTCGACAAGATAGGTATGGCTCGCTTGGCGGCGGCGGCGGAGGCGGATCTAGGGCTGATGAGGTTGATAACTGGACTGCCACGAAGAAGCCGCTTACGGTGGCTAGATCTAGTGGTGGTTTTGGCTCGGGTTTTAGGGATTCAATTCCGGATTCTGATCGATGGAGCAGGGGAGGGCCGCGTGATGGGGACCAGGAGAGGCCGCGGCTTGTCTTGGATCCGCCCCGTGGAGAGGCCGCTTTGAATGAGCCTGCGAAGAGTCGACCCAGCCCGTTCGGTGCTGCCCGCCCCAGAGAGGAGGTTTTGGCTGAGAAGGGGTTGGATTGGAAGAAACTGGACTCAGAGAGTGATATTAGGAAGATGAGTAGGCCGACCAGTTCTCAGTCTAGCAGACCTTCCAGCGCGCATTCGAGCCGACCTGGGAGCCCACCTCCTCAGGCATTGGTGGAAGGGGTGGCTAGGCCCCGGCCGAAGGTAAACCCATTTGGTGATGCAAAGCCTCGGGAAGTAGTGCTGAAAGAGCAAGGAAAGGATTGGCGGAAGATCGATTTGGAGCTGGAGCATCGAGGCGTTGACAGGTTTGAACTCTTCTTCACCCTCTTGGTTCATCTAATATGGGATTTGCATTTTTATTTGAGTTTTTATGACATGGTTTTTATTCCAAAAGTTTTCTTCTGAAGTTGCTCAAAGGTTTGGTTTTGCAATGAAATGGTGTAGTGCTTCCTTGGTTCTATTATGCAATGCTGATGGCAAGGGCTTTAACCAATGCTTGAAAACTTGTGGCATCTATTTTATTTATTGTGTATCTATTTTTGTGTGGGTAAACTGTTCCATTGATTCTTCGATTTAAATACACACTCTAATAAAGAAACTCTTGGCATATTAAATTTTACCAAAGATTAGCTAGGAAACTTAGTGATAACATAAATTGATCATTTAAAAAGGATGAAATCTACAGTTGCAGGCTGTGGTTGTGAAGATTTGAAGGTTGGTAATTAACTTGTCTTAGCATGTAAGGAGTTTAAGGGTGTTTTTGCTTCATGGCATTATTCTTTGTTTCTGGTTCATGTTTCTTCCATGTTGTCTATTACTGTTGTGAGATGGTCTCTCCCCACTTTGGGGCGCTTGGATATTAATTTTGGAGAGAGTGAGAGTTTGTGGTGGTGGTGGGTTGAAGTTGGGTTTTTATTTTTTTTTTAAATTTTTAGGGGGGGGGGGTGTGGTACTGGAATGTAGGATGGGGTTGGGGTTGGCATGTAGGATATTCAAGAGAGGGACTCTAGCACAGCATAATTCTTCAAAATCAAAATCTTATTGGTAATGAGTATGGAGCTGTAGTTCTGAAGCATAGAGCATTAGGTTTGTGGGAATCTGTTCTTACTCTGCAGGATTCCGGAATAACTTCCAGACAGGTGTGCTGTGGAAGCACTAGGGTGAGTCTTTGTTTCCTGGACTTTTACTCTGGCTAGTGACTGAAGTTCTTTAGTTATAGATAATTACAAAGCGATGGGATGAAAAGAAAATTGGGCCCCTGTTTTTTATGTAGCTTTGAGTGACGCTCAATTGGAATCTTTTGAGGACTTACTGCTATATAGTATTTGCTGATATGTTATAGTGAGGATGTATGAGTTGAGGTACCGGATTAAATTTTTTTCCTCTTTTATTTTCTAGTCAAATCCTTTTATGAGAGCCTCAGAGCTGGTCTAGTTAGTGAAGAAGGTAATTCTTTTATTTGGAATATCAAAGCTTCTCAATGAGGTTTGCATTTTTTTTTTTTTTTGTGTTGCAAGACTTCATAAAACTCTTAGAATGTATGAATTATGTCATCAACAACAATTTGTGTGTCCAACACCTCTGAGATGCTGCAAATATACTTCATTGATTGATTCATTGCTCATTCACATAGAAGGTATACTTTTTTTTTTTTTTTTATAACTTTTGGGTTTTTTTCTTTCTTGGTTGTTAGACCAAAGATAGTAAATCCTTAAAGAAACTTGTTTTAGCATTGGAAGTTTTGTTATTACTCTTGTTAGGGAAAAAATGACCGGTGTTAATCGCATTTGTTTGGACTATATGGTTGGAGAGGAATAGAGGTTATTTTGAAATCAATGTTGTACAACTAGTGAGGTGATCACCAAAATTATTTTGGAAGTTTCTTCTTGGGCTGTCGTGCCCATCAAATTCAAAGGCCTTTCAGTTGCATTCATCTTTTTTAAAATCATGGAAGGAATGAACACCCTCATAGAAAGCTTGTATCACTACAAGTTCCTCTTAGAATTCTCTCCTTTAGGAGTGTTGAAGAAGAACTTTGAGGGGAATTCAATCAGGGAAGACATGAGGGCTTGTAATGGAGATTTGGAGGTGTCATTTGAGACAAGAATGGTGTTGTTATATGAACTTTTTTGGGCTCAATCGTTTGTAGTGTATAATTTCTCGATGCTGAGGTGCCATGTTGACCAGGTGTCACAAATGCAAAAATTGTTGGCCTTCAAGGAAACAATTGAGGGTGATACATTTTCTAAATTCAGCAGTGTATTATGCTCTTGCCATAGGTGTTTTGCTGATTGGTAGATGAGATTCATTGCATTTCTTAGATGTGTACGTTTTTCTTTACCAATCTTGTTTGTGAAGCCAATGATTTTGCTTGGCCGTAAGTTAGCAAGAGATGGGGCATCTCCTACCTCTCTTATGTATGATGTTTTATAGTTTGATTGCTCTTTTGACTAAATAAATTCATTTTATCATTTCAATTTTCAAAACTTTATTTTGATGGCAGTTTCTTTAAGGTGTTTAGTAGATGTTGATTGAGCTAGCATTTGGGTCTTATGAGTGAATGGGTTGTGGATTTTTGGTGGATGAAGAGTCCTCTAAGGAGGCAGAAAGTTATCTTTTTCTTTATTGGGTATATGGAGTTGGCTAAGTTGTTAGTTATTTGTCAAGTGTTACAAGGTGATTTTCTTCACGCTATTAAAGTGGGCTTTCGGTCTATCTGCTTCTCCATGGAGCATCTCAAATTGATATATAAAAGGAAAGACAATTTGTATCTGATATATAAAACTTGAAACTTGGTAGACTGATGGTGCTTTTGTATTTTCATATTCTGTGATTAGGAATTTGGGTGCTGATCACTAACAAAACAAGGATATTTTGGAGAGTTATATTTGCGCTTTTGGGTGTAATTCGATTTCTTGGCGTTGTATCTTTGGTTTGATGAGTAAGGTTTGTAAACTACTGAACCAGAAAAAAAAGCTTGACTTAAAAGAAAAAAAAAAAAAAAGAAGAGATAACCTACAATATATAGTGTAGTTCAAGATTAATTGGAACATGCGATGGGCCTTCCAAATAATTATCAAGATCCATGCCTTAAAAGCATGCTATGAGCCCATTTTTGGAGTATGGGTGGAAAATGGCTTTCATACTTAGCTTTCCTATGAACTCATTAGACATGAGCCTTAAGATTTGGTTGTTGAAATATGTAATTTATCAAATGGCTAAGATTTTATTGGGAACTAAGACCATGGTCTTAAAAATCCGCTGAGGTATCACCTAATACTAAATTTCATTGAGAATTGTTAAAGACATGTGCCTATTCTAGATTTACAGGACACTGGTTTCTCTCTTCTTTTTTTTTTTTTTTTTTTTTTTTTTCTTTTTTTTTTGTCCATTAAAAAAGAACAACTTTTTTTTATGCATCTTAGGGTTCTAGTTCTAGATGCAACTCCAACTAACTTGGTCAAGTACAATGTGACTTGGATGAGTTGACTGACTTGAGGGTTAGTGAGTCGTATGGTAGTCATATTTGGTTTGGTTCATCTGATGGAGCCCAAAAACTTTGGTTCAGGGAAGAAACCAAATCAAACACCATCCCAACCAAGTTTCATTAGTGTTTTAGGTCCATTTAGGTGAAATCGAAGAATTCAGACGAACATAGCCCGAAACATGAAATTCGGACAATCAGTTATTGGAGAATTCGAGAAACGAATGATGGCAACGTTTTTGGGCACCTTTTAAAAGACTTGATATTGCCCTTCTCTTCAAATGTGCTTGATGCAATCCTAGGGTTAGGATGCAACTGCTAGGGCACAATTGGGGTTCCCAAGGAACAATCACTTGATGAAGACAATCTCCACGAAAAATCCACACAGGGAATTTTATTAATCAATTCTAATCTCTGAGATCATTGATCTCTACAATGCTATATTTATAAAAGAAACTTAATCCTTAAGAAACAATCCTAATCAAACTAGGAAACAAATAATAATTCTATCTAAATTAGAAACTTCCTAAAACACAACCTCTTAAATAAAAATTAGAAATTAATAATAATTGATAAATCAGAATGGTATGGGTCCCACATGTGGACCACGCCTCTTGTTGCAATAATGTGGAATTGCTGCTGCATCATTCTCCCCGGTTTGGAAAAGAGTTGGACCACGAACTCGGCTCTTCTTCTTGATGTTACTTCTGTAGATAGTGTGTATGTGAAGCGCATCCTTGGTGAGATGAGAACTGGACCCATGCTTTGGTGGTGTCGGCTTCATAGGACGGAGTGTGACTTGCTTTGCACCATACATAAATGTGTATGTGTTGTCACGCATGCCATTAGTACCATTCTTGTCATACATCCATGGACGACCCAACAAAATATCACAACTATCCATGGGTATCACATTACACCAAACTGTACCTGTATAATCTGCACCAATGGAAAAGGTAACTGGACATGCATATCGGACTTGCATTTCATCACCTGTCATTAACCGTCTAGCAAAATAAGGACGATGATGCTTCCGAACTGTCAACTGTAAGCGATCCACAAAAGCTTGGGAGATGAGATTCTGACAACTGCCTTCGTCAATGACGACTGTGCATTCTTTACCATTAACTTGTCCTTTGGAACGGAAAATATTTTCTCGCAGCCATTTTTTCTCAGTAGTCGATGTTGGTTCTTGAATGACCATGAGAGACTCAAGGCCCTTCTCAGGAGGACAATCCACAATTTCCACTGTATCAGTCTCTTTAGGCTCTTCTGGAGTATCTGTCACATCACTTTCATTCTCAAGGAGGTTGAGACGTTTTGGACATTCTGTTGCACATTGCCCTTGTTGTTTACAATTAAAACATGTGAGCCTATTTTGTCCCTCGGGCTTGTTGAAAACTTTCTCCGACGGGGTACTCGGTTTAAAACTGGAGAAATTCTTCTGCATACCCCATTTAGCTGCATTAAATTTTTGGGCTTGATGATTTGCAATTCCCTCAGCCTTGATTGCATGCTGAATAATCTCATCAACATTATCGAAATGCTTGAATGCGAGGATATCTTGAATATCAAGTGTAAGCCCATTAAAGTATCGGTCAACTAAGATCTCATCATCTTCATTCAACCCACAACGAGCTTGCATAGTCAGAAATTCCTCAGAATACTCAACAACTGACTTGGAGCCTTGTTTCAAGTATTGAAAACGTGAACGGAGATCTCTGGAATAATTGACAGGCAAGAATTTTTGCTTCAACAAATTTTTCATCTCAGCCCAGGTGTCAACAGGGTCAATTTGTTGGTATCTCTCCTCTTCTTTTGCAACTCGGCCCACCATATTGCAGCATAATTTCGAAATTGAGTTGCTACAAGTGTAATTTTATGACCATCCGTCATTGGTTTATGTGCAAAAATATTTTCAACACACACTAACCAATCTAAGAACTCATCTGGTTTCAATTTCCCATCATATTCAGGAATCACAAGTTTTATACCCAAATCGCGATCAACATTTACCACGTGTGGGTCTCGTTGATTCCGATTATGTCTTCCATCATCTCGATGATCATCATCACGCTGATTAGTTTCCAAAGTAGTTAATCGAGTTTCAATCCTTGCAAGAGTGTCTTGCATTTGAACCATCATTACGGATAATTGATTAACATTTGCTGATAATTCCGCAACAGTTCCACTCAAATCTTCATCATTATGAGAAGAAGATTCCACTTCTACCTGCTTCTTGGGAGGCATTTTTTGTTTAATGGAAATTTAAAATTTGTGACTGACCTGATGTGTAGATCTGCTCACTGCGATCACGCGAGCGAAGACGGATCGAAAATTTGACGGTAGATGAGCCCGATATCGCGAAAATAAATTAGAACCGTTGATCTGGTCAAAAATTACTGCCTTCTGAAATCTGCTGATGGAACCGGGTTTCTTAACTAGAAATTAACTTAAACTTGGTCTGGGATGGACCGGGCCCAAATGTGATGAGGCCCAATGGACAGGCGTCCGCCCGCTTCGATCCGATTGCCCGAAAGAGAGAAAAGGGTTTTGAAACCCTTTCTGTTTCTCGCTGTCAACAGAGAAGAATGGAGAGGAGAGATGAATGCGATGAGGCGATGGCGAGGAAGACTTGCCGCGACGAACTGGACGGGGATTTCCAGTGATTGACGACGACTGGCAGGAAGGTGTATGCCGATGATGACCTTTCTTCAACGAAGTCGAAAGTGCTGCGCTTTCGGGGCTTCGCTGGTTGCTGGCGTAGGCGAAGGAAGAGAAGGGCGAGGCCGATGGCGATGCGGTGCGCTGGCGACGATGGTGCAAGGTACGCTCCTTCCTTCCGTCTGCTCTTTCTCTCTCTCCTTTTTTTTTTTTTTGCTGGGTCTGGGGATGGGAGTGATTGGTGAGGGGGCGAATCAAGTAGGGTTTGGGCTTGGTGGAATGGGGAAGACGATTTGGCGGGTTAGGGTGTGGCTGATGATCTCGGCAGGGCTGGGGATGGGTGTCATGGGATGAGGACGACTGGATTGAGGATGGTGGCAGGGAAGGGTGTCAAGACACAGAAAGGACGAATGGTTCTGATGGCAGAATGGGTTCGATGCTGATGCAGAGACGGTGATTTTTTGCAGGGGGTTTCGGGAGTTGGGAGGGTGTCTCTGGATGGGTGTCAAGAGTTGAGATGGTCGACGATGGACGAAGGTATCGATGGGATAGGGGTAACACGCCGACGATCGGAGATTGTTCGGCTCTGATACCAATTGATGCAATCCTAGGGTTAGGATGCAAGTGCCAGGGCACAATTGGGGTTCCCAAGGAACAATCACTCGATGAAGACAATCTCCACGAAAAATCCACACAGGGAATTTTATTAATCAATTCTAATCTCTGAGATCATTGATCTCTACAATGCTATATTTATAAAAGAAACTTAATCCTTAAGAAACAATCCTAATCAAACTAGGAAACAAATAATAATTCTATCTAAATTAGAAACTTCCTAAAACACAACCTCTTAAATAAAAATTAGAAATTAATAATAATTGATAAATCAGAATGGTACGGGTCCCACATGTGGACCACGCCTCTTGTTGCAATAATGTGAAATTGCTGCTGCATCAGTGCTCCTTCCCCCATTTGTTTTTCTTCTGTTCCTCTGCAGCTCCATCTTTCTCCAAGTTGAAGCTGTAGCCCTCACCGAAGCTTCAGATCAACACTGAAGCTTGAGATCTGGCCCTCGCCAAGCCCCAAGTTTAAGCAGTTTCACCCTCCAGTCATGCTGCCACCTCTTCCTCTTTTCAAATTTTCTTTTCGTCTTTTCTTTTTGATTCATGAGCCTCGTGAGTGGGCCCAATTCCTATTTAAGTGAACTAGGAGGCCAAATTCTTTGAATGGCCTATTTCTTTTTGGTAAGTGGACCTGCTAGTATCCTCACAAATTCATGTCACGATTTAGAGCTTTCTTTTTTCTTGAAACATGATTTGGGCCTTCTGAATCCGTCCATAGGCCACACATTTGAAATCCATTGCAGTCCACACTTGAGAAATCAATGCTCCACTCCGAATGCACAAAATGTTTGGATTGCTGGGTGCTCTGATTATATATATATATATATATATATATATATATATTTAAATTCATCAGTGGGCCATAAGTTTTAAATCCAGTGGGCTGCACTTACAAAATTAATTGGTAACTACGGATGCTCGAATGGTTTTGATTCTCAGGGCAGCACTCGGAATCTGATTTGACAAATTTTTTTTTTTTTTTTTTTTTTTTTTAATAAAAACTAGAATGGGCCACAAAAGAAATAAGCGGGCCACTGTGAATGCCCAAAAATGGTTTGGATTTTATGGTGCAGACTTTTTTCAAGTCCAGTATTTGGCCACACCTTTTAGATCAACAGTGGGCGACATGTGCGAAATCAGTGGGACACTAGATGCTCAAACAATTTGGTTTTGAAGGGCAGCACTCAAACTCTGATTTGACACAGTCTTTTTTTTTTTAATCTAATCCATCAGTGGGCAACATCTTTAAATCCTTAGTCGGCCACACGATTGTTTTAGGAGAATGAATTACATATCATATATGTAATTTATATGTTATATTCAAGTTTCCTTTATCTATAATTTATATAAACATTTATTTATTATATTTTCCTGAAACAAAATTCTGAATTCAAAAGCCAAAATGCCGTGATCTAAATATTTAAAATCGGAGTTAAACTGAAACAAGGTCCGAAATGAAATTGGCAATTATGATGCCCCAAGTTTAAGTTTCAAAACCTTATGTAAAAGAACAGCCATGAGAAGAAATGGACTGCACCCACTGCAGCCAAAAAGTTAGCAAGAAGACTGCAATTGGACCGTGTTACCAAATACCATATTCTCATTTGAAACTACCTTTTTAGGAAGCAATTCAGCTTTCCCATTGGCACCTCTAAGGTATCAGTGAACACTGAAGGACCATCCCTTAAAAACCTTTGCCTCCCAACTGCCCTTAAAGTTGGGGATGGGAACCTTCATGTTGTCAAGGCATAGGATACAGGACAGACCCATGGTCCCCATGGGTTCACCCGCCTTTGTGCCCAGCCCACCTATTTTTATCCTATTTCTAGTTATTTTATTTTCAGTTGTCTCTTTTTTTTTTTTTTTTTTTTAAGATTTATGTCTTTTAGTTGGATGTTTTAATCTTGGCCGTCAAGTGTGTTTAGATGGCCATGCTTAGTTCTAGGTTTCTCTTTTCTTATATATATATATATATATATATAATTGTAAAGCCTTTTGGCTCCTCAGTTAATGATTAATGAAAAGTTTCTGAGTGCTTCTGTGATTTCCCAAGTTCTCTTCCTCGCCTGTGATGGGGAGTTTGGCTTGAGGCCAATTTTCAAGCGCGAAGCCTGATCTATCCCCCTCCATCTTCTATCTCTAGTCCCTCCATCTCTACCCGCCCCGCAGCTGGTACCCCGCTCTGCATCAGCATTCTCATGGTTGTCCTGTGGTCGACCTCCAGGATTAGTCCTGGAGTTGAACTAGTCATCTAAAAAAAAGGCACCTTTATTCTATAGATGAAGAGGCGCTTGGTAGACTGGGACCTATCTTGGGATGATGGACTCCCCCAAAGCCCATCCATTGATTTGCTGCAATAAGGGGAGAGACCTTGTCATTCTTGATAACTTCCAATACTTCTCATTCTCTACTGAGGCATGGATGAAAATTGCGGTATTGGTCACTGTTGCGACTAACCTCAAAAAACAATGACATCCCTGCATGAATTTTTAAAGCACCCCAAAAAATATTCAAAAAATCTAGAATATTCTAAAATGCTAGAAAACAATGTTTGTTTCGATTATTTAAAACACTATAAAGCAAAATATCGGTCTCCTAAGTCAAATAATCCTTTATCGCTTTCTTATTTGAAACTGTAAAATATGTTAAGTTTTAGTTTTTAGTCCTTGTGTCTATCCTTATAAATTATACATCCATTAAATTCTTAAATCCAAACCATTAACAATAACTATGACATCTTATTTAGCTTTGTAAAAGAAAGTCACTCCAATCAGAAATGGGCCCTGAATTAAATTGGTCATGTTGCATGACTACAAGCACTTCACTAGGATTGAGCCCATTTTTTTTTGGGCAAAGGAACTAAGCCCATTGTTGGGTTGACCACACTTGATTTTTTATTAATGTTTTGTTAACATGTTTTATAAGTGATCAATATGGAACTAGGCCCAATTCTTTCTTGGTTTTCTTTAGGGCCCATTGAGATTAGCATAAATTTTTTCTTAAATTGATCAACTGATCAATCTGGCAGTAGGGCCAATCTCCTATTAGAGTGAAACTTGTCCAGGGCCCATATAAAAGAGGACTAGTTATTTTGAGCAGGTTAGACTTTCTGTTAGTGGGCCCAATTGTGGAGCCCATGGATTGGTAATATGTTAAGTTACATACACAAACATAACTATAAAAAAAACCCACTAAAAACGGTATTTGCCTAGGGATCGTTTGCCTTCTACACTTCCAAAACAAAAAGGGTGAGAGGCCAAGGCCCAAGAGCGACCGAGGGAAAAGAAACAAAAAATGAAAGGGAAAGTTGAAGGACGATACTTTATCATCTCTTAGCTCCTAGTCCATGTATGCCTCTTATTCCTCATTCCTCTCCTCTCTCTCTCTTCTCTCTTATCTTCTTTTTTTAATTTCCTTGCTACATGCATGTCCTCTTTTTTTTTTTTTTAATTTGCTCTGTCTGCATGCGGGAATAGGGATCCGGGAAGAAGGCTATGTTCGTCATCCTATTTTTTCAATGGAAGCCCCTCAGTTGAGTGCCGATGCTCACCTTATGGTGAGCATGATCTTCTCCCTACGGGATTGGGGATGGGATTGGGGAGTGCCAATGCTCACCTTATGGTGAGCATGATCTTCTCCCTACGGCCTTGTGTATGGTGGTGGAAGCTCGGATCATCATTCTAACCACTTGATTGACTTCCCGCATCCAAAATGAGTGCACAATTGATCCAACGGTCCATTGCATTCGGATGGGTGTCATGCCTCGGGACCTAGGACTATCAGTGAGGTCCCTGTTGAATGTTGATGGTCCACTTGGATGGACCGTAAAGTGGGCCCCACCAGGTGTTTTGGAGGGTGAGCGCCGGCGCTCAGCAGAGGGATTCCCATTTTCAATAGTTCTTGAACAATATTTTCAAAATATCGACTGATATTTGGGTGATATTTTTCCTATCCGAGACTCTGACTGATATGCATCAATATATTGGTTTGGTCAAAGGCTGATACCGATACGTGTGTCGGCTTATACATATCGCTATTGGCCGAAAACCATGCCCTTTTACCCTCCATCTTTTGTTTTACATTATTATCTTTGCCTATCAATCCTCTACTCTAGTCAAGCCTGTGCTTGTTGTGTACTAGCCTCCTTTAGGATACCCACCATACTCGCTCCTCCCACCCCACCATGCCCGCCCCCCCAATCTAGGCATTTTAATAATGGGTTTCCTATTCCCATCTAGCCACATTAATCATTGGGTTTCCTATTCTTCTGTTCTACCTTGATCCAACCTGCCTCCTTGCTCTGAAACATAAATCCATTATCTTGCTCTTTGCCTAGAATGAAGACTTCCATTATCCTTCTCCTATTCTATTGCACCCCTTATAGTGTCCTTGTGTGCTAAGACCACCCAACCTCGTATACAGAGACCCACCGAACATACTATAGGGTTTCAAAGTATGCATCACCTTGGGTCCTCATGGCATTAGTCAAGCCCATACGGCGCATTCTAAGGTTTAATCTCTTCTTCTTACCCTCAAGACACATACTAATTTATAGTTTCTCCCTTGTATTAAGTCAATAGCTTTGTTAGCATCTAGTAGTGTGCCATGTTTCATCATTATCATTAGCAAAGTCTTATCATATCAATCTAGGGTTGGCTAAAAGTTCTGCTTGAAACTCATTGCTTATAAAATCCAATCGAGCTAAGACCACAAAACCTATTGATATATTGTGAAGAAGAACGTAAGGTCCTGTATCCATGTGTAAAAAGTTAGAGATATTTTACGCTTCTTCATCACGGCGAAGCCCATTGCTTTCACCTTTGTGCATTATTTTCTTTTCTTCTGCTTGATCTTGCTCAATACCATGCTTATAGCTACTCCACAAAGTCACATGTCTTTCTCAACACTTCTTTCATGGTGTTGAATGCTTTCCCTCTTCTCCTAGTACCTTCTGCTGGTAACCGTTGATTTATCTCATAGTGGTTGTTTTTAGATTATGTCATGCCTGGACCATTTTAAACAAATTTCTTTGAAATTTTTTTTTTCAATCACAGTTATGCTAGATTTCCAGTTGTATACACATTTTGAATCCTATGAGTTTTTGCAGTTATAGTATAAGAATCTTCCACTAGAAACGCTTCATTTTGTCTCACATGGGTAGTTTTTGGCCTTCTATAAACATGACCAGACCATCTCATGGGACATTCTTTGGTTTTTTTTTTTTTTTTTCTTCACTTGCAATTATCTGTATATTTCTTTAAATAAATTTGTTTATGCTTATGTCAGTTCTAGTCATTTTGTGCATTGCAATCATGTGCATCTTGGTCACTCGAAATTAAGGTTTTTCATGTTTATTCTTGCTCAACGAATAATTGCATACAATATACTAGATCTAAACGTGGTTTTTAGAAGTTTCCCTTTAATTTAAGCTACACTTGACGATTGCACAGTACTCTGCTAGTTTGTCCACACTTAACTCATGTCATGCTGATGCCACTAACTATAAATAATTCAAAACCTCTGTTTTGTTATATGTTGTCTCCTAAGTAACAAAATCTGTCACAGTTTGGTACTATGTTTCTTTCAATTTTAAGAGTCATTACCTTTTCACCCTCTGATGCACTAGTCTTGCTCTCCATATTTTCTATCATAGATTTACTAATTTTTAACCAATTTGAATTGATCACCTTTCTCCAATGCTACAATGTACTTATCACCTGTTTTCTTGTTTGACTAATTAAGAACACCACTCGTGAACAACTTGCACATGAACAACATTGCACGAGGGACTTCATCTTGTATATCTGATGTTAAAGTTGTCCAGTCAAGGCAAATTAATGTGCTTAAAGTGCACCCTTGGAAATCATCTCCAACAGGGAGCTTGGATGTGGCCCCACAAACTGTTCTCATGCCTAACTCAAATCCTCTATTTTCATTTTCTTTCCCTTTTTTTTCCTCCCTAAATTTATCCTTAGGGATAAAGCAACCTACTATTCTTACTTTTTTTAGGGATAAAGTGACCTACTGTTCTTACTTTTTTAAGGGCACATCATCTCAATTTTATTTTGGGAAGCTCCAACGGCTGGGTAGGATCAATCAAATGAGATTATACGAAACTGAATTTTGCAAAAGCGTCAACCCGAACTCAAGTTCTGATGTTCGCATAAATTCTTTTATTATTCTTTTTTTAAATGCGTTGGAGGGAGGTTTCGAATTTACGGAAATGCCCCAACACTAAACCGTCCTCCGTAAATGAGGCCATTTTCATATGAAAATTATGCACCTGAAGAGGTGGGAAAGTGTGTTTTTTATGTTAATAGTGGGTGAAAGTATACTCACCTCTAGGGCTAGAAAAGTGCCAGTAAAAGTGGATGCATCTAGCAGATTTCAGTTTCAAAACTTGTCATCATCTTCTGTGTTTCGCAATGCCCAAAGCACCCAAACTAATCCCGACTGTTCAAAATTTTTTATTGACCTTTTAAACCCCAAAACATTTAATTTCATGTCCTAAAATATTCGTTGATTTTGAAACAATGAAAAATTCTGATATGTAATCTGAACAACTCAACATGTACTCGTGCAAATGGAGCTCTCAAACAAACATGTTAATGTGTTTGATATGTAAATTTTACATATGCAAGATTTTATTATGTAAATCCCATTTTGGTATCCCATGTGTAAAAGACAAATGACCCCTTAATGCGTCAACAATGTAGAAATCCTATAGAATAATCAAGCTAGATCACGATTCAATAGTCCATATCATTTTTAGCAAGGATCTTGTATGGTTTTGACATTATCACAGTTTTCTATTTTGAGAAACACCAAAGGACTTCTTTATTAAATGAGGGGATTCCTCGTCTACAGATTTTTGTTTCCATGGCACATAAGTGCATGGAACAAAATGTCGGCCGCTATGTAATATATCAGGTGTAGCGGTCATGGCCGCTATGCTAAATTGATAATATCACAACTACAGCTCGGTGGGTATACAACACAGCCAAGCCGGGCAATTTTCATTTAAAACATTAATTTACTTATCTCTTCTTCACTAGAGCCTTTGTTAAAGTTGTCTCTACTATTATATGTTTCAAATCACTAAAAAAAAATACCAGATTGGCCACTATACAAGATTCAACCACTTTAAAAATTCACACCCTATGCTGCTTCGTATCACCATTGTTAAGTAAATTTGTCCTTTACTTCCTAACTACTTAACCTTTTTTTACACAAAAAAAAAAAAAAAAAAAAAAAAAAAAAAAAAAAAAACAGGTTAACCTTTTGGGATGTATTGCTTAGTTGCGGGGTTGGGGGGGGGGGGGGGGGAGAGATACTTGTACATCCGTATCGGACAGATACGACAATACCGGACAGATACGACAATTGTATTGGTACCTGATACTGGCACCGATACTTGTATAGGGAATAAGTTTAACATATCCTACTTATAAAGTCTATTATTTCATATAGTTCTTTTAATATTTTTACTTCTCAACATAAAAAAATGCTAGAAAGGGACGAAAACAATGATAATTTCATTGATTCAAAATTGATCTAAAGATAAAAATTAGGAACACCCATATCCGTATCCGTATCTTAGATTTTCAAAAGGAGTCATATCCTCAATCCTCGTATCAGTGTCTGTATCTATATCCGTATCTGGGCATCATAGTTCTCTAGTTCAAACTCGCGACCTAGCGTTGGCTTTGATACGATGTCAAGTCTGACTAGCCAATACATCCCAAAAGCTTAAGTTGACACTGTTTGAATCAGCGTTATTAAAGGCGCGCCTAGGCGCGCGCCTAGGCCCAAGTCGCCTCCGGGCGCCCATGTAGCGCCTCGAAGCCCTTCGGGCGAGGCGACATGAGTGAGGCGCGACTAAGGCGCATGAGGCGCGCGCCTTGCCACGAGGCGCAAGGCGCACGCCTTTTGGGCTTCTCTCATTGAGGCCCAAAACTTAAACTTTAACAAAAAAAAAAAAAAAAAAAAAAACAGATTTCCAGCCCAACAGGTCAATGGGCTTAAGTCAGCCCAACAGCCCATGAGGTATATCTGCCCTGCCCTAGGTCAAACGAAAGGGCAAAAAACAGAAGAGAAAAAACGAAGGGGGAAACGGAAGAAGAGAGAAACGGCAAGACAGAAACGAAACGGAAGAAGAAGAAGAAGAAGAAGAAGAAGAAAGAAAGGCAGAAACGAAACGAGAAGAAGGAGCAGGAGGAGGACAGAAATGAAACGAAAAAAAAGAGAAGAGAGAGAAACGGAAGAAGAAGAAGAAGAAGAAGAAGAAGAAGACGACGAAGAAGAGGAAGGAGGAGAAGAACCTGCGAACCAACATCGCTGGTAGCTTGGTACGTCTTCACTGCGCAGGTACGTCTTCACCGCTGCTACTGTTGCTGCTTCTTCAAATCTTTTCTGTTTTCTTTCTTTTTTTTTTCCTTTTTTTTTGTTTTGGTGATCTCTGTTGCTGCTTTTTTTTGTTGCTGCTACTGTTGCTGCTACTGTTGCTGTTTTTTTTTTCCCTACTGCTGCTGCTTTTTTTTTTTTTCTGCTTTCTGCTGCTTTTTTTTTTTTGTTGCTGCTACTGTTGCTGTTTGTTTTTTTTTTTTCCTTACTGCTGCTGCTCTTTTTTTTTTCTGCTGCTGCTTTTTTTTTCTTGTTTTTCTGCTGTTATTTTTTTTTATTTGTTTTTCTTGTTCTTCTCCTGCTGCTGTTGCTGTTTGTGTTCTTGCTGCTGCTCTTTTTTTTTCTGCTGCTGCTTTTTTTTTTTTTTTTTTTTTTTGCTGCTGCTGAACCAGATGAGGAAGACGTGGATGGATATAAATCCAATGATGAAGGGCAAGATTATGACTTACTTGGTGTAGATGTTGAGGATGACTGTTAGGTCCTCCTTAGGAGCATTTGTGTTGTTGCTTTGAGTGACTTTGATGTATTTTTGTGTGTGGTTTTATGTAAGGTGTCACACTTTTGTACCTTTGTTGGTACTTTTGTTGAATGTTTAGCATTTAGAGTGATGGGTGCTTTATGACTTTTAGAGTTCTTCTAATATTCCTCTTCTTTTTTGCTCTAATTTGTGAATTATCTATCTATACCAAAATATATATTTTTTATCTACAATGTGCGCCTCGCTTCAATGAAGCCCGCGCCTCGCCTCACGCCTTAGCGCTTAGGCCCCAGGAGACCTTAGCGCTTTGATGCGCCTTTCGCTTTTCAAAACACTGGTTTGAATTCGCAACCCACACAAGCTTGCCCTCTCAATACGTGCCTGCCCACGTGACTAGGAGGAATAACACCTTCCCAGGGGTTCAAACTTGCAGCCTAGTATTGGCTCTGATACAATGTCAAGTCCAACTAGCCAATAAATCCCAAATGCTTAAGCTGTTAGGAAGCAAAAGACAAATCTACTTAACAGCCACATATCACCACCTGCTACGTAGCATTTTGACCACCGGCTGCTACGCCTTTCATAAATGTGATTTTGATCCTTGCATTGGAGTGTTGCATTTCTACCCCTCAATAGGAAATTGAAATCCTCTCTATCAAGGAAAAGCAATTCATTTTTCTTCATTTTTGTGAGGATAATGTTTTGCACCAAACAGAGGAATGGTGGGCTGCATGGAAAATTAGAACTATTTCCCTCTATTGTTGAATCCTCTTGTTGCACAAATGCACCCTAAGAGCACATTTGTTGGGGAGGCTGTTAGCTGTATGGTGACAGCAGTGGGCAATGCAAGCCTAATTTGGGGCTTCATACTGGCTCCTATGAAACCACAGTTTCTCACCTTCAAATTGCAGATGACGCAATTATCTTTTATGATGCCAAAAATTTGAAGGCCATTATGTGATGCAGTCTTAGGTCTTAAGGTGGATTTCTACAGCAGATGGTTGGGGGTATGAGGATCGGAATCTCCTTTGCTTTGCCAGACATTTTGGGTTGCAAAGTGGGTTCATTTCCACCAACTTATCTAGGGTTGCCTCTTTGCAACGGGCACACTCTTAAGACAATTTGGAATCCGGTGATTGAAAAGGTTGAGAGGAAATTCGGTCTGGAAAATGAATTATCATTCTTTCGGTGGCACGATAGCTCTTATTCATTCTGCATTGTTAAACCTCTCAATCTACTACATGTCTTTGCTCAAATGTCTGGGCTGTGTGGTCAGTCACATTGAGAAGCTACAGTGCGACTTCCTTTGGAAGGTGGAGGTTCTATTAAGAAATATCATTTGTTGGATTGCAATTCTGTTTGCAAGTCAAAGAAAGAAGGAGGTTTGGGGTTTAGACCCCTTAGACAAATGAATCATTCTCTTTGAGGCAAATGGTTGGAAAAGATGGTGAGTCTTTGAAAACAGGTCATCTTGGCAAAATGTGTAGTCTCGAGAAATGGGTGGGATATTCCCACAACCCTAATTACCGCTCTTTGAGACTTTGGAGAGACATCCTATCTTTGAAGGATTCCGTAGACAACATTAGATTTTTTGTCAGATCTGGGTACAAGATCTTATTTTGGCCAGAAACTCATAGTTTGTATTCTTTTAATGTAGATGATATAATTATTGTATGTTTTAAGTGTTTAACTTTGCATGAAAAAAATGTTGAACTCGAGTCCAGATCACTGGCTGGGACTCCGAGAGAGGTGAGACTTCCAATCAAGAGGCGTGCCACATCAAACCAGCATGAAACTGTAAAAAGTGAAAAAAATAAAATAAAAATTTATTAGTTGGGTGCTGGCTGATGTGGCACCTCAATTGTAAGCCTTGTCTCTCGAGTCCCAACCTCATGTGATCTGGACTCGTTGAACTTGGACAAAATGTTGTCAGTCATTGTCTCTGTTTAGCTTTAGGGTATGACTTTGAATGATTTATCACTTCATTTGGTTCACTAAATTTTCATGCTGGTCCATGTAGGTGCTTATTATTGTGTTGAATGCATCTCTCTTTAAAGGTGTGTTGTATCTGCTCCCATTTGCACTTCAGGAGCTCACTTTTATTCTCACTTTCAATTCAATTACTTTTGCATAACAAAACTAGGCTTCCTTACCATTGCTCTCAAATTATCTACTGCTTCAATTCTTGCTTCTACATACAAGTCTTAAGACAAATCAATGTTGATATGCTTCGAAAACATGGAACTTGTTAAAAATTGTCACACTAAGTCATCTTGGTGCCCTGAGCAAGTGACGTTTATATCTTAATCTTTATACTTATATTTATATTCTAACAGAATGATACTTATAAAAGTGATCAGGTGCAGCTCTTATATCTACTGCTGCAGGATTCACTTCGAGCCCTCTACGCTCCATCCTGCTCCTCAAACACCCCTTCTCCACCCAACCCCCCAAATTTTATTGAGAATAGGATCCGGATCTGAGTGATTAGAACATGCTCTTTTAGCACTTTTAGCAGTTGAAGTTTTGTCCATTAAACCCATAGCCATCATCTTCTGATGGAAAATTTTGTTCTCCAGAAAGAGAACAAGTAACAACCAACAAACTAGTGACGTGAACACCAAGAATTCACAACCTATAATTGATCTACCTGTTGATACTACCACCACCACGACTGCTACTACTACTACCACTGCTACAACAACGACAGAAACACATGATAGTCTATATCAGAAACAGTTAACTATTAGTCCCCAAGTTGTTTTCATCTGGGTGCTGCCTCTGAATTGGAGGACCTGTTCTGTAGTTCTCTTCCTCAGATACAGGAGGGGATGCCTGACAAATGTGAGTATTTTCCCATTTGCTTTTGATAGGCTGTCCATTATTTGAATTGCTGACTCCTACAGAACCGAACTTGCCATTATTTAAGGAGGCTAAGTGATTCAAAAGTTTCTTCCAAGTTATTGTTGTGTCCCAGGATAGGCAACCATGCTTCTGCAGGTTCACCAGAATAAGGCTGTCTTCTACTATATGTTCTCAATAGCAATGTGTCATTGGCTGTACTCACCCCAGTAGGGCATTAAGCTCTGCTTTTATTGGGATGTCTGATCTGGTTTTCCCAGAGTATGCTGCTATCATGAAAAGTCTGTGATCATGTATTAAGCCCCTTTCACCACCTTCATTCGTGAATAGATTTATGGACCCGTTAAAGTTCAATCGAACTGCACCTTGAGGACTCCCGAGTTTCTGCTGCTATTTGTGGGTTGGTGCTGAAAATATAAGGGAATTAGAAATGTCACTCTTGAATACTGAGAGATTCTTTGAATAATTGACCATATGGGTTGATGGGCTTATTTTGGAATGTATACACATTCCTTATTTTCCAAATCTACCTTGCAACATTAACTCCAACATTTTATCTTGGGTCGGGACTGTCATGTCCATTCCGTTTCGGCCAATTCCGGCCGAATGTTTTGGAATTGGCCTATGGCAGAACGGAGTGCCCCCTAAATAGTTTATGGGCCCAATTCTGGCCCATGTTTCATACTTTCATTTATATGGGTTGAAAACCATAAAATAGTCTAACGTAGAGTGTAATTTAATTCAAATATGTAAGTATGCATTATTATTATTATTATTTTAGCGTTATACTATTTTTTTAAATTTTGGGTATTCTTTCATATATTCTTTTTCATTTTTCAACCACATCATTTCTGGAATAGAACACCGGAATCGACTGGAATTGACTATCGGGCCACAGCGGAATGGAATTGGCAAATGAAGCTGATGGTTGGGACTTTTCAAGACCCCTTGGCAAAGGTTGCAACTGCCAGAGGTTTGAGAGTAGCTCCCAAAAATCTCTTCCAAATGGACATCGTCATGGAGTAGAAATTATTGAAGATGATTTCAAGGCTATCCCAATGACGATGAATTTTTTGGGCTACCTTCAATCCTGGAATTCTTTGGACTGTAACGCCATGTGTGCCTCCTACCACCACTGATTAATCCAACACCATACCCCCACTCGTGCGCGCTCACACACTCGATCTCTCTTATCTGTGTACCATGTTATTTATTACTATTTATAGTTTAACCCTAGGGCCTTCCTATCCCTAACCTTTTACTGTGATTGGTTAGGACTTTAATATCCTACCCTTTCCTGTGATTGGCAAGTATCCAAGTGGGATGTCATAGAATAATTCCGACTCCAGTCATGGAGTATGAATTGTTGAAGATGATTTTTAGGCTATCCTGATGAGGATGGATTTTTTGGGCTATCTCCAATCCTGGAATTCTTTGGACTGTAACACCGTGTGCCTCCTACCACCTCTGATCAATCCAACACCAAGCCCCTACCCACTCACGCGCACACATTCAATCTAGATTTTGTATTCATGATGTGTGTCAAGCATGTTGGGTATGTTAACATATGTATTCAACTAAGCCAGGCATGTAAATGGATTTGTGTGTATTTGTAAGACCCATTTCGTTTTCATTTTCATCTTAAGCATCTGAAATTGTCTTAAATGTAGTTGGCTGTTCATGAGGATCCATCACCTGATTATTACTGTACTTTTGGTGGCTAACTGTTTTCTAATTATTCTCGGTTGTGGATGCCTTTCTGGATTCAAATCCTTCAGACCCGAGACCGAGGGGGAGAAGGTGCTGAAAGAAGAGATAAACCATCTGAAGGAACTGATGAAAGAAGCAGAGGCCAAAATGATTGGGAAATCAGTTCCAGTGACTGCTGAAGAATGCATTGGTCTACGAGAGCAAATAAGGGTCAAAGAAAATGACCTGGAGCGGCTGATACGCGAACTGGATGACAGAGTGCGGTTTGGACAGAGGCCTGGTTCTGGAGCAGGTAGGATTGCTAGTTTTCCTGATAGGCCACCATCTCAGTCTGGCGTGCCAGAGGAACCAGGAAGTATGGAGTTCATGGAAAGGCCTCGATCACGTGGATCAGATGTTTGGTCCAGGTCTGGAGATGATAGAAGATCATTTTCAAGTGGCAGAGAAAGAGGATTTTTTGCAAACAGAGATATGGACAGGTAGCCACAATGTTTTGATTCATCTTTTGCATCTTCTACTACTTTATATCTTTTCCTATTTGGAAAGACAACAAAATGCATAGGTCCAGAAGGCTTAATTATTGATTGATTCTTACTTTCTGGAAGGTTGTCTATGTCTGTGTTGTATGTCTTTGAATCCGGTGGGTACACACATGTATTTACCATAAGCCAGAATACTTAAGTACATTATCTTGAACATCACAATACAAGGGGTTAGCCGAGTGGTCAGGACCACGGTTCTTCCCTCTTCCAGAGCTAGAGGTCTTTGTATCGACCCTTGGTTCCCCCCTCTTCAGGAACCGAGGTTGAGTCCACCGGTGCTCTCTCCCTGGCGCCACAGGGGATTTACTTGGCTTTCCTCTGGGCCCGGAGGGATTAGTCAAGCCCAAAGGGCTGGGACACCCTCTATCTGGAAAAAAAAAAGAAAAAAAAAAAAAAACACAATACTAGGTCTTTGCTAAATAAATAGGAAAAAGAGCAAAGATCCACCAGGCTAGAATTTTTGAGACATGACATTGTCTTTTTTTATTTATTCTCCCAATGGACCAAAGGTTCTGATCAAATCTACTTGTGTACTTTCAATGGAGATGCTGTAAGGGGTGGTGAGCAATTCTAGCTAGGTTCAACCTTTGCCGCTAGACCGCTTTCAGTCACAAGATGACAGATAACTGACTACAAACTTCTTCCTCCCCTTTTAGACGTTTGTTCTTTTCCTTTTGACTCTTGATGTGCCTCAGGTGGCCAGTACAGCAGGTCTCTATAATCGGCTAGGTGGAAAGATTAGGTCTTAATTCATGTGCATTTTTATCGTTTGTTTTTTTCTCTTTGGTCTTAGTGACTTATCATTTCAAGGCATATTTTTTAGTTATCATTGAACTATTGTGAAATATATTTTTTTATATACTTTTCCATAATTGAGGGTTCTTTTTTGATATATTGCATTCAGTCACCAGTACTTGAGCTTTAGCTTATGCTTGCATGAGCACAAAGAGGCATTTTTTCATTTCCCTGCATGGATATGATATTAATCTGTATCTGCATTGCAGGACTTATTTAGCAGCTACTAGCATGCAGGTTTGTTTTATTTCTCCTCATTATTAGATGTCAGACCATTTAATTATTTTTCTTTTATATAAATTTGAAAAAACTTTCCTCTCTCTCTATCTCTCAACTGCTGAAGTAGCCATGTCTCTGACTCCTTTTGTTTCTATTCAAAGTGATCTCTGTTTCTGATTTATCTTAAGAAATTGCTGGGCAATTTGAAATTCCAGGATCATATGGTATATTAAATTCTGTCACCAGTTTCTGACGTTGAGTTTACATTAAGGTTTACATTTTCCATTTCCCTGGACGGCATGATATTTATCTGTATTTGCATTGCATGAATTTTTTTTGCAGCTAATTGTATGCAGGTTTGTTTTATTTTTCCAAATTTCCATATGCTTTGGCCAGTTAATGGTTCTTACAGTTACATGCCCATATCTTAAGAAATTGCTAGGCATTGTGAAAATTCAGGGTGTTTTAATTCCATGACAGTGGCTTGCAATGCCATTCATGCATGTGGACATTTTTTTTTTTTCTGGGTTCATTTTTGGAGTAGTCTGGACACACTCTGAAGATGGCTTTTAGTTCCATAGTTACCAATCTATTTGTAGTCCCAAGTGACAATGGGGCACAAAGAAATGAATTGGTACACTTAAAAGTGTGCATTATATTTGCCTAAGGGGCTTTCCTAAACCCTTCCATTTTTTTTTTTTTTTTTTTTTTTTTTTTTTTTTTTGTTTTTTCATTTTGCAGGCCCAAGTCTAGGGAAAGATGGTGAATTTCTTGGATGTGGATTCATTTGGTTTTCCTGACACCAGAACAAAATAACGTTTTGTTTTTCTGTTTCTTATTTTGGTTTTTCATTTAGAAGAGGCGTCAGAAATATGGGATACCAGGAAACCTCTGCTTTATTTATTTCCCACCTTGATACAGTGTAATATTCCAATTTTTTCCAAGTCAAGGCAGGCAGCCTCAGCAGTGTTGCTATTTTTACTCAACGAAAATGTCCCAATTGACTCGATGATGAACACATGTTTGCTTTCTAATTGCTTGGGCGGGTCTCTTCGTGACGCTCAATTTAGTGTTGACTGAAGTCTGTTTAATCATAACAATACATTGGCAATCAGGTAAATGAGGCTTGGCATTGCAGATCTGCAGTCTGATGGATGGGATGGGATGGGATGGTTATTTAATATTGATTTGATATCTATACTGTTTATAACAATTTTGAAATTGCATTGGATTGCAGGCCGATTGACGCTGTCTAGCATTTACGAACGTTTAATGCCTTCTGGAAGGTATCAAGGAACACCAAGGGGTTGGACTGGATGAGGAGTAATGGTGGAGAAAATGTACGGAGGTCAAAATTTTCCACCGTCCAAAATTTTAACTATGGGCACTTTTCTCCGCCTGGTTTCTCCACATCCAAATGGACCCTAAAATGCCCTTCTAACCACTGTAGTTTCAGATCCTACATTCTGTGATTATGTTTAGTTAGATGCTCAAGTATGGACCTTGAGATGAATCTTCAGTACTTGTGCCGCTTAGGTTTTTGCTTGATTGTCTTGAAAAGTTTTTAGATCTTTGAGTTTAGATCTTGAAAGCATGTGCCAATTATTATAGTGCCAGATCCAGTTAAGAACATTTGAAGTAGGCTCACTGCGGGATCTGTTGCACCGGGCAAGATTTTTGTAAGATGGTGTTTCGCTTTTGCAGGAGCTAGGGAGCAGCTTTGCTGTGTCAACTGCATCTGGTGTGATGTGCGTTCTCTACTTTTCCTATTAATCTCTGCATTTTCAATTGGGGCTTATTTGTTTGCATTAGAATACATAGGAATTGATTACTTTCGCATTCATGGTTTAATGAGCTCCAATGAAGGGTTATCAAAGAGGTGAAGTGTGAATGATTTGAGGTGAGTAATTTCCAAAAAGTAGAGATTAAAATGATTTGAGGTGGCAATGTAGATGAGACCTCGACTTTCCTAGGAATTGAATTAGAAGAGGGACGATTGAGTATTTATTTTTCATCTTTTTTATTTTTATTAGAGGGGAGATTATTTGACGATCATTTTGTGTACACCTTAAATCTTCATGTTAAACCACTTATAGCATGAATTCCTGCGAGTTTTAGTGTAAAATCGAATAAAGAATTTCAAGTTTGGTCCACATGATTAAAGGGGTAAGATGGACTGCCCGATCATAGAAGTTTTGACTCTTTCTTTCAAGCTTTTTCTTCCCTCCTGGTCACTTCATGTTTGGTGTGAGAGGAGCAGCTGGGCAGTGAGACCTTTTGTAAGTCAGTTCATGCCCTCGTCTATTTGATTACCTAAAGAGCCTTGTAGATGATCTTCACTTGTTCTGGAGATAAACAAGGATAATGAGGAATTTGTAGATGATCTTCACTTATTCTGGAGATAAACAAGGATAATGAGGAATGGTTTCAGAGAGGAAAAAATCTTATAAAGCAAGCGAAGGGCGCCATGATAGGGGGCTTATATGTTATGGCACGCCATTCCTACCTCATTTGCTAAGAATGTAGGACCTGTTTGGCATGTTTTTGTGGTATTCCCTATTTTGTGTTCGAATCGGGTTGTGCTGAGACTATACTCTCCAGACAGAGAATATACGGTACGGAATTTATTTGGTAAGATTATAAAAGTTTTGATCTAAGAATTGAACATAAGATTTACAATATGGGACCCATCTTTTATTGGTTGCGGCACTCTATTATTATCGTACGTATAGACCACTTGTAGTAATTACAATGTGTTATACATCTTTAAAAATTAGAACATGGAATCCATATTCATAGGATTTACAATGTGGGCCAACCTTTATAAAAATTATAATGTGGGACTAGTTTTTTGTAAATGTAAATATGGGATTTACTTTTAGAAATTACAATATGGTACCACCTATAGATATTAGAGTATGGGGCTCACATTCGTAAGAATTATAATGTGGGTTCATCCTTTGTGATGGTGACCATATGACTTAAATTAATGAATTACAAAGTGGATCTACATTTTTTGTGATTGTGGACATATGGCTTAAAAACTACAATGTGGTGCCTTACCTTTAAAAATTAGAACATGAGTGCAGTTCAGTGCATTTATAGGATTTACAATGTTGGTCGGAAATTATAATGTGGGGTCATTTTTTTTTTTTTTTGTTAATTGTGAACACAGGGCCAATTTTTAAAAATTAACAATATAGTACCCACATTTAAAAATTCAAACATGATGTCACATTCATAAGATTCACAATGTGACTCTACCTTTTGTGATTGTAAGCATATAACCCACTTTTAAGAATTATAAAGTGGAGCAATATTTTTTTGTAATTGTGGACATGGAACCCACCTTTATAAATTACAACGTCATTCAAACCCTTTTTTTTTTTTTTTTTTTTTACTATTGGAGGCTGGACTAATCCATCCGGGCCCAAAGGGAAGCCAGGCCTACCTTTATAAATTAGAAGATAAGCCCACATTCATGGGATTTACAATGTACTCCCACTATTATAATTATATAATATGGGCTCACCTTTTGTAATTGTGGCCATGTGATCCACCTTTAGGAATTACAACGTGATGCCCACCCTTAAAATTTGAAACATGGGGCCCACATCTATAGTATTTATAATGTGGACCCACCATTATAGGAATAATAATATGGGCCCCACCTTTTGTGATTGTTACCATATTACCCATCTTTAGGAATTACTAAGTGGGGCCATTTTATTTGAGATAAGTGAGAGGATTTGAAATCTTTAAATGTCATTTTTAAAAGACAAGAGATAAGTATAAAACAATTATGCAGTGGGTTGTTTCTTTAAAAAAAAAAAAAAAGAGTTTTTTTCCCACTTTTGTATGCCAGCGAGTTTTTTGGTTCCAAATTTTGAATGTCAGTAGGTTAAGATTTTGAAATCCCTTCCAGTGAGAAAACATCTCGGAACAATGATTTACATATACCAAACATGTTTTCTACAACCTTATCATACGAGAACATAGGAACATCGGAATGACACGATGGCGTGAGTTCGATTGTAGTCAGATCTCATCTATTCAAGGCCCATCTATTCAAGGCCCCCAAAACCACCACCACCACCACACACACACACACACACACACAAATAGAGGCCCATCTATTCAAGGCTAATGTTTTGTGCCTTCGCAAAGTCTTGCAATTCAACTCCAGAAGGGTGAAATCAATATAGTGCCCAAATCGAAACCAGGCCCAAATACCATATGACTTAATATGATTAAGACTCACAACTTGGGAATTAGCTGAGCCTCATTTTCATGAATGAATTCAGACCTGAAGATTTTAGTTAATTGAAATTATGATTTTGCTTGAGGTCTAGGTTGGAGGGTTCTTTTCAGAACAGGTGCATAATTTAGAATAATTTTCTTCATGCAAGAACTATAAATCCATATACATAAAGGATGCAATGAATACAGCGGCATTACACGAACTATAAGCCCATATAAGCATATGATAGTAAAATAATGTCCACAATTCAAATGTAAGTATTAACCACAAGTCGCGGAACTTGGGACTACATTCATTAAAGTGAATACCTGAACCACTAATCCATGGAATTGAATATAACTTGTCTATCTACTAGTAGCTCATTAGTGAGGCCTCTTCCAATCCACAAAAACAACCAAGGATTGAACTTTGGCTCTGTTAGTTAGGGTCTTTGGAAAGGGAGTCCATCTAGGTGGGTGAGTATTTACCAAAAAAAAAAGAAAAAATAAAAAACTTATTATTTAATTTCTTTTATCAAACTGCAACAATTGCATAGACCCAGTCTATTTGTTTGCCATGGAATAGAATAAATATAAGAGGATTGAAATAGAATTTAACGGCTGCATTTTTTTTTTACT
This sequence comes from Camphora micrantha, assembly GCA_003546025.1. Classification (NCBI taxonomy): domain Eukaryota; kingdom Viridiplantae; phylum Streptophyta; class Magnoliopsida; order Laurales; family Lauraceae; genus Camphora; species Camphora micrantha. The sequence goes on along the minus strand of QPKB01000004.1, from coordinate 49,601,263 downwards.
CAAATACGTATTGACGGAAATTGCAAGCAACAGCAAGGGTGGCTTGGCCAATAAGCTACCCTTGCAATGTCTGTAAACATGTTTTTAAGGGGAAAAAAATGCAATCGTTAGATTTTATTTTACTCCTCATTTATTCTAATTCCATGGTAAACAAAAGGCCAGCTGGCTTCCTCTACAATTGTTAAGCGACAAGTGCCACATCTATTAACTTTTTGATGAGTTTACAAGAAATTACAAAACATAATTAGGATCACTAGGACTCATTCATAGCAATATTTAGGATTTTCAAAGGTGGAACACCTTTCTTCTGACATCCCATCAAATACAATAGGGCGTTTGTGCTCATTGCTATTGAACGGGTGGAACAGAAGAAATATAACCAAGGTGTATCTTGTTTATCAAATATCAAATTAATTCTTAAAAGAATCATACAAAAAAAATTGGGATAGATTCCAGTAAAACTGAACCCCATGGCACAGAGGTATATAAAACGCTCCAATAAAGATTTAATACATAAAAATCCTTGAAGAATAAAAAATTGTGCAAAGACACTCCATACATGTCAAATTGTGCCATATCATGAATTATTAACCGCATCCAAATTTAGTTTAAGTGATCTAGAACAGGGAAGAGACACTACTCGACATGCAAAGCATGCTATTTCCAGCTTCTTCTGTACAGATAAAAATAGAATGGGAGTTCTTTTGTTAAAAAAAAATAGAAAAACGAAAAGAAAATTGAATGTATGCAAGAAACATATCAGCATTCATTCACAGCTTGAAGTAGCAATGAAGCTGTCACCTTTTGATGTACTTGCTTTTATCCTTATCTGATGAAGCAAATGAGTTGACATGGTATGTTGCCAAAATCTATGATTTTTGGAAATTCAAAAAGATTGAGATCAATGCTCCAGGTGGAAAACATATTCAGTTAGGCGCTGGAGTTGGCTGGGATCCAATTTCTGCTCAGTGACAATTGGATGCTTCTTCACAGTCAGCATTTGACAAGCTGGGTCCATGCTCCAACCATGCTGCAATGCATCTGCGTGACGGCACCACCCGTTAGCCTGTTATGCAGAACAGTGAATATACAGATACCTACTGCCAGTGGTTTGAAGCCCTTTATCATTTTCCCATCCAGGATTAATTAGTGGGTCCCAAGATGTTCAAATTGACCTGAAGCACTCTTTCATAAAATACATGATTAGGTGATATTGTTTGATCTCATGAGTGCTGTTTTATTTGGGAAAGGTGCCAAAAGAATAAAGATTGGGATGCCCAAGCTCTCTCAATCTTTGTTCCACGGATGACTACAGAATAGATTCTTCTCAAGTGAAACATTTTCAAAACAGAATGGCAAATAATACAGAGAGCTTACAATTCGTGGTGTCTTCTTCACTCATTCCTAGAAAGTGAGCTGTATCAGCAACACTTATTGTGGAATATGAAGACAGCAGTAGCTCAAACATCCTCTTGGTATAGCTCTCTGCACATATCCGAACACCCAAATCTCAAAACTGGAATAGCCAAAGAATCAATTTTTAGCACACATGTTATTTTAATGATCAACACATTTCATCACAATCCAATAAAAAGTATCCTCCAGGAGTGCCACTCTAGCCAAAGGCAGAACAAAAATAAAAGGAGAGATACCAGATCCACTTAAAACTCCAAAACAATGCAAATCATCACAAAACAAATAAATCCAGAAATTTCTAGAAATCCAGACAACATAATCCCTATCAAACATAAATCTAATTGTAACAACAAAACGCGATATTATATACTGAAAGCCTCCCTTCTCCAGATCCAACACTCTAGACGAAAACATTATGGATAAATTTTTTTCTCAAATTCACATTTTAAAAGTGGAAATTAAGGGCCTGTTTGTTTGTATTATAATGCATGGGATCTGAATACATAGATTTCCTACCATTAATAGTTAAAAATGAAGATCAAAGGTTAATTTTCAATTAATTTTCAAAAAAAATCATAAAATAATCTCCTTTTTTTTTTTTTTTTTTTTATTTATTTATTCTATTTCCCTAAGAGGAAAGGTTATTTGATGTTAATTTTTTAAAAATTCGCATTTGATCTTTATTTTTAACCACTTATGGTATGAATTCTATGTATTCAAATCCTATCTATTTTAATTCAAACAAATAGGCCCTAAGAAATTAAATTCGAATTCAGATATCCATTACAAATGTATTTCCTCCCATTTAGCTTCTTCTTGCAGTTGTGAAACTCAGATTTCTGAAGAAAAAAAAAATCTCAGATATACGGATTCTCTCTCTCAAAATGTTTGAATTCACATCCTCTCTGCTAAGATTTTAGTATATCAAGTGGGTTGTGAGGCATGTGTATACTCATACGTGTGAATGGGTATTATGTGGGAACAAGTACGATTTTTCTGTTAGCATGTTATTGACAGATTTTATATCTGTACATTCCTATTATATGTGAAATACACCTGTTGTAAACGTGTATATGAGGAAAGTGAAAGCATATATAGGTGGGGTTCTATCACAAGGATCGACACAATTTTTGGGAATCACTTCTCATTCCCTTGCATTTGCTTGCATTCTGTGATAGATGATATGGGTATCAGAGCCTGAGTTCTGAGAAATAGGGCTGTCTGCTATATCGTATGAAGCCGTGAGTATCGGGGACTTCGTTGAACTTGACTGGTGTTGATTGCCTTTGCGAGTGACCAATTCCAGTCCTCTGAAATTCTTGTGAAGTAAATCTCATCAAATCAAAGAGAAGATCTTGTTTTTCTTGAACCTAGGCTTGGACAGTTCATTGCACAGTCGAAGAAGACAAAGCTGAGAAGCATCTTGATCTCTTTGGGACCCACCTTGATCGACAATCAACCAAGAGGACTCCACATCTGCGTTTGCCTGCCTCTGGAAGATTTTTTAGAAATTTTCTTGAAACCTTTTGAGCACTGGAGGGTTCACTTTTGTGGGTTTTTCTGTTAGACAGTTTTTCACAGTAGGATTTCATCAAAGCAGTTGAAAAACCTCATCTGGTCACTGATTCAAGTGTTTTTTTTTTTTTTTTCCGTTACGAAGACGAAAACATGCTCTTTGTGATTATCAGAGGAGATCTTCAAATCCTCTAATATTTGGAGGGCACACTTTTGTGGCTTTTTTGTGTTGGACAGTTTTTCACAGTAGGATTTCATCAAAACCGTTGAAAAAACTCATTAGGTCACTGATTCAAGAGTTTTTTGTTTCGTTACGAAGATACAAACACGCTCTTTCTGATTATCAGAGGAGATCTTCAAATCCTCTGATATTTCAAGATTCTGTTGAGGATTTTCTTCCAAAAACATGGGTCGCCTACACCAATTTTTTTCTGATTGTTCTTTTTTCCTGCAATTTGAGAAATCTTTTAGTGATATTTATCATCGTGACTGAGAAATCAGACATCTTGCTGGTCCGCTTTTCCAGGAACTCTTATTTTTCATGGGAGTTTCAACTCTGCACGTTCTTACGAGGAAAGGACCTGCGGGATTATGTGGATGGGACTGTTCTCAAACCAACTATTGATACTGAATCATCGGACACTAAAAGAAAAGCACAATATGATACAGATGATGCCAAAATAGTGAGCTGCATTTGGAGTTCAGTGGAACCCCATTTAGCGTTGAATCTGCGACCCAACAAAACTAGGGGATGTGGGACTATTTGAAAAGGTTTTATAATCCGGATAACAATGCATGCCATTATCAATTGAAAATTGACATTGCCGACTACTCACAAGGCAACAAGTCAGTTCAAGAGTACTATCCTGAGTTGTGACCCTTTGGGCTGAATATTTTGGATTTAGTGTATGCCAATGTATCAGAAGATGAAATTCCTACAATACAGAAGTTTCATGAATAAATTCAGAGGGATCAGTTTCCTAGGAAGCTAAGAAAAAAGTTTGATCCTATATAATCAAGCATACTGAATCGTAAACCCATTCCCTTCCTAGATGATTGTTTAGGTGAACTACTCTGGGAGAAGAATGACCTCTACAAACTCAAGCAATTATTGAACAGAAGGGTCCCACAATGTCTTCTATGGATGTTGCCTATGCAACTCAAACCAAACCAAGAGACAAGTAAAGTTCAATGTTATAGTTCCAAGGAATACGACCATATATTGCAAATCAGTGCAAGAGAATTTTTGCAATGATTGCAAGAAACCAGGACATGTCATATCGAAATGTTGACAGCATCCTCAAAATAAGAACAATGCAGCCTATTGAGTTTGCTTGATTGCATGGGTATACAACTACAAGGCCTATAGATGGTCTCTTTGGTTTGTTTGAGCTCTTCTTTTGCTCTTTTATGGAGCCTCTTTTCTTCTTTTATATAGTGCAAGTTTAGTAAGTCCTAAGAGTAAAATAGATGTGTTGATTGAAGCTGAGAATAGAGATTGGAACTATTTAACTTCCAATGAAATATCACTTGCATGAATAAAAGTAACATTGCCCTCCTTCAGACAAGATTAAAAAAAGAAAAGAAAGGCAGTTCTCAATAGAATCAATAGCAACGAGGAATAAAACATGTAAATCTATAATCATAAGATTGAAGTTGAGGACAAAGATTGGCACTATTTAACATCGATTGACATTAGAAAATTATATTGCAGGCGGGTCGGGCCTGAACGGGTTGGGCTTGGACAATTATTTGAAAGCCTAGCCAAAATGGGACTGGGAATTTAAAAGCCTTGTGTTTTCGGACTTGGGCCGGGTGGGCCGGGTCGGGTACCCATTTCAACGGGCTAAATTGACAAGCTTATTTCTTCTGAAGATTCCAGCACAGGATCCAACACTACCAATTCTATGCCTGCTCATTTTGCTCAACCTATCCAAACACCCGAATCAATCCACCTTCTCTACAATCGGTGTGTTTGGTAAAATTACTAAACCATCTGTCTGGTTTCTTGATTCAAGGGCTTCTAACCACATGGCATACTCATTCAACGATCTCCTCAATAAGAAAAGATATGATGGTCAACTGCAAATCCATACAGCTGACGGTGACCATCTTCTTATAGATGAGATTGGAAATGTTTCCAATTCATTGCCCCTGAATAATTTTTATTTTCTCCACATTTGACTTCGAATCTTATCACGGTAGGGACACTTTTTGAAAATAAATAATTGCATTCTCTCATTTTCTTTCTCTGGTCAACTTGTACAGGATCAGGCCTTAGGGAAGGTACTCACGAAGGGGCCTAAAAGCAGAAGACCATTTCCTATCTACATATCTAAGCCACTAGAGAATGAGGGCTTTGTTTTCCTAAGCTCATATGGCATAAACAATTGGGACATTTGAATAATCAGAAATTGTTATTTATGTTGTACAGTCGGTTGCTATTGAATATAAATTCAGTTTCTTATAAAGATGCTTTGATTGATTGTTCTAATTGTAAACCAGGAAAGAGTAAACTTTTTCCATTTCCAAAGAATCATGACATTGTCACTCAATGTTTCGATTTAATTCACATTGATATATATATGAGTTGAGGACGCTACACTATTTTGAAAATAGTGGCGCCATAGTCTAAAACCTATTAGAATCAAGCAGTTTTAATTTAAAACATTGCTTTTCCTATTTCTTCTCCTCAATCGCCTTTTGCCTTTCCTAAAGTTGTCTCTACCCTTATATGGTTCTAAATCACTAAAAAAAAACACAAAATTGGCTATTACGAAAGATTCAAAAAAAATTTAACACTTAAAAAATTCACACCACTATGGAGCTACATAGCATTTTGGCCATTGACCGTTACGCCCACCGCAACCGCCATTTTGATCATTTCTTGCATCATTCGTATTTTCTCTGCATTGTCGTTTTCTTTGAAAATTAGTTTTTCTTTTAATAACATCTTGACTCTACACCCAACATTCCAATTTCCATCCTTTCCGATTTTTCTGAAGCCTCTTCATCAACAAGGTACAAACCTGGGCTAGTGTAAGGAGGAGCACACAAAATCGTTTTACTCAAGGGCCGACTGATCCAGAACCAACCCCAATAACTGATACAAATCAAACATGGGACCTCATTCCTTGCCCACCTCATATCAAACCTATTTGATTCAATGGATTTATTCAATCGAACATAAACCTAATGGAACATTCGACCGTAATAAAGCTCAGCTTATGGCATTGGGTAGCCGTCAGTAATATGGAATTGATAATGATGAGACCTTTGCTCTAGTGATGAAGATGACTACAATGTGCATCATTATTGCTCTCCCTGCCTCTCACTCTTGGCCAATATTCCAAATGGATGTGAAAAATACATTCTTTCATGGGGATCTCAAAGAAGTCTACATGAAGCCTCCTCTTGACAACTGTGTGTTGTCTTCAACGATCCCTTTATGGGTTGAACAAGCATCTCAAGCTTGGTTTGAAAATTTTCGAAAAACATTGAAGCTCGCCTCATTTGTTCAAAGTCAATATGATCCCTCACTCTTCCTTCGCATGGTCAAGAAAGATATGTTGGACTATCATTCGACCATTTATAATCAATATCATGTTGCTCGCCATTTCCAATTGGAAATTGACATGTCTGAATACTGTTAAGGAAACAAAATTATACAGGAATACCACTTTGGATAGTTCTTCCTAAGAAGAAAGAGGCTGAAATTTCTACCTTGCAAAAGTTTCACAAAGAAAAGCATCGTGACCAATTTCTTATGAAATTTGGTAAGGAATTTGAAATTTCTAGATCAAATTTAATGAGCATTCATAGGGAATTTGAGGTTTCTAGATCAAATTTAATGAGCAAGGTCTTAAATTGCTTTAGCTAACCATCGCTACCAAAACCTTGAGGTGTTAGTAGAGGCTGCATAAATACTTTTCAATACTCCCCCTTGGGCGGAGCCCACTCCTCAACACTCCCCCTCAGGTGGAACCGGTCGGTGCACTTTTGGCGACGGGCATATTTTTTCAGCGCCGAATCGTTCCTCCTAGGATTTGAACTCGCGATTGGTTGGCTCGAATACCATCTTAAATTTCTTTAGGTAACCATTACTACCAAAACCTTGAGGTGTTAGTAGAGGCTGCATAAATACTTTTCAATACTCCCCTTGGGTGGAGTCCACTTACAACACAAGGTTCCCACCGCATCTTTGGATCAATGCCTTGGAGAATTACTTCGGAAGTAAACATTACTCAGGCAATGATAGAATTTAAAGGAGAAGTAACCAATGTTGCTTATGCAACTCAAAACCGGAATCAAGATACGAGTAAAACACAGTGCTATAGCTGCAAAGAATTCAGTCATCTTGCTTCTCAATGCATAAGGTTCTGTAACTATTGTACGAAACAAAGACATGTCCTCTCAGAGTGTCGCAGAGGCTCCAAAATTGCAACAAGCCTTATCGTGTTACTATGAAAGGAGGATCATCTTCTATTACTGCAATAGCCATGCCTTCACAAACTCCCTATTTATAGATAAACGCGTACCCTAGTTTGGGCCTTAGCTTTCGGGACCTTGAAACCTACTCTCACATGACCATTAATAGGAATGAAATCGAGGCATGAGGCTTGGTGTGCTTCGATGGTTGTCTAGGCATCCGTATATCACACATGGTTTCACAGAATGTGTATGGAATTGATTCAATTGATGCCTAACATGATTGCTCACCAAGGATTTCTCCTAATAGAGCATTGTTGGCTCAAATTTCATACGTACTCCGATAGACCATGTATGATACATGGATGACAACCTTTACCTAGGATTGGATTGCAACTTCTTCCTCGATTTATAATTGTATCCATCGATCTTGTCTTTATGTACACTCTCTTGGAATAAAGTACTTAATTAATTATGAAAACTAACTTCTGTAGAATTAGGACCATGACCGAACTTAGAGCGTACCTTAGAACCTTGTATTTTGTACTTGATAAATAGGATGGCTAAAATCGAAGGGATTATCAATTGGTATAGACTTGTCTCACAACTTGGCTTGAATGAGATAATCCCTTGATCTTGGTCGTGTATTTTGAATAGCCAAGCTTGCTTTTCTTGGTTTCCTCGTATCAACACCACTTCACTATTCATTATCCGACCACAATAGGATCCACTGTGGGGAGGATTGCATGTCATGATCAGGTGCAGTTTGGGGGTTTTATAGATGGGCCAGTGACTTGGATATCGAGATGGGCAGTTAGCTTGGACGGGGTCCATGGCATTGAATAGCTGGGTGCGGGCTTGGACCGTGCTGTTATTCCTAGGACTGGGAACTTGGATTCCCCTGGAGCCGGACTTTGGTATCAGTGGTCCGAATAGGATTGCTACTGGTACCCCGGGAGGTAGCTTGGACACTCTCGGAGTCTCCTTCTTGTTTCCTGCATTTATGCGGATGGTGTTATTATTAGATGATGTCAAGATTTATCGTTATTGATTCATGTTTTATATTCATGCTATATGCCTAGTTCCTTTACCTTGTGTTCATATGATTTATACTTGTCTTAACTCTTATTTGATACATGTTATACATTGCCATTATGCATTGTTTATTTCTTGCTCAACATGTTGTTGACTGTTGTTACTTGGTGTGCAAACACCCGAGTACAACAAAGAGCCGGCAAGTGAGGAGATCCCAGAAGATCTCCAACCGGCAGAGGAGCGAGAGTGGCATGCCGATGACGTAGAGTAGCATCATCCTACCCGGCAGGAGAGGACTTCATGGGATTCCTTAGATTCTTTATTGTTTATTATTATTTATTGTTGGATTTTATTTTATTGACTCTCATGTTCTCGAATGGTCTAGGACTTGGGATGACCATTTGGTTAATAATAAATTGTCTCTATTAGTTCTTCTGTCTATTGATTAAACTTTAATATTTAATGAGAATTAGTATTCATTTGCTTTGGCATTTAATATGACTTAAGTTATAAGAAGTTCCGCAGTTCTTATCTCACTTGAGGTTTCAAATATTATATCCTCACAACGGACTTATGATCCTTGGGCAAAAAGGGTGAAATTTTTTAATTAGCCCTAAAATTCACTCCCCGGATCCGGTTTATTCTCTACTCGGGTTCGAGGAACGTGACATCCTATAACCGGACATTTGAGTAAGAAGAGAAATTTGTAATGATGTGTAACTAGTTTAAAAACTTTTTTGGTGAGGTGCCTAGCGACTACACTATCCCTATAATAAACGTGAAAGCAAATCCTCTAGCGAACCGCTGAGCTTGAGGATATAGAAAGGATATAGAAAAATGGGATGCTAGCTTCAAGTCCTTCAGGCACAATGCTCCACTTAGGATAAAGTCAACCAAGTCTCTTAAGATTTGGACATAGATCGTTTACTTGAGTTTATTCAGTCTATATTATGAAGAGGTAATCGTCTTCGCGGGGAAGGAATTTTTTACATATTTGTGTTTTGTGTTTTGTGGGCTTATATTTTGAATGTTTCTTGAAGTACGTATATTTTTAATTGGATGCTCCTTTTTTTTTTAGATGCGGTCACTCCCATCTAACTCTAGATGTGCAAATAGATCACAACGGACACCATTGCATGATTCATCTGTGGTGGGATTTCTATCTGATTTTCAGACAATGGTTTTAAAAAAGATGTGTAAGAAATATTTAGATGAATTGAATAGACGATTTGACATATCGCTTACTCCAACACAATTGAAAAGTCATATGACCGTCCTTCAAAAGTGATATCGCATTGTTAAAGCAATAAGGGAGCAAAGTGGATTCAGGTGAGATGATCTTTTGCACATGTGTACAGCTGATGAAGATGATTGGAACCGTTATATTAAGGTATAAATGCAACTCTATGTATTTATAAAATAGAAAAAGTACATGTATGGGTCTTTTATAATTAATAATAACTTATATATTTTTATTGTAACAGGCACATCCTGAAGCAAAAATTTGGCGGATAACACCTTTTCCTTTTTATGATGAACTTAGCATCTAATATGATGGTAATTATTAGAATAAATTTAAATAATAATTTAATGATATTTTAAAAATAGTATCCAATATAAATTTATTTGCTATTATTAGGTTCTTTGGCTGAGGGTAAATGGGAGATGTCAAGCAATGCTCCTTTTACTCAACCTCTTACATTAGAACAGATTTCAAATCATAATACAAGTAATCCCACTACGTTATTTCCCGCTTTTGATGAACAACTTGAAGATATTAATTCAAGTTTCAATAATGATATGAAAATTGAACATTTAACCCACAATCGTCCTCGTGCCATTAGAACAATAAACTGCTCTATGACAAAAACAATTCAAAGCATCATCGGGTGATAGGCTCTGTGAAGAGATATCGAAAATGGTTGCATCAACTAATTGACTTAATTCAGAAAACTCAACACCACCTAAAGATCCTTATGCATATGAGTTATCTATGAAGGAGCTCCAAAAGATGGAGGGTTTAGAAGAAGAGACTTTCATGCAAGCTATAGAAGTTCTTCGAGAGAACCCATGTGTATGAAGTGGCTACAGAAGAAATGTGGTGGCACTTAGATGTGTTATGGTCGTTCAGTTTTTTAGATTTCATGTCTATTGACTATAGAGAGTCATAAAGACTAGTTACATTTACATTTTTAAGAATAAACTAGAACTGTTTTGTTATGACATATAAGAACATAACTTTTATTGATATGTTTGTTTGACTTTATTGAAGGTTATTTACAATATGTGTTGTGAGAAAAATTGTATGATTCCATCTTACGTGTCCTTTCATGTGTCTAAATTTCTTTCTTTTTTTCTCATTGATTTACAAGATATCATTTTTAGCTTTATTTTGATTAATGCATGCTGGTTTTTTTTTTTTTTTTTTTTTTTTTTTTTTTTTTTTTTTATTTTTATTTTTGTAAGAACACATGTTTATTTTCTTTTAAAGTGATGGCAACATTCTCTTTTGATATGAAATTTATATATATGCAAGCAGATTGGGAGGGCTTTGCAGCTGATTCCACTGTTTACAAGCTGCAGAAAGATTACGATTTCATGTCCCAAGAGGTGAATAGTGGTAAAGTTTACGTTAAGGTTTTATATAGACTTCATTGAACCATTTATCTTATTGTCATTTTTTATTTTGTGCAGGAAAATATTATCTCGTCGATGCAAGGTATGCAAATACTCCAAGTTACATTGAACCATTTCGAGGAGTACGATATCACCTGAGAGAATTTGCACATGGAAATAGAGGCCCTCTCAATGTTAAAGAACTTTTTAACCTTCTACATTCATCATTACGGAGTGCGATTGAGAGAATTTTTGGTGCAGTTAAAAGTCAATTTCTGATTTTGAAGAATGCATCTCATCACTCTTATGACAATACGACAAAAATTATCATTGCATGTTGCATTCTACATAATTTCATTCGAACCGAAACAGGTGGTGAAGATTGGATATACGAGGAATATGACCGTCAACTTGCAAATGAATTTTTTCTCACAAAATAATGATTATTCTAGTTCAGAAGTTGATTATCAGGGTGCCGAACAACGACGACCGATGGGAAATGTAATACAAAGAAAAATTACAAATTCAATGTGGGAAGATCGTTGCCATCATATTAACAATCTTTGAGAATAATTGTAACTTAAATAATAGTGATCTTATATTGAGCAAAATAAATAATATTTATAAACTTTCATATCAAATTATTGATTTATCTTGTTTTTATCATTTTCTAAAATATCTTGAAAGATTCTGAAATTCCCAAACAATAAAAGTAATAATATGTTAAAATCTGCAAAAAACTACCAAACAACAAAAGTAGCATAGTATTATACTATATCAATTTGAAATATATGCAAAAAGAATCTGTCAATATTTAAATCTACATATATTTTATTCTGCTTGTACCAACCACCCCCTTATCTGTTAAAAACCCTCGGAAGTTACAAAAGATTTTACATGCATCTAACTAGTTATCACTGGAATCATTAAAAAGATAATAATAAGAGGACACACCATCAAGAAAATTATCTGTCAAACTAGGTATGCTCCTGAAGAAAATAAATCTATAAAAGAGAGAAGTTGAATTGCCTGAGAAAGCCATGACAAGTCCTACAGCTTCTGCACTCCAATCAAACCCACGAATTTCCTCATATACACCAGCATATTTCTGCAACCACAGGCGCTGGCATATTTTCCACACTCGCACAATCTCAGGGTGGGTTTCTTTGATTGTTAACGGTATAGATTTCCACAAAAACTGCGCACTGTTACTGCAACAGAGTTCCAAAAAAAAAAACTACACATTGTCATTGCATCAAAGGAATGGAACAAAAATTACAGAAAACCACCACTCCATCCATACATAGATATAATTTTAAAAAATATGGAACGTAAACATCCTGCAAGCACAACATGCATACATTGACAAATAATTGTTGCAGATTGTTAGATGATTCAACATTCAGAGCAAGTCGAGGTCTGCTGTAGAACAAAATGCTAACACCCATGGTGGGCCTCAACCGTCTCAGACCCTTTCTCAGCGCGCTCCCCCAACCCCCCTTTTGTATTGATAAAAGTATCATAAATTGATTAAACTCACCTCTTTTATGAGTACATATCGGGACTGAATGCATGAGTCGGGTCATTCTTTTGGGATGAACATTTGAATAGTTGTTAACAAATTTGAAAATGAAACAATCACATCTTCAGTATTGCAAAACAATATAGTGCAAGCAAAATAACCAACCAATCAACAGTCTGAACCAAAGCCTCAGTTTGGTGGAAATGCCGCATAAAAGAAATAAAGGTTTTGGCAAGTGGTCTTTCACCACACTACACATCTTCCCAAAATCAGATCATGAACCCACGTTGGACTTAATATCTCTGTTTTTTTTTTTTTTTTTTTTTTTTTTTTTTTTTTTTTTTTTTTTTTTTTTTTTTGTGGGAATAATAACTTTGAATTCATCAAAAGAGCAAAGCAATAGAGGAGGGCTATACTGCCAAGCAAGAATCAATTACCAAGGAAACAACAACCACTATCAGTAAACATATCAAGAGAAAAGGACAGCCCACCCAAGAGCAAACAGCAGAATAGACCCATGAAAATACATGACCAACAGAAAAGTCAATACTCAAGGGAAACATGCACACTGACAAGTGATCAGGCATCATCAAAGGAAAGCAAAAGCAAGGTCTGCCCTATTTCACATGATCATGTCAACTGGGATATCACAAAAATGGGGACTGACGGACACCCTAGAGGAAGTGACGAATTTTATGTGATCTAAGAGGATCTCCATGGTTGAGGCCTTTCCTTCAAAACACCAGGAATTCATTTCCTTCCAGGTAAACCACAGAAACAGCAAAGAAAGAGGACCACTGCAGTTGCTTTCCTTTAGTTGACCCAATTGATCTCTTCTAAGCCTGGAGATGCTATAAAAGTGTATGAGGAGTAGAGCACCCACCAGCAACCGAACCAGCCTGTAAGTCCGTGGATCCGAACCCTAGAGGGGGGTTGAATAGGGTGAGCTTCTAATTAGTGACCAATTATGAAAAATTCTAACTTCTTTAAAATCAATTAGTCACAAGTGATGATATAAAACAATCATTACAAAGTATACACCATAACACAAGGATTTATAGTGGTTCAGCCTCAATGCCTACATCCACTACCGGCTTGTGATCCAACACCCCACCGGATTTCCACTATTTATGCTTTTCAATAGGCTAAGCAATAACCTTTACAACATGCTTTCCAAGGCTAAGCAATAACCTCTAACACTATGCTTTTCATAGGCTAAGCAATAACCTCTTCAACCAAAAGGTTGGTTATCTCTCTATGTAGTGTCTAACATACACTTGATGGAGATACAATTATAGCTCAATACAATGCCTCTTAATTAGGCGGATATAAAAGTGAAAAACTAATTCACACACACACACACTATGAATGCAAAGATGAATGCACAATGTATATGTATGATGTCCTCAATCAATTTGAAAATTAAAGCTCATAAATGTATGCCAAAGGCTTTTAAAAGTTTTAGTTCATAAAAACATTTATGATTGAGGTAAGAATGCTAATCACATATTTAAAAACAACTTGTAAAAGATTTACCAATCTAATTCAAGTAAGTTGTGAAAGTTTAAGAACAAACATGTGATGCATAAGGATTTCAATCAAATTAACAATGTAGCTTAATATATGTATGCTTTAAAGCATTTGAAAGTGTAAAGCACAAAAATAGATTTGATTGAAATCAAGGGACAAATTATATGTACTTAAAATACAACTTGAAAATGATATACATATCAAAGCTAAGCAAGTTGTGAATTTTTAAAACAAAAGTACATATTTGTGAAGTTGTTGAATCCAAAACATAAGATAGATTTGAAAGTGATTTTCTTATGGTGAAAAACAACAACCAAAGATTCAACCAAGTATAGGAATCATGTTTACATATAATTTCAAAGATGTTTACAAAAACATGATTTACTTAGATATACCAATTAAAGTACTACTTGGCTTGAATCAAAGTGTTGCATCCAAAACAATAAATCAAATCAAAACATATGCATGTTAAGGATACAACAAATCATAGTTTATCATGCTAGAAAAGATTTACCAATAATTAAAACAAAGCATGAAAACATATGATTTGTGAAGTTGTTGAATCCAAAACATAAGATAGATTTGAAAGTGATTTTCTTATGATGAAAAACAACAACCAAAGATTCAACCAAGTATAGGAATCATGTTTACATATAATTTCAAAGATGTTTCCAAAAACATGATTTACTTAGATATACCAATTAAAGTACTACTTGGTTTGAATCAAAGTGTTGCATCCAAAACAATAAATCAAATCAAAACATATGCATGTTAAGGATACAACAAATCATAGTTTATCATGCTAGAAAAGATTTACCAATAATTAAAACAAAGCATGAAAACATATGATTAAGAAAAGTAAAGCTTACTCTAAGATTTAACTTCATTAATCCAAGCTTTAGCTTTCCAAATGTCTCTTATCCTTCCTTAGCTCATTCCCCTTTGTTTGGCCTCAAAACATCTCAAGGAGGGCCTCTTTGTTCCTCAAAATTTCTTTAGGAATGAGCTTCTATTTATACACAAAAATGCCCAACGGCTAGTCCCCGGTCGACCTGGTACACTGCCCGGTCGACCTGGCCTTCAACGGTCAAAAATCTGACCGTTTGAAAGAGAACACAACGGCTCTTTCCCGGTCGACCGAGCAGTGTGGCCGGTCGACCGCGTCGGTCGACCGGCCACACTGCGGGTCGACCCAGGCCCTGGGACCTTTTTCCCTAAAAATTGTATATTTCAAAGTATTTTCTTGTGGGGATTTTTGGGCCATTAAATCAAGCTTGGAATCATGATTTTAATTCAATCTAAGTGCTTTTAAAATCATGAAACATACGAAGTCAAAAATGATTTGAAAGATTTAAAACATAGGCTAGCTTGATTCATAAAACTTCTTTTCAATTTAAATGCATCCAAGATTAAAAACAAATCATGCATGAAACATATGATTTAAAACAATGCATGAGAAAATCAAGATTTCAAGTTTTCTTAAATCAATGCAAGTGTGAAAATTCGAATGATGCTAAAATCATAATGCATCCATCAAATTGCAATACACAAAATTCCTAACACAGCCAAGCATTAAAATCCAAATATCAAATAAAACTTCGCACCTCAGGAAGAAGTGACCCACTGATTCCTCATCAGCCAAGTACAAGGGACATGCATTGACGATAAGTCGATAACCATTTCAACGGAAGTTATCCATGGTTAAGATTCCACCTCAGAGCGCTAACCATCCAAATGACAAAAACCATTTCAAAGGAAGTTATTGATGCGGTATAGAACTCAAAGGGCCCAAATTAATTTAGGATTCTTATTATATGTCATTAGTTTCCTAATTTTATTTAAGAGTTGTAATTAGGATTAAGTTTTCAATTTCATTAGGATTCTTATTTTATTTCCTAAGTTGGGTTATTAGGTTTCTTAGCTATCAAGATTTCTTTGCTTATTTATATGACAATGTAGAGAATGGAATATCAGAGTTGATTAACAGAAATTTGGGTTTTCCCATTGAGGCGCGTCCTCATTGATTGTATAGAATGGAAATATTGATGGAAATGACTGAAAGTGAGGATTGATTGAACGATTGATGAAAGGTAGTCCCCTCGGGAATTGTGAAATCTTGTTCATGCAAAATAAGCCCAGCCCTCGTGATAAGTGCTTAATTGTTTGCAATCTAAGCCCTAATATTTGATTCATCTTGTGCTAGTTAGAGTTATTTTATTTGATTTTACATAGTTTTTGTTAACTTTTATGCAAAGGATGAAGAGATGGGCGTGAATCATCAAGTAGGGCTATGGTGGGTCCCATCCAAGCTATTCCAGAATCTTTGGGAACTTACAATTCAAAGAAGAAAAGCAAAAGAAAGAAAGAAGAAAAAGGAAGAAACCCAATCTAGGGTTACACGCCCAAAGGGGGCCCACATCCATTGCAAAGAGAAGAATTTCAGAATTTTGGAAGACCTATTCAAGTTAAAAGAGGAGTTCAAGAATGGAGAAAAACAAGGAGAAAAAGAAGGAAAGTTAAAGCAAGTCTTATTCAAGTCAAGATAGAAGTCCTAAAAGAGGGGTCTCACACTCATGTTACACGCATCAAATAGGGCCCACTTTTATGATAAAAGTTCAGATTTAATTCCTTGCAATTAATCTCAGACTTGTGGGTCCATGTGAATAAGTTTCTAGAAGATACAAGTGGGACCAGATTTAGAAAGTCTTACTAAAACAAGAAAGAAGACTCCTAATTCAATCTAATTAGGAAGTAGAATTTTAAAGAAAGTTAGAGACCTATTTCTACAAGGGAACTAAGTACTAAGAGGGCTGTTTTCAAGACTTATAAATAGCATACAAAGGCATATGAACAGTACACGTCCAGCCATACTACCAGCATTAAAACATCACACAAACCATCCACAAATCAGCTACTGTCATCCACAAACCCTAGCAGTCGTACAACACTATTGGGAGCACCTTTGGAGCATCTTTTGGAGAGCTTTTGGAGCGAGGAAAAGGAGAACAAGCTGCTGGCCATCCACTGCATCTTCATCATCTTCTAGTTTTCTTCTTATGACTCTATTTTTTAGTTTATTTTTCATTAAAGACATGAGTAGCTAAACTTTTTAGGGCTAGGGTGTAATTGAAACTCTAGCCTAGTTCTATGTAGTCTCTTTTGGCGTCTTTAATTCAAATTTTAGTTTTATTAGTTGAGATTCTAAACCATGTTTTTAATTGATGAGTTATGTATATGCCATGCCAACCATGTGGTGTTCAATTAATTTTAAGAGCAATTAACTTAATTTTGATTGATCTTGATATTAGCATCTAGGGTTTAGAACCATGAATAATCTAAGTATATGTCATGCTTAGACTCATGCATTTATCTTTCCCATTGTTTTTATGCATTATGATTGTACTGATTAGGACATATGCTATGCTTAGTTTTTGCATCATAATGAACAATTCATGTAGTATGCCACTCATAAATTAAGTTTAGGGGAACAATAATCTAGATACATATGCCATGGTCTAGGTTGATAGATGTCACTAATAAAATCTGATTTTTGATTAAAAGATAATAAGGGACATGCATAGGATTGGTTAGGGGAGTAGATGAAACCCTAGTTCATTCATTCTCATTGTTTTCAATTCTAATACTAGTTGTGTGCTTTAGATTAATTTCCATTTAGCTTTTGAAATTTTAATTTATTGTTTTTAGTAGTTTAGTTCAATCTTTCATCACTCAATTGTTTCTTTTAATATTCTGATTTTAAGTTGTTTTTTACATTGTTTTATCACAAGTCTTCGTGGGATCGACCTCGTACTTACAATTCACTACACTACATAGTGATCTTGTGCGCTTGCGAGTTTTAATTGTGTGCATACTAGTAGCTTATTTCTAGGTTGCTTGGTGCATACCACCTCACTACCATAGGACTCTCGTGTCAGGCACCACTCTGCCATATTGTCCAACACAGAAGGGTATTTCTGTCTGAGAGGACTTATGTATTGATATGTATTGAGCGACTGCAGATCATCGGCCTATATTCCGGGGAGGCCACCCAATGGATTGCTTATCCCAGGTAACATTACCTGAGGTATTGTCCCGGACTAACCATCCAATGAATTGTCCCGGGCTCTTACCCGATGAATTGATATTTAGTGGGATATTACCCGTACCATTCTCTACCACTCTCGATACGAGTTGGGAGGGAAATGATACTATCCCGTGGTGTATTGGCGTATGTGGACCGCCCTTATTGATAGATTAATAGGTCGTCTTTTATTGTTCAATGTCATTGATACTCGTGCTTATATGCATAGATTGCTTTTATTGAACTTCACATGATCACATTGTTTTTACTCGATTTGATATTGCATATCCATGTTCACACGTATATCTACCTGCCAGCTATTCTTAGGATGACGATGCTGCACTTGGTGCATAGGTACCGAGCCCCTTACCGAGGAGGAAGTGCCACTTTAGGTAGATCAGCCTAATGGCGATCGCGAGTGGTGTGTGGACGACATAGTCTAAGTCGTCTTGGCCAGCACACGAGCGCCTCCACATGTTTTGGGTTTCATTTTGTGTCATTCTTTTGTATTGGCCTAGGGTTCTGTTAGTGGCCATCTAAATAAACTTTAACTGTCTTTATTTCTTTTGTTAAACTTGAACTTCAAATTAATAACCTCTGATATTATGTGTTAACTGAGGAACTATTCACATCTCACCACGGACTTTGATTCGTGGGACCACTATTGGGAGCCACGTTGTGTTGTTTATCAACAGAATTTTTAATTAGCCCCTAATCTCACGCATAATCCCCGTGCCCATCAGTGAGGGTGTGATATTTCCCCACTTAGATGTCACATCCCCAAGCGAAGCAATAGCAGTCCACAAACCCAACGTACGGTACCTTAGACCCACATTAGGCAACCACCCGTACGTGTCCTCACCATACTTGACAGCTATGACCCTTCTCCACAAAACCTCTCTTTTCTCTCCAAACCTCCACCACCACTTAACCAAAAGAGCCACATTCTTTTTCTCCAAGCAACCAAGACCCAAGCCCCCACTTCATTTTGGTTTGATCACCTCACTCCATGATATGCACCAAGCAACCTAGAAATAAGCTACTAGTATGCACACAATTAAAACTCGCAAGCGCACAAGATCACTATGTAATATAATGATTGTAAGTACGAGATTGATCCCACGAAGACTCGTGATAAAATAATGTCAAAAGCAACTAAAAATCAGAATATTAAACGAAACAATTGAGTGATGAAAGATTAAATTAAACTACTAAAAACAGTAAATTAAATTATCAAAAGCTAAATGGAAGATAATCTAAAACACACAACTAGTATTAGAATTGAAAAGAAGTAATAATAACTGAACTAGGGTTTCATCTACTCCCCTAACCGATCCTATGCATGTCCCTTATTATCCTTTAATAAAAAATCAGAATTTATTAGTGACATCTATCAACATAGACCATGGCATATGTATCTAGATTACTATTCCCCTAAACCTAATTTATGAGTGGCATACTACATGAATTGTTCATTATGATGCAAAAAATAAGCATGGCATGTCTTAGTCAAAACATACATAATGCATAAAACAATGGGAATGATAAATGCATAAGTCTAAGCATTGCATATACTTAGATTATTCATGGTTCTAAACCCTAGATGCTTAACATCAAGATCAATCAAAGATAAGTCAGCTACTCTTAAATTTAATTGAACATAGCATAGTTGGCATGGCATATACACAACTCATCAATTAAAAACATGGTTTAAAATCTCAACTAATAAAACTGAATTCTTAAATAAAAAATGCCAAAAGAAACTACATACAACTAGGCTAGGGTTTCAACTACACCCTAGCCCTAAAAAAATTAGCTACTCATGTCTTTAATGAAAAATAACATAAAAATTAAAGTCATAGAAAGAACTCTGAAGAATGAAGAAGAAGAAGAATTCGGCCAGTAGTTGCTTGGATTTTTTTCTCCTCCAAAAGCTCGCCAAAGATACTCCAAAGATGGCTTGTACAACTGCTATGTTTATGGGATGATGGTGGCTGGTATGATGATTGGTCATCCACCCCCTTGGATGTCTTTTTATACTTTTGCAACAGCCCCTTTAGAAAATAGTTCCCTTGTATGTTTAGGTTTCCATCTTGCTTTACAATTAGGCTTCCTAATTAGAATGAAATATGAGTCTTCTTTCTTGTTTAGCAAGACTTTCTAAATCTGGTCCCACTTGTATCTTCTAGAAAATTCTTCACATGGACCCACTAATCTAAGAATCAATTGCAATAACTAAATCTGAAGCTTTTATAATAAAAGTGGGCCCATATGATGCATGCACAATGAGTGTGGGACCCTTTTTTGTTGACTTCTAACTTGGCTTGAATTCTTGCTTTAAACTTTTCTTATTTTTCTCCTTTTCCTTCTCCATTCTTAGGCTCTACTTGAACTTGAATAGGACTTTCTAATTTCTGAATTTCAGCTTTTGCAATGGCTGTGGGGCCTCCTTTGGGTGTGTAACAGACTTGGAATTCTTATTTTCCTTCTTTGTTTCACTTTCCTTTCTTGATTAAGCTTTCTTATTCTCCAATTCTTTCCTTCTAATTTGAATTGTAAGGTCCCAAAGAATTAGAAAGTAGTCTTTGAAATCTGAAACAACTTGGATGGGACCCACCATGGCCCTTCTTAGTGATTCACGCCTAGCATTCTTCATGAATTCTTCTCTTTTACTCCTTTTGACCTTCTCATAAAATTAACAAAAACTATATAAAATCAAATAAAACAACTATGACTAGCACAAGATAAACCAAAAATTAGGGCTCAAATTGTAAACAATTAAGCACTTATCACTCCACTTCAATAAATGTAATTTTTCTTCTCACTTTGGCCATACCAAATTCATGCGAATACGGTCCAACCTCTCCACCACTGCCTTAGGCATCTTGAAGAGCAACATCAAATACACCAGAAGATTAGATAGGCAAGATTTTGTTAGAGAGATTCTCCCACCCAAAGATAAGTATTGTTTCTTCCAAGAAGAAAATTTATTTTCAAACTTGGCAATGACAGGATCCCATGATGTCTTAGATCTCGGCTTCGCCCAAATATACAAATATGGGAAGCCTTCCTGATTCACAACGAATCATGGCCGCCAAGGATTGCGTGGTCTCCTTAGAACACCCAATCCCCACCAAAAGACTCTTGGAGATGTTAACCTTCAGTCCAAAACCAAATGAAAACACCGCAAGATTCTTTTAAGAGCCACAACCTCTTCTCTCCTCGTTAAACTAGATAAAATGGCATCATTTGTGAACTTCAAGTGCGTAACTGCCTCCCCATTCCGTTTCACCTCAAAGCCACTAATCACCCCCACCTCTTTAGCTCTCACTATAAGTACGCTCAAAAGCCCTCTACCATTAACAAAAAAGGGGAAAAGGGATCCCCTTTCCTTAAACCTCTAGAAGCCTTAAACAACTTCGTGGGAAAACCATTAACTAGAACAGAGAAGGAAGTAGTAGAGATACACTCTCGCATACATCCACGCCTTGTTTCCCCAAAACCAAATTTGTATAACATATAATCAATAAACTTCCAATTGAGATGGTCATAAGCTTTTCTCAAAGTCAACTTTGAAGGTAATTTAGACCTCTTCCTAAAATCAGTGAGTTCATTAGCAAACAGCACACCACTGAGAATCTGTCTATTTGCCACAAAAGTCCCTTGAAATTGGCAGATAATGAGAGGAAGAATCCTTTAAACAATTCACCAAAATCTTTGCTAGTAGTTTATACCAACACCCTACCAAGCTAACAGGTCTGTAATCACATAACTTCACCGGATTCAGAATTTTTGGAATAAGGGTTAAAAAGGTTGCATTCAATTCTCTATTGTATGCCCCTTCTATGAAACTCAGAGAGCATATCTTTGAACTTGTCCCTTAGAAAATCCCATCCAACTTAGATGAAGACAAATTGAAACCATCCGGACCTGGGGCCTTGTATCCACCACTCCTCCAAAGCCCTAGAGACCTCCTCATCCTCAAACTCCCGTTCAAACCAACTCTAAATATCCACCGAGAGCAAGGAGAAGGAAAGACTATCATCAAAGCTTAGGCCTAACAACATTCTCACCCTTGTAAAGCTCTTCAAAGGCGTCAAGAACCTCATTCTTGATTTCAAGAGGACTCTCAAAGGATATACCATCTGTTCTTATCCTTCCCAAGAAATTCACTATGCTCCTAAGATTCGCCATACTATGAAAGAATTTAGTTTTTTTATCTCCCTCTTTGAGCCAACTTACTCTGGATTTTTGTCTACAAAAAATTTCCTACAACCGGTTAAGGTTCCAAATCTTTCCAACTGCCTGTTGCCTAGCACTCACTTCCTAGAGAAATTTCCTGCTGCTGCTCCCCCCTTCTTATCAAAATTTTCCACCACTTTAGAAAAAGCTTCTAGAGACTCTTCAATACGACCAAACTCTTTTCTGTTCCACCTTTTAATATTGACTTTCAGAATACAAAGCTTCTTACAAATATTGTAACCTGAAAAACCACTAGCATCTGCCTGAATCCACCAAGAACGAACCAAGCCCAGAAAGTCTTTATTCTGTAACCAGCAACTCTTGAATCGGAAAAGGCCTAGGCCCCCAATCAACCAAGTTAGAGCTCAACTTGAGAGGCCAATGATCTGAAATACACCTCATGAGCGCTACTTGAATGACACCAATAAAATGCTCATCCTACTCCTTTGACAATAAAAACCTATCCATGCTACTCATAGCCGAATGCTCTCTATTGTTGGACCAAGGTGAAAATCCTGGTCCAACAACCTTAAAATGCTCATCCCACTCCTTTTTTTTTTTTTTTTTTTCTGAAAAAGATTTTTTTAGTAGGTTGCATTTATAAACAACCTTATTCACACACTTTCACACACATCTAATTGAAGATTTTTAACGAATTAGGCCGCACTGTGAAGCTCCAAACTGCAAAACAAACCAAAATAGTTTGCAATTCTTGTACTTGTAGAAAATTAAGGACAACATCTTGCCAAAGTCTGTTGTTGTTTTATTAAGAATAGTCAATGGCTATTTATAAAACACAATGACGGAAACTAGGTAACCTAATCACAATATAGCACTTGCCTCATACAACCCAAATCTAATCTAATCATAATCTATGATAACTTGTCCTTCTCATATCTGACTTTCTTTAGAGTATTCTCCATTACTACTAATAAGCAAAATTGTAATTGCTAAGAGATGCCAACATGGTTGGGGCCCCCACCACCTTAGATCATGGATATTGCGGTTATAACGCTGCAGCTTTCGCATTCCATACAAGTTCTGATGCAGTTTTCATACTCCATACATAAATATTGCAAACAGAATAGAAGATAAAGAAGAATCCAAAACATAAAAACAGAAACTTTCAACTTAGTCCTAGAAGATGAGTTGCATAGGGCCATTCCTCCTGCAAAAAACACCCTCCGACGCCGCCTGTATCCATCCATCTCCAAAAAACACACAATCAGGTAACAAACTCTTAAAATAACACAGAACTAATTTTTAAAAAAATTAAACAGATTAGATTTTATATGGGATTTTGAAATTTTCCAAGGCTGCATTAGAGGAAAAGGAGAAAACACAAGATCTCGCTCTTTTTACCAAAATACAACAACATTCAAGCATTCACCTCCAAAATCGCAAAATCAATGTTTTAACATGGTCGTGTTCTTGAAATAAGAAAACCCATGCATTACATATCGCAAAATCAATATTTTAACATGGTCATGTTCTTGAAATAAGAAAACCCATGTATTACATTAGTCTATCAGTGTACTTGAAGTTTACAAGATAAGGCTCTCTTTTATTTTCTAAAAGGAACCCTAAAATTAATGCAATGGAACAAGAAACTAGAAAATCGCATTTGAAAGAAGGAATTAGGAAAAATGCCTGGAGCATGAGTTCGTCGCAGATATCAGCGATCTTGCTGTAGGATTTGGAGGCCAAGGCGCCTTCCAGGAGAGACAAGTCCATGGAATTTCTTTAGCCTTTGATTTCTCCTTCCACGGTTCTCAACTTCAGTATGCTGCTGCCCGCGAGCCGCGACGACAGTGAAACGTTACGAAAACAGAGTGAAACTTTATATTGGAAAATTTTTTAATCAAGGAACTTTTCAAAGTTGTTTGGAAAGTTTTTTTTTTTTTTTTTTTTTTTTTTTAAGGAAGTTTTTAATTAAAGATATCCTCCCATTTAAAGTTATTTTATGACAAATTTTTTCCTTAAGTTTTTTTAAGATATCCAAATTATTCTTTATTAAAATAAAATCTTTATTCACCTCCTCTGTATTTTTCTCCTTTCCTTCACCGGCGTCCTCATAGTAATCGAGGACGGCTAGAGTCTCCACGCGCGATCGCATGTATGTAGTAGCTACCGAAACCATATCATGACTTTAAATAAAGGATAATTTAGGTATTTTAAGAAATCGAATAAAAAAGAAGCTAGAAATTACCTTTAAATGGTCGGATGTCTTTAATTGAGAACTTATTGGTAAAATAGGGAATAATTTGAGAAGTTTTGAAACTTGTGTGAAATAAGGCAGAGATTTAAGGCCTTATTTGAAAACTTTCCTCTTATATATGATTTTTTTTTTTTTTGTTCTAATTTTCTTTACAAAGAGTTCCCTACATTTTTCACAGAGCCTCGAAAAGGCACCTGTATGCCGGTCTTACATGGAGCAAGTGAAGTGTGGAAATTGAATTTATTGCTACAGCAAAAAAAAAAAAAAAAATGTTAGGTGCGACTGTTTTTCCTCTTATGAAAAAGTATAAAAATGGATTAAATTTTTTGAGACTCGTTGATCAATCCAACCAATTCACACACACCAAGTTCTTTTACTTGAGCTGACCTAATTTACAGTATTTTAGGCATTATTCACTGCTGGATTTTTATCACACTAGAAGTTTACACAATATAAAGTCAATAAACTATGATTATCTTAAACTTTCATGATTGGATTGACATTACATATTTTCCTAATCCATATAAGTCTTTCCATCACCATGCCTCCTTGGACTCCTTCTAATTCCTTTTAAGTTAGTGAGATTATGTAGGTAAAAACAAAGGGTATTAGTAGCTAAAGGAACATTTTTCTAGGTATACAATGACCCTATATAAACTTTTGGTTAGATATAGTTTCAGGAAAGGAGATTAGTCCCCTAAGAACTATCCTCACGCTGCCATTGGCTGTAGGAATGTGGCATAGCGTAATTGTGATCCAGGCAAGGCCTTTTGCGTTGGGAGCTTGGGTCCACTTGAATTGCTCAGGCCCAAGAATGAGAAGGGTATGACGTGGATAAAGTTTGTAATAAATATCAATCTCATCAGCTAATTTTCTAAGGGCTTGTTTGGCGACTCTAATCTGTGTGAAACAGATTCGTATTCACAGATCTTTTTCAAATGGCCCTTTTTGAAATAGATGTTTTTAAAATAGAGCATTTGGCAACAGAGCATAACTAATTGAAATAGACTTTTTTAAATCCAATCATAAATTATTGTTCTTAAATTTCTTCATATCCAAAAGGAATCAGAGGCTGGTTGTTTACCCCATGGCTGACCGAAGTATTCTTAAGAAATTCAATGGTTTGGATCTTGAGATAGGGCCCCATAAATTTAAGAAAATAATATAAAATAGTTCACGCACTTTTATAAATTTCTCGAGATCCGTGATAGATCAGCGGCTCCAATTTGAGCATATATTCATGATTGCACAGTTACATATACGCAACGGTTCTGATGGTAGTTTGCTGGCCCAAAAATCAAGGCAAAAACAAAAAAAATCGAACTGTTCAAAATCCCGTTTCAACTACTGTAACTATATCATTTATTATTCGACGGCTCTCCGATTTTCATCATTTTCTTGACCTATAGACAATATCAAGAGCTGAAATTTTTACCCATAGGCCTTCTCAATCTTCCTAACAATAGTAACGGTTCGGGTTGTGATTAGGGCCCCCGAAAAAGTCCCAAAAAAAATATATATATATATATATATGGTTATAATGTTTTGCATAAATATCTCTAGATCTACAATAGACCGTCGTTGGAGTGTCGTAGCAATGATGTAGAATTTTTGTGGGATTTTGCACATCGTAATGTCCTGGAATGGTGGAAATAGCCTCCTTTTGTAGGCTTTTGGTGGGCATGTGGGAGGTTTATGGGCTTTAAATACATTAATTACATTAATGTTCTATGATGAGAGAAGTTACACATTTTTATTTATATTTTTTGTAACTCCTATTTCTTGAGTTTTGATTGGCCGTTGGAGAATAATGGGCCTTTGTTTGCATTTAACCTTCATGATGTGAGGAGTTATATGGTTTTAATACCATAATTTTTTGATTTGTAACTCCTCATTCTCAGATTCTAATTGGGCCGTCCATGATAACGGGTAATTAACCACATTCATTTGTCATGAGAATGGGTCATTAATGGCATTAAGTGGCCACCGAAGTGTTGAAAGGGTCGCGAGTCATGCCGGGTCTTTTGGAATTCTACTTGCGACGTAGAGAGCATTGATATCCAATGGATTTCTCATACCGATTGGCATCAGATGATCATGCGATTTCAGACATTGATTGCTACCAGTAGGCCGATACCATCTGTCCTGTCAATTTCTTGATCGGTCAGGCAGAAAGTATGCTTTCGCATCTTTTGGAATTCTACGCGCGACGTAGGGAGCATTGACCGCAGGTGGATTTCTCATACTAACTGTCATCGGATGATCACGCAATTTTAGACAATAATTGCTACCACTAGGCCGATACCATCTGTTCTGTTGATTTCTCGATCTGTCAGGCAGAAAGTATGCTTTCGTGTCTTTTGAAATTTGGCCCACGACGTAGGGAGTCTTGATCGCCGGTGGATTTCTCATATTGATTGTCATCGGATGAACGTGCAACTTCAAACATTGATTGCTACCAGTAGGGTGATACCATCTGTCCTGTTGATTTCTCGATCGGTCGGGCAGAAAGTATGCTTTCTTGGTTGGCTAGTTGATAATCTCGAGGTGACCGATGACGAACCCATGATTTCGACAACGAATCCATGATGTTGTCAAAGATGGACGAATTTCGTGCCCCGAAAATAATATTTTAGAATATCAAAGAGGCCAAATGACGCGAAACGCGAAAAAGACCCAAAGAATGTGTTTTCAGGGGAATCTAGTGATCTCGGATTTTTAGGGTCGCCGGCAACCATGCACCCATGGTCTCCGACGACCATGGGGCAAGTTTGCCCCTTTTGGTTGCATTTCTCGGCCTCTTTTTTGTTTTTTCTGATTTTTCTTCATTGGCATATTTTTTTGGCAAAAAATAAAGGGAAGAAGAAAAAAAAAGAAAAAAAGAATAAAGTTTTCTTTTCTTGATCCCTACATCTACATGGAGTTTTCTTACAGAAGAAGACTTAATTGAAGTCATTGATGAAGAAGAAGATGAACTTGAAGATCTTTGGAAAAGAGAAGCTCTTGATCTTGAAGCACTCTCGGGATCTTTGCAAAAAAGAAAGCAATAAGAGCAAGGAAGCCAATCTCTCTTTGCTTTTATATGGATTTTTACAAATCTAGATAATTCTTACATGCTAAATATGGTTTCAACTTTCAATCTACTAGATGTACCAAGTATCAACTATCATGTATGGTTTATATGCTACTTTCTCATGTTTTTTTTAATGCTAATAATTTTTAGATTTATATGTTGGAAGTTAGTAACTTTAAATTATTGAATTACACTTCATGAATTGTTGAATACTTTGTGTCATGACTTATGAATTACATGTTAGAAATATATTTTGTGATGTGTATTTCTCCTTTTATAGGAAAAATGGTGCGTGGGATAGATCCATCATGGAACCACGACTAAGAAGCCAGAAGCAAGCACAAAGTAAGATGCAATTATTATGGACGAGTCATCAATGGGGGGATTACCCGATTGAGACAACATTGGCACATGTCACGGGATAAGTGGCAAAGTGTCATAAAATGCCACCAAATGTGAGAAAAGAAATGTAGGAACTCCTTAAGGTAGGAAAGTAAAAAAAAAAAAAAGTTGTACAAGTAAAAAGAAGAAGTGAGGAATTTGAGGCATGCAAGGAAGAAGTATTTAGGCATAAGGAGGAGGAATTAATTTCCGCCGACAATGATGAGGACCCATAAATGAGGAGGGCTAGGAGAGAGAGTATAAGGTCTCTTCAGGAGGAGGGAAGGAGGAGAAGAATGCAATATAAAGTGGCCGCTAGAGGTGGCCATTATGTGTAGGGTGGTCATCTGGGTCCAGGGGAGGGAGCTTGTGTCGGGCATTTAGTAAAAAACAACCCCATCGGGATCCATACATTGAGGAGTTTGAAAGACCTCCTATACAGGCACGTCGTACGCCAGATATGGTGGGTTTGGCTAACCCATTTGCTTATAGAAAACCAACAACGAAGCAGCCCAGTAAAATAAAAGCACTAAAAGGCAAGCTTGGTAAAGCAAGGGTGGTGAGAGTTGTTGGGAAGTTCTTTTTTCAGATGTTGCCATTCCACCAAACAAGGCAACTATGTTAGGTGCAACTGCTGAACATGGTTCAGGTATAAAAGCACCAATCCCTTATGAGATTGGGCATCTCTGTGTTGAGAAGGAATATGATGAGTTGCAGATTTGGGTGCAAGGACTTAAAAGTATATGGAGCTAGGGATAGTGGTTCCACATTAATGTGTGATTGGTGGACGACCATCACACATCGTTATTTATTGAATTTTCTAGTCTACTCGTCTCTGGGAACAATGTTTATTAAATCAGTTGATGCAATTGATTACATCCAAAATGCAAGATATATTAATAAGTTGTTTAATGAGGCGATTGATGAGATTAGGGCACATTGTGTAGTTCAGGTTGAAACTGACAATGGTGCAGACATGAACGCTGCAGGAATGATGCTTATAAAACAAAGGCCAATGATTTTATGATCTCCATGTGCAATACACATTGCCTAGATTTAATGCTTGAAGAAATTGCAAAAGGAAAAGTCATGCGACAATTGATTGAAAGGATAGAGAAGATCACTGATTTTTTTATCATATATATAGACTTGTTTCATTGATGAAAAAGTTTATGGACAACCATGAACTACTACAGCCAGACATCACTAGATTTGCCACCCACTTCATTGCCATAGAAAGTGTTTACAAGTATAGATGATGACTTCTCCAATTAGTCAAATCACCGGACTTCCTAGACTCAAAGTGGGGAAAGAAGCCAAGTCCCATAACACAAGAAGTATGTAAAACAATTGAGTCCAATAAGTTTTGGCCCCATGTGAATGTTGTTTTGAATGTTTTTGATCTCCTAATAAAGATTCTTTGATTGGTCAATGGCGATGATAAGCCAACATTGGGCTTCTTACATGAGGCCATGGAGAGAGCAAAGTTGGCTATTTAAGCAAACTGTAGATATTACAAAAAGTATTGGAAGATCATTGAAGATTGACAGGGGGCGACAATTACACCATGACTTACACACTATTAGGAAGTGGAGATTATTTTCTTTAATTCTTTCATTGATGTGTTAAATCCTTCTTACCATACTAATTTATCATTGATTAAAACTCATTGGTTATACAGGAAACTTCTGTAACCCACAATTTTCGGATAGACATATATCTGATGAAATTATATGGGCCGAAATATGTAATTGAAAGACTAGCAGACAGTACAGATGATGCAATTTGGGCAACTAATTAGGTAGGCAAATTGAGGGAAAAGGCCTTGATGTCTTCAACAATTCAATATGTATCATTCATTTATAACATTGGGATATTTGATGTTTATTTTTCTACTTTAATGTCTTTAGATTGACATATACAATACACGCACTGGGGTTTTTGGAACTATGACTGCGCGGAGAGCTATCACGTAGACATATCTTGGTAATGATTATAAACCCATATTTTTATTATTCAAGAACTTATTAATATTTTATTGACTTTAATCTTTTTTATGTTTCTATTTTTAGCTGAATGGTGGTTGAATTATGTAGAGATTGCCCATGCATTAAGGACGATGGCTATTAAAATCCTAAGTTAAACTGCACCGTCGTCGAATTGTGAAAGAAATCGGAGTATCTTTTCATTTATTTAAACAAGACCAATAAACAGATTAACAATGCAAATGTTAAATAAATTGGTCTACATCCACCACAACCTCAAGCTCTAGAGTCAAAATAGAAGAAAAAGACAATTTGAGGATCAACATGATTAGTTTTGTCCAATTAATTTGGACTATATTTTTTCAGAAGATGATACAGCATAAGGTGAATGGCTGGAAGAACAAGAAGAGCCAATATTAGATAAATATCCAAGAGGTGGAGCATATGATTGAGGAATTGACTGGGGATAGGCATGAGCCAATGAATGCCTCTAAGAGATTAGAACAAATAAATTTGATAATGCAACAGAGGCAAACCCTTGATCCAAGTGAGGCAAGGGGAAAGGAGGTGAACGAGGAGAGTGAGTCGAGAATTCCTACGTCTTCATCATCAGCAGGAATTTCGTCTGACTCTCCTGGAGATGCTGGTCATTATGGAGATGATGGGCCTTGTGAGGCACCACCCCTTGTGGACCCTCACTTTTTTTTGAATTGTGTTAATTATAATATATGTTAGCTAATTATACTACTTAGTAGGGAGATTAGTAAGGGTAGTATAATATTTTCTTAGTATTTTAGTTTATTTTCTAAGAATTATGACATTTTTATATTTTATAGGTTCTATAGAGTGTTTATTGGACCTTTGAGAGTTTGTTAGTTAATTAGAGGCCCTTGCTAGTAATTTGAAGTATTAATAGGGGCTTCTACATGAGAATATTCTAATTCCACCTAAAATGACCTAAATACCCATGTACCTATCTCAATTTTCAACTAACTAAGAAAGGGCACTTTGGACCTTTCCTTCTCATCACGACCTATATATACTAACCCTCCCTCATTCCAATGAGCTTCATCTCATTCTCTCATTTCCCTCTCTTTCTCTCTTCTCTCTCATTTTCCCTCCAATTCCCTCATTTTACTCCAAGAATTCCCACCATTTCTCTCTCTAAAAACCCTAGTCTAAAGTTCCTAGCTAAGGGGGTGTTTGGAAAGAGTATATTCTTATAGATTTTAAGATAGTTTTGATATGTTAGATTATAATATTCTATTTTTATTTGGTAGTGTTTGGAAAGAGTATATTATAAGTCACATTATTAGGCTTTCTTTAGAAAAGTTGGATATTGCTTCTTTAGGGAAGAGGTGAATATTGGAGATTCTAAGATAACACAAGCTTTCAAAACATGGGAGGGAATATTTTTTTTGGTTTTGGATATCTCAAAACCGCAGAGGGAAAAATTCAATCGGACCCCTTCTAGGCCAAGTTGGAAAGCTTGATTGGTTGGTCATACGCTTTGTAGGAGTCGAACCTACGACATAGGGCTACGTTCTACTAGCTAAACTAATAGAGGAAAGGAAAAAGAATTTCACGTTCTTCCTTTCAGGAAGAGAGGATTAGGGAAATCCTATTGATTGTTGCTTTCTCCAGACGGAAAGCATGAAAAAAAAAGGCTCGAATGGTACGATCCCTCCGTCACCCCAAAATGAATGGGGTGATCTCGTAGTTCTTAGTCTTTGTTTTTGTGAGATATCTATATCCTGTTAAGAAGAAATTATATCTTCTTCATTCCTATACCCTTTCTCTGCAAGGTTTTTCTCTTCTTTTATCAGGTATGTGCTCCTTTTTTTCCTTCTCATTTTTTGGCTTTCTCTTCCTTTCTTCTTTTTCTTGAGATTTCCTATTAGAAAAGCCTTCATCTTCATGAGATAAGTGCATTTTTTAGATGGGTTAGGTATCTTAATGAATTGATTGTCATGCCAAATCTGTAGAACATATGAAATTCTGAATGATCCATGCATATAAATAGTGTGGTAGCAGTAAATGACAGCGGAGAGTATTTTAACAAATGAGTAATGATGGGTTTGTGCAAATAATTGGGTTCAAGCAAATGGGTTTTTATGAAAATGGATTCCTGCAGATTGGCTGGGTGAAATGGAGATTTTTTTTTTCCAGATCGGTTTGGTGAAGGGTAGAAGAAGAGTGATATTGCTTTAACATGCAATTTCTCTGGTCGTTTTTCTTAAAAAAAAAAAAAAAGAAAAAGTCCACTCCTCCCAAACACAGGATCCCTTGATCCTATAGCTCTTATTTCAAGATCCACTCAGAAAAACTCCACTTTCAGCAGCGTTTGTACAAAACTGTAATATTATGTTAAGAAGCGTGGCTAGGGTGTGAATGCTGAGATTTCTGAATAAGGGCTTAAAAAGAAAAGGTAGATCACCTTCTCAGTTGTGATCATCTTAAGTAAAAAGAAACCGTTATGTAATTTCACCTCAAAACTTTTTTCCCTACCCAACCTACTCCCTATGGATCATCTTAAGTCAAAAGAAACCGTTATGTAATGTCACCTCAAAACCGTTTTCCCAACCCAACCTACTTTCCATGGAAGACATAGAAGGAATACTTGATATATCCTAATCATCTCGTTAATTAAACTCTAAACACATATTCCTGATTGTGGTAAAATAGTCTCACTTAGAGAAGAACTAGTTGATAAACAACTGTAATACATCTTCCCTTGCTTTATTCTCCTGTTCAGATCAACTGTAAATACAATTATTTACAGAGGGCTTTCAATGAATGGAGCTTACAGTCGTGCAGGTCGAAGAAAACACAGACATGTAATGTTTAAACATAAAACAAAATTACCACCCTTAATTCAATACTCAGCGTATTAGACGTTACAAAGTAGGCCTCTCATGCAACTCCTCCTTTTGAGACTTTGGAGATGAATTCCAACAACTCCATTTCTATTTTTCAAAGAATTTCTGAGAGTCTGAAAGAACATTAGAGTTTCAGTTTTCAAATAATGAAAGATGTGATTTTGAGCTGAGGACTAGCTCTTCCTTACGGGTATTTTCTAATTCTCGTGATTTTATTCTTAGTATCAATTCAAATTCACCAAACCCATTTCAAGTAGGATCTAAATGAGATATAGGCCATTTACAGATTATACTTCTTTAGTTGTAATGTGGGCAGGCAGGGGGAAGTAGACAAGCATATGCTTCTAGAAAATTAACAAAGTAATCTATGGCCCGGGCTACTATATCCGTTAGCTATGTAATCGATAATAGCCTAGAGAAAGAAAGAGGCACCCTCATCTTACCCATTGTCTCTCTTTGAAGGAGGAGCAAGTCCACCAACCAAATCATTTTTATTCTTCTTGACCTCGCCTGAACCACATACTCAGCAATATTAATCATTTGACACATTCTACCTTAAAAGGAGGTGCTCCTGTGAGAAACACTCTCACCTAACTATGAGAGATAAAGGTGGGGGCCCTCACATTTAAGTTGTTGACATTGGATATGGATGTGAGGGCTTCCACCTTATCTCTCATAATAAGGTGAGAGTGTCTCTCACAAGAGCACCTCCCCTACTTAAAAACATATATATGCATTTAAACAGTCCCATTCCAAGTACTTGCCAAAGGTAGTTTTAATCTTGTTGGGGGTGGTGATACATGAGAGTGTTAGGAATGAAGATCAACATGGTTTCAAGTTTAGTTGATTAGTAATACCTCATGTGTTTCACTTTAAAGAAAAAAGACTCTTAAGGCCTGTATGTGCTGAAAATCATTTATTTAAGATCAACATTGGGTGGTTTCAGGTTCAGTTGATTAGTAATAACATCTAAAGTTTGCAATTTGTTACTTGTCATTGTCATGTGTAAGCTCATTTAATTCAATTTTTCAGTAGGTGCACTTCATAGTTGGAGTAAGCTGGCTTGAATATTGAGATTTTAATTTAGTATAGTTTGATTCAAACATGGTTTGTCAGGCCAATTGAACTACTGTGGCCTCTTCGTGTTTATGTTAGATCCCAAATGACCTTGCGAATGCTTATATTTTAAATAAAGATCTAATAATAAAAAATAATCTAGTAATAAAAAACAATCAGAGACATCAAAATATATCCAGTGTATGGAATCGAATGACGGTTGAAAGTCGCTTGAATTTGAGTTTAAAAGGCCTTGAGTCTTGATAGGGCCTCACTCAGTAGGTGTCACATCCTGGTCCCGAATTACCCTGGCCTAGGGTGATTCCCGAGGTGTGTCACACGTACTCCAGTGTGCTGTACCTGTCTCGAGCCAAATACAACACATGAAGGAGAGAAAACAACCTTCCATATATGTGAGTTAGAACTCACTAGAACTTATCAATAGTAATTAGTCATAGCAGAAGCTGTATTCATTCATATGAGGATATCAATTCTCATTTAGTCCATTATTTTCAAGTTTAATACACAAGAATTATATAAATATATACATTACTTACAAAAGAGGGTGTATAAAAGAACCCAAAACAACAATACCAAAAGTATAATAAAAAGGAATAACTAAACACTAAGTGTGGCCCACACAAAAAGGGGCTGGCCACACAAACCACTCCAAAATATTCAGCACGCACTCTGTGGGAGAAGACATCTAAATTGGCCCTAGCTCTAGCCATTCTTCTAATCCTGAAGGTACCTCTAGGGTAGCCTTCTCTCCCTTGTTGGCCTCCTCAGGGCTGGAGGCTGAATCTGTGACTGTGACACCAAAAGTAGTATCGTTAATACAATGATCAAGCAAGTATATGCAATAATAAGGAAATACATAATGTATCAAATTGAATTTAAGACGAATAATTCATGAATGTCAATGATAAGTATTAACTAGGCAAGTTGTGCACAATTGAATATTTTATGCTTGTAAATCAAGTATAATGAAAACATACTAATTGGCTATTACCTTAAGCTCATCTTGTCATTTAGAGAGCAAATCTAGTTGGGATGTCACAAGCGGCCTGGTCAAAGGCTCACTGGCTACCCGGGTCTGGAGTTCCGGTGCTCCAGATGACTTACTGCAGTAGTCTCACATAACTAAACCAAATGTAATCTCGTCGAGTATCACAAGGTCGAAGCTAAGTAGTGCCGACTCGATCGAATCAATAAAAAAATCAAATTAAAATCAAATTTGAGTGAGTTTCTATTTTTCTTATCCATAATCAAATCGAATCATATTCGTATATCACTTTACTCACTCAATCCATATGTTCAACGAATACTGAATTGGTATACAAACTGAAATTATGAATTTGAATGTAAACAATTGGACCTCAAAAGTATTTTCAATGCAACAATTACAATAAATAAGATTTGATATCAAATGAAATTGTACTCCAATATGAAATGCAATAATTAAAGAGAATCAAGGTATTTTTACTAGCCAATACTAAACTATTAATTAGCCTTTCACCGTCCAATACAAGATTACTTTGGAAATTATCAACGCACTACTACTTTGTTAGGTGTCACAATTTAAAGTAAATACGTTGAATTTCCAAACTAATCTTCGTGGCATAGTGTTAGACTAATAATTATCCATTTGACCAATGAGTAAGGTCAACCGTTCCATTTTACGGTCATAAAAATCTCAAAATTCCTAAATTTCTATGGAAGTAAAGATAAGCACCTTAATTCTCTACTAAGGGTAATTAAGGTGGGTTATCATAGATTCAGGGTAATAATTTACCCATAATTTAGGTCAGAAAAAGGGACAGAGTCCAGCTTCAGGTTCGCTTGAGTGGACCCAAGTTCGCTCGAGCGGACCCATCTAGAAGGTTGGTCGCTCGCGTTATAATTCGTACACTTGAGCGAGGTTTTCAGGGTTGTGGTCGCTCAATCGGACCCATGTTAGCTCGAGCGGACCCCATCTAGAAAGACGGGCGTTCGAGTGATCCTTTTGTTCGCTCGACCCAAAACTTCAAAATAAGGTTCGCTCGAGCGAATTCTCCAGTTCGCTCGAGCGAACTGTCCAGAATTCCTGAACTTAGGATTTTCATCCATTTCTCCTTCCATTCATTTTTCCATTTCTTTCCACTTCACACCTGCATAAAATGGAGTCTTCTTACTCCCATTTTCATGTCATGAAATCCCTTTATCTATTCCATCATTTATAAACCACAAGAACCACTCAATCCATTCATTTATCAAGAAATACAAGTATTGAATAAGAGTATCATAGAATCAATGAAAAATAACAATAAGTGAATCCATATTAGTGCTTATACTTGCTTCAATAAGCTTCCCAACTCTTTCTAACTCAAAACTCAAGCAAAACCCCAAATCCTCAAACCCTAATAACAAATAACCATGGAAAACCCATGAACATACATGCATGAACAATATATGAGTCTCTTGATTGTAGGGTAACTCAAACATCTAAATAAAAGAGCTTGATGCCTTCCTCTTAACAGGAAATTCGAAATTGGAGAAGGTAGAGGGGGTTAGTGGAGAGGTTCTTTATCAACAAGCAAGAAAGAAAGATGAAGAAGATGAAGAGGAGTCTTCTCCTAGCTCCCAAGATGCATGCCAATAACCTTTTGATGATTGAGAAGAGAGAGGGAGTAGAGAAGATGAGTAGGGAGAAGAGAGAAAGGAGAAAGAGAATGAAAAGGAGAGGAAAAGGAAGAGTAGTTGTATTTATATATGGATGAGGGTGTCCATTTTTGCAAGAAAGCCCACAAAATTTGTTTATTTCTATTTTGAGTCGAATGAGGGTCCAATTAGTCAATGGTTGGTTAAATGAAGGAGCTACAAAACTTGTTTATATCTATTTTGAGTCAAATGAGGGTCCAATTAGTCAACGGTTGCTCAAATGAAGGAATGCTTAATATGAAAATCGACGTACTCGTCGAAATACATGCGATGATGTCAATATGATGTGCAAATGATGTAAAATGCAAAAATTGATATTTACGAAAAAGCCCTTGACTCTACCCAAACGAGTCAACTCTATTCCAACTCACCTATTCAAGGTCCAAAACTCATCTAACTCAGTCTATAGGGGTCAATCAACCCTATACACCATAGTTAGCTATTAAACAAAATTAATTGAGCTAAAACACACTTAATTATTACTAATTAGGGTTAAATTGGGTCGGGGTGTAACAGTAGGGATCCTTACCTATCGTCAATCCAACCACCACCAATGGAAAAATTAGCAAAAACAAATACACATTACTAGAAGGCATTTATTTCAAGCTATCTATGGAAAAACAATAAATAAAACATATGACATAAAACTACTAACAAACTATACATACATCAGAAATGGAATGAGATTTTTTTGTTAAGAGAGACCAGGCCATACTCTTGCTTGGGAGTAACTATAAGAGATGGGGTAAGATAGAACTGGTAGTCCCCATTGGGAAGAGAGTATGATTGTTGGATAGGAAACATCAATTCTCATTCTACTCACAAGTCTGCATAGATTTCAGCCATTCTAACTGGCTTCAGAACCATTGAAATAGAGCACATTGGACACCATCACATTGGACACCATCTAACTCTAGATGGGGTAAGATAGAACTGGGGTAAGATAGAACTGGTAGTCTCCAATCCATGGCCTTTGGACCTGTTGTTTATTTTATTTTATATTTTCAATGTAAGTGGAAACATTTTTAGTAGAAAATCAACTTTACTCTGAGTAGCTACGTTCAATAGTCATTGAAATTATTTTGGAATGTTCTATCATTGAAATCCACTGCCTTTTGAATTTTCTGTAGTAGCATTCTTCTCTTGTTATTTTTATAAATTTTAAATCACGCTCTACTAACTTCTCAGATTTGAACTTTTTATGAGTATGGTTACACTGTTTCTTGAAGTACATAAATTTCTAATGCAATGCATTTTTTATAGATGTCGTCACTCCCATCTAACTCTAGATGTGCAATAGAGCACATTGGACACCATCACATGATTCATTTGCAGTGGGATTTTTAGTAGAACAAAAGAAATTAAGACATTTTTTAGACAATGGACTTAAAAAAGAAGTGTGGAAAAAATGTTTAGATGAATTGAATAAACGATTTGATATATCGGTTACTCCAACACAATTGAAAAGTCGTATGACTGACCTTCAAAAGAGATATCGCATTGTTAAATCAATAAGAGAGTAAAGTGGATTCGAGTGGGATGATCTTTTGCACATGTGCACAACAGATGATGATGTTTGGAACCGTTATATTAAGATAAAAATGCAACTTTATTGTATTTATAAACTATAAAAAATACATGTATAATAGTCTTTTTAATTAATAATAACTTTTATATTTTTATTGTAACAGGCACATCATGAAGCAAAAATCTGGTGGAGGACACCTTTTCCTCTTTATGATGAACTTGGCATCTTATATGATGGTGATTATTAGAATAAATTTAAATAATAATTTAATGATATTTTAAAATAGTATCTAATATAAACTTATTTGGTTTTATTAGGTTCTTTGGCTGAGGGTAAACGAGAGATGTCAAGCAGTGTTTCGTTTACTCAACCTCTTACAGAGGAATAGATTTCAAGTCATAATACAAGTAATCCCAAAACATTATTTCCCGATTTTAATGAATAGCTTGAAGATATTAATTCAAGTTCTGATGATGATATGAGAATTGAACAACTGAATCGCAATCTTCCTCATGCCATTAAAACTACAACTGCTCCACGACAGAAATGGTTCAAAGCAACAACGAGTGATAGGCTTTGTGAAGACATATCGAAGATGGTTGCATCAGAATATAGACTTAATTCAGTAAACTCAATACTACCTAAAGATCCCTATGCATATGAGTATGTATGGAGGAGCTCCAAAAGATGGAGAGTTTAGAAGAAGAGACTTTCATGCAAGCTATAGAAGTTCTTCGTGATCGGCAATATGCAATTGCATTTATGACTCTAAAAGAACCTATGCGTTTAAAGTGGCTACAGAACAAATGTGGTAGCACCTAGATGGTGTTTAGGTAGTTTTGTTTTTCTGGATTTTATGTCTATTGACAATAGCAAGTCATAAAGACTAGTTACATTTACATTTTTTAGAATAAGTTCGAACTATTTTAGTATGGCATATAAGAACATAGATTTTCTATATGTTTATTTAATTTTATTGAAGTTTATTTAAAATATGTGTTGTGAGCAAGATTGTACGATTACATCCTACATGTCATTTTATGTTCCTTTTCTTTTTTGTTACTTTGATTGATTTACAAGATATAATTTTTAACTTTATTTTGATTAATGCATGCTTGTTATCTTTTAAACTGAGCATATGAAAAAAAAAATTTCTATATTTAATTTTTATGATAGGAACTTCAAACAAAATTCCTTCACATCGGTGACACACTATGCCTAGGGATAGCAACATTATGCAAAAAATCAAGCAAATGAGATTAAATTTGTTAATTTTAACGGCTACTACAATATGGTATGCGGAAAGATATTTGGATAAAAAACCATGTTTTGATTCCGCTCTTTCTGGTTATGATTATGTCCAAGAATTACAGGAAGGTCATCCAGAATGATTTCGAAAAGTTCGTCGAATGGAAAAAGGAGTATTTATGAAATTATGTGAAGTTCTTTATGAAAGAAATTTGCTTCAAGGGGTTAGGGCTACAACTGCTGAAGAGCAACTCATAATTTTCTTATTTACATTGGGTCATAATGCTGTTAATCGACAAGTTCAAGAGAGATTCCAGCATTCTGGAGAAACTATTAGTCGTTATTTCAATACTATTCTCAATGCTATAGTTTCTATTTGATCGGATTACATCCGTCTTCCATCAATAGACACGCCTTCGAAAATAGAAAATGACAAACGACTTTATCCTTTCTTTCAGGTAGCTTCTTAATAATTTTATTAAGCTTCATCAATTGGTAAACATCTTTTAGTCTTAATAATAATTTTAATGTTTTTAGGACTATATTGGTGCAATTGATGGCACACATATACCAATTGTTATTGATATTGAGCACCAAGCTCCTTATCGAAATCGAAAAGGATGGATGGCACGGAATGTGATGGCAGCATGCTCTTTTGATATGAGTTTTTTACATGTGCAAGCGGGTTGGGAGGGTTTTGTAGCTAATTCCACTATTTTACAGGCTGCAGAAAGATTTGGATTTCATGTCCCAAGAGGTAAATAGTGGTAAAATTCACGAAAAACCTTATATAGATTTCATCGAACCATGTATCTTATTATCATTTTAAAATTTTATGTAGGAAAATATTATCTCGTTGATGCAGGGTATGCAAATACTCCAAGTTACATTGCACCATTTTAAGGAGTACGATATCACCTGAGAGAATTTGCACATGGAAATAGAGGGCCTCTCAATGCTAAAGAACTTTTCAACCTTTGGCATTCATCTTTACAGAGTGCGATTGAGAGAATTTTTGGTGTAGTTTAAAGCCGATTTCCGATTTTGAAGAATGCATCTCATCACTCTTATGACAATATGAAAAAATTGTCATTGCATGTTGCGTTTTACATAATTTCATTCGAACCAAAACAGGTGGTGAAGATTGGATATACGAGGAATATGACCGTCAACCTGCGAATGAATTTGTTCAAGATGATGATGATTCCAGTTCAGAAGCTAATTATCAGAGTGTTGAACAACGACGACTGGTGGCAAATGAAATACGAAGACAAATTGCAGATTCAATGTGGGAAGACCGTTGCCATCATATTAACAATCTTCGAGAATAATTGTAACTTAAGTATTCGTGATTTTATATTTAACAAAATAAATAATATTTATAAACTTTCATCTCA
The DNA here is from genome assembly GCA_003546025.1 of Camphora micrantha. Lineage (NCBI taxonomy): Eukaryota > Viridiplantae > Streptophyta > Magnoliopsida > Laurales > Lauraceae > Camphora > Camphora micrantha. The sequence goes on along the minus strand of QPKB01000004.1, from coordinate 49,560,413 downwards.
AATTATTTATTCATTTTATTTTTTTTAATCATTTTTTTAAAATATTTATAAATGGCCAAAGACATAAACTTAGAATAGCTTGAAAGATTATGCAATTCCCAAACACTAAAAGTAATAATAGGTTAAAATCTGCAAAAGCTACCGAACAATAAAAGTAGCAAAGTATTATAATATATCAATATTGTAATATATGAAAAAAGAATCTGTCAATATTTAAATCTACATATATTTTATTCCGCTTGTACCCAAACACCCCTTAAAGAAGAAGAGGATCTCTACAAGCTTCAACTATCATCTTGCCTAAGGATTTCTCTCATCTTATAGATCTCTCCCTTCTCTACAATTTAAGGTTATCTTCTTTCCTCAACTCAATTTCATGTAATTTCCCTTTCCCTCTCTAGAATTCCCATTCCTTATTACAATTCTCCTGTGGATCTAGGATTAGGTGTTATAGATCTTTTTAGATATGCATTTTGGGACTGATTGAGAGCTTGGAGACCTTAGAAGCTTGAATTAATTTCTATCTTAGAGCTTGGATTCTCTTATTTCTAGCCATTTTCATTGCATTTGGACTAAAGGCAAGTACAATATACTTATTTAACATGGAATGAATGTTTCTTTTCATTTGATTTTGTAAATTCAGATCAATTGGGTGTTTGATCGCTTAGATATGCCTTTTGAGCTTGTTTTCATAGATTTTTGGCCATTGATGGATGAGATATCTCATTTAGAATATCAATGACCCAGTTGGTGATGGATTTGGGATATATGGAGTGTTTTATATGTTTGTGCATGTTTGCATGATGAATGGACGAGATTGGACTCAGTTTTGATGAAAATTGAGGTGAATTGGAGAAGCGGCAAAATCTGTAGAAATTGAATTTCGTGTGTACCCGATCGACCACCCTTGGTGGATGTCGACTGGATACAAATGGGACTCATATAGATTTAACTAGGAGCTGGACTTTCTCTCAGTCACAGGAAATCCAATGTACCCGGTAGACATCTAGGCCATGATTTTGACTGAGTACACTGCGGAATTTCAGAAACTAGAACTCTACCTGCCAAGTGGATTTTCAAAAATATATGTGTGCTTGGTTGACATTGAGGCCATGATGTAGACCGGACACACAACATTGGATGTTGACCTGGCAGTCAGAATCCTGACTTTCTTAGTGTACCCGGTCGACCACCCTTGGAGGATGTCGTCTGGATACACTACAGACTTTGAATTCCAGTTTTGCAATTTTTTATGTTTTGATCTATTGTGGGGTCCATTGACCATCCAAATGGACTTCTGTTGATGTGCCAAGCTGTCACGACCCAAGTCTGATATCAGAGTAATCAAGGCTTAACCCCGGGTCGCGAAGACAATCATACTTACTCCCGTAAATCCCGAATTAACCGAAGTTAATACGAAGTCCACTAGGGATCTATCATACATACCTGTCAAATGTACATTTTTGCGGAACATATATATACATTGACGATTTCGGAACATATATAAGTACTTTACATCAACAGTAAATTTAAATATACACATTTCAATTCTTATCAAGTCAACCACTGCATATTCAAATACAATGCATGTGACATCTATATGCTATTCAAAATGAATATACAAAAGTGTTGATCAAAATATCTCCAAAACATTCTTTTCTTTGGCACTCCGATTTAAGTCCATTCGATTAAACCTCCTAGGGATATCGGATGGGCATCCTGTGCTGGCAGTTCGGTAGCTCACATCATCTTTCCAGAGACTGACCAGTTTATGGATTTCGGCGGCTAGCCCTACTCTAAAAATGAATTTCCAGAGCTTCAAAATTCTGAAGCAAAATTGGGAAATTGAGTCTCTTTAACTCAAAACACTTCAGTAACACATTAAATCATAGAAGATGTCTATACTTGCCTGTAATGAACGTTGATTGACACCAACCCCTTCTCTTAGCTTGGATCTGAGAAGGAAACTTCTCAACTTGAACCTTTTCTCCAATAAAACCCAAGAAGAAGATGCTGGTGATGGAGAAGATGAAGAAGATGAGTCTTTTCACTTGAATCACTCCAAAACTTCACTTGATGCTTGAAGGAGATGAAAATGAAAGAAGAAGAAGAAGAAAAAGGAGAAGAGTTGAGTCTAGGGTTTGCAAATGAGATGAATGAACTCAAATGAGTCCATCTTATCTCTTATAAGCTCAATTTTGCATTTAAGCCCTCTACTTCCTAACTTACTTCAATTCGAGTCAAATGAAGGGTCATTTGATCCATTCCTTGTTGAATGACCTCGAGTCTATTATGAAAGTTAATATATTCATCGAGACACACATACTGGTATCAAGAGTTTCTGTATTCGATAAAATACGTAAAAATTCGTATTTACAAAAAAGTCCTTAGTTTCCTTGTTTGAGCCTAAACGCCATTCAATTCACTCATTTTCATTCATTTTCATTTCATTAAGCCTAAATCATTCATTTTAGGCTAATTCAATTCCATCTGGCCACAGACCATCATTAGCTTAATTACACATATTTAATTAACTTAATTTCCAATCAATTAGGGTTAATCTTGATTAACTCGGGACGGGGCCTAACATTCCCCTAAACTTTTAGAATCATTCGGTCCTCCGAATGCAATACAAATCAATACAAGTCAGTAAGCAATTTGAAATTAAAATTACCTGAACGAATAGCTCGGGATACTTCTGAGCCATTTGCTCCTCAAGCTCCCAGGTAGCTTCACTGGGTTCATGATGATCCCAAAGGACCTTGACCCACTTTATCGTCCTTGTACGTAGAACTGCCTCTTTGGTATCTATAATTTGATTTGGCCTCTCAACATATGTGGTGTTCGGTAACACTTGGATCTCTTCGTGATGAATGACATGTGAAGGATCAGCCATATACTTTCGAAGCATTGAAACGTGGAAAACATTGTGGATACCAAAGAGTTCTGCTGGAAGGTCTAGGCGATAAGCCACATTTCTAATTTGGCTTTAGATTTTGAAAGGTCCAATGAATCTCGGGGAAAGTTTTCCTTTCTGTCCGAATCGAATAGTACCCTTCATTGGAGAAGTCTTTAAAAAGACTAAATCATCAATCACAAACTCTAGATCACATCGACGATTGTCAGCATAGCTGTTCTACCTTGATCTAGCAACTTTCAGCCTATCTTGTATTTTTTGAACCTTTTCTGCTGTTTCAGCAATGATTGTAGGACCGTGGAAACTTCGAGTTCCAACTTCTTCCCAGCTCATTGGAGTCCTACATCTTCGACCGTACAGTATTTCAAATTGTGTCATTTCAATGCTAGAGTGATAGCTATTATTGTATGCAAATTCGTACAACGCAAAATGGTCATCCCAATCACTCCCAAAATCAACAACACTGGCACGAAGCAAGTCTTCCAAGGTCTGTATAGTCCGTTTCGATTGTCCGTCTGTCTGTGGATGATGAGCAGTACTAAACCGAAGTCTAGTACCCATGGAGTTCTGAAATGACTGCCAAAATGAGGACACAAACCGACTATCCTGATAGGAGACAATCGAGATTGGTGTTCCATGTAATTGAGTCACTTTGGCAAATAATCTGGACATATCACTGAATCCCATATCCATTTTAAATGGAATGAAGTGTGCGGACTTCGTAAGATGATCAACGATCACCCATATGGCATCGTGCTGCTTTTTCATCCTTGGCAAACCAGATACAAAGTCCATTGTAATGTGTTCCCACTTCCATTTAGGAAATTCAGTGGATGAAGTAATCTAGCGGCTTTTGGTGTTCAAATTTCACACGCTGGCAAGTTAAGCAGGAAGATACATAACCTGCTATCTCCCGCTTCATATTATTCCACCAAAATTTGCCTTTGAGATTTTTATACATTTTTGTGCTTCTCGGATGCATAGAATATCTGGTGTGATGAGCTTCGAACATCACTGCCTGCTTCAAATCTTCCTGTGCTGGTTTACACAATCGGTCTCTAAAGTAGAGAACTCCTTCTATCAACACAAAGTCTGGTCTATTTGTAATGTTATCCTTGATCTTCACCAATTCAGGATCTTCGAACTGTCTCTCCTTAATGTCTTTGATAAGAAGTGATTCGAATACAGACATTGCTGTAATTATCTTTCGGTCTTCCATTATCTCAATGGACACGTTGAAATCCTTGAATTCATCAATCAGGTTCCATCCACGCTCCAATGATGCCAAGTCAGCAGATTTTCGACTCAAAGCATCAGCTACGACATTACTTTTTCTAGGTACATATGTGAATGGAAAGTTGTAGTCCTTGATCAGCTTTAACCAACGGCGTTGCCTCTGATTGATATCCTTCTGAGTAAACAAATACTAAAGACTTTTATGATTACAGTGGACTTCAAAAGTCTCTCCGTATAGATAGTATCTCCATTGCTTCAATGCGAATACGACAACCGCGAGCTCTAAGTCATGAGTAGCATAGTTCTTCTCATGTTCTTTCAACTGACGTGAACCATAAGCAATTACCTTGTGGTTTTGCATCAATACACATCCCAATCCAATACTTGAGCTATCTGAGTAAATCTCAAATCCTCCTCTTCCATCAGGTAAAGCCAAGATTGGGGTTGAAATCAACTTTTTCTTCAAAGTTTGGAAACTAGACTCACATGTATCATTCCATTGGAATGGAACGTTCTTCTGAGTCAGATTCGTTAACGGCGATGCTATCTTTGAGAAGTCCTTGGCGAATCTTCTATAATAGCCTGCCAATCCTAGGAAGGTTCGAACTTCCGGCACGTTCTTCGGACTCTGCCAATTAGCAACTGCTTCGATCTTAGCTAGGTCAACAACTAGTCCATCTTTGGTAATGATATGACCCAGAAATGCAACATGCTGTAACCAAAAGTCACACTTCTCGAGTTTTGCATATAAATGATTATCCCTCAGTATCTGCAAAGCTATTTTCAAATGATGTGAATGCTCTATCTCTTACTTAGAATAGACCAGAATGTCATCAATGAAGATCACAACAAATTGGTCCAAATAGGAAGCAAACACCCTGTTCATTAAAGCCATAAATACTGTAAGTGCATTGGTTAAACCAAAAAAGGCATCACTAAGAATTCATAGTGTCCATAACGAGTCCTGAATGCAGTTTTATGTACATCTTGATCCTTAACTCGAATCTGATGATGTCCAGATCGAAGATCAATCTTGGAAAAATATGTTGCACCCTGTAGTTGATCAAACAACTCATCGATCCTAGGCAGTGGATACTTGTTCTTGATCGTCACTTGATTTATCTGCCTATAATCAATACACATTCGAAGGGTACCATCCTTCTTCTTTACAAACAGTACATGTGCTCCCTATGGTGAGACACTAGGTTTAATGAAACCCTTGTCAAGCAAATCCTGTATCTGTTTCTTTAATTCATATAATTCTGATGGTGCAATTCGATAAGGTGCCTTGGATATCGGTGCAATACCAGGCACGGGTTCAATTGTAAAGTCCACTTCTCTAGCCGGAGGTAGACCTGACACTTCTTCTAGAAACACGTCTGGAAATTCATAGACTACATAAATATCTCGTAATTCCCGTACAAGCTTCTTTTCTGAAACGAATGCAATGTAGCCTTCACAACCATTACGCATCATTCGTTCAGCCTTGAGTGCTGAAACAAGCCTGATGTCATATTTCTTTTGGACTCCTTCGAACAGTACACTGGCATTGGCTTCATCCACCCTAAAGGTGATGACTTTGCTAAAGCAGTCTAAACAAGCCCTGTACTTCGCAAGCCAATCCATGCCAAAGATCACATCGAAATCATTCATTGCTAGAACTACTAGATCAACTGGCATTGTCACTTCTTCAATTCTAATAGTACATTGTGGAGTATACAATCTTTTCTCCCTAAAGGAGTAGAAATAGTATAATCATAGGCTAATTGCATTATCTAGTTTTGCATATTACAAACAAATGCAGGTGCTACAGATGAATGTGTGGAACCGGGATCAAATAATGCAATAGCTGTTCGGTTATCTACAAGGATTGTACCTTCAACCACATTTGTTGCAATATCAGCTTGTTCCCTATTGATGGCATAAGCCATTCCAGCCATCTGTGGCCTGTTGGGCTGCTGCTGTTGTCTAGGCTGTTGTCTTTGCCATTGACGCTGCTGGCCTTGACGTTGAGGTTGTTATTGCTGCTGTCTAGGAGGAGCTGGCAAGGCTAATCGCTGCTGAGGAGCAGGAAGTGCTGCTTGTCCTTGAGCAGGTCGCTGGTAAGGAGCTCTGTCATCTCTCCTAGCCCTTGGACATTGAGCCATCTTGTGTTCCAAAGAACCACAGACTAGACAGGCTCCAGTAGTCCTCCAACATAACTCAGTCATGTGAGTTTTTCCAAAAGTATCACAGACTGGTTTGACCTCATTCCTATCATTCCTATTATTTCTAGGAATGAATCTCTATTTCTGCCTCTTATTCTTGGATTGTCCTCCTTTCTTAAACCACGAATTACTACTTCTCTTGGTGTTCATAGCCTCTGCTTCCTTTTCTCTCTGAACTTCCTCCGCCGTATATGCCTTATCAACGGCATTATCAAATGTCGTAGGCTTTTGTCCAACTAATACGATCGTCTTATATTCTGGATTTAGTCCAAGGAGGAATCATTTGACTTTCTTAGCTTCAGTATCTACCAATTCGGTAGCATACTTGGATAGCTGCAAGAAGGTGTGAACATAAGCAACCACGGTCAGTTGACCTTGTTTCAAGTTTAGAAACTCTACTTCTTTCTGCTGCTGTACATGTTCCGGGACAAACTTCCTCTGAAGTTGTTTCTTGAAAGTTTCCCATATACCCTCTGTTGGCATTGCCTTAAACATGTCCTTGACACTCTTTCACCATGTTTTCGCTCCCCCTCTAAACATAGTAGAGGTAAGCAACACTCTTTGCTTATGAGTGCAGACAACTGTATCAAACACATCTTCAATGTGTTCTAGCCACTCATCCGCCTACATCACATCTTCATTACCATGGAACTTGGTGGCTCCTCTCTTACGAAATCACTCATAAATAGCATAAGGGTCTTTATCCTTATGCTTTAACACCACTTGTGTCTCAACATGGTGTTGTTGTTGGACTGGCGGTACAGGTGGAGTCTGTAATTGAGCCTGTAACTGGCTCTGAACTTCTAATAAGGCAGCAATTTGGGTCTGCATTCCCATTTGAGCTTCCTGACTCCTGACTAGCTGGGTTTGTATGCCCATTTGTGCCTCATGGCTTCTAGCCATTTGTTCGTTACTTCTGCCTAATTGCTCCAGTATAGCAGTAAACCTAGCATCAGCGTCAGATATAGGAGGGGAAGGTGTGACTTTCACAAAGTCATTATTCCCAGATCCTGATCCAGAAGCCATGCTGTAAACAATACGGAAGGTAAGATACATATCTCCACACTTCCATCACATATATATCACATATAGTGAAAGCAGTAAACACAAATCCAAGGTTGGATTTGTTCTAATCGTAACGTTCCTCACTTCGTTCTTAGCTTTACTAAGCCTTTTAAAATCTTTGTATCCTAGCGTTTTAACTAAGCTCTGATACAATACAATAAGTATGTCATGACCTGAGCCCTAAATCAGAGTAATCAGGGCATAAACTCAGGTCGCGAAGACAATCATACTTACTCCTGTAAACCCCGAATTAACCGAAATTAATACAAAGTCTACAAGGGATCTTTCATACATACCTGTCAAATGTACATTTTTACGGAACATATCCATATATATTGACGATTTCGGAATATATACAAGTACTTTACATCAACAGTAAAGTTCAATATACACATTTCATTTCTTATCAAGTCCACCACTGCATATTCAAATACAATGCAGGTGACATCTATATACTATTTAAAATGAATATACAAAAGTGTTTATCAAAATATCTTCGAAACATTCTTTTCTTTGGCACTCTGATTTAAGTCCATTTGATTAAACCTCCTGGGGGTATCTGATGGGCATCCTGTGCTGGCGGTTCGGCCTCTGCCTGACCGGCACAGACAACTGGGCCTGTAATATCATCAGTAACACTGTGAACACGACGGTTCAACAATGTATATACAGTTCTATGATAGCACATGTTATTTCTATCAATTTATTGATTTAACAATTCTAGACAATTTAATTCTATATCAATATCCTGTGTAATAAATACAGTATTAACAGTGACTATATTGGCAACTATAATAGTATTGGTTTCACTTCAATTCGATCAGTTTCTTCCCAAAGTGTCGCGACCCCAGACCGGGCCCCCGAAGGACTGATCCGGGATCGGGACCATTAGTGTGTCATGAACCAACAACATATACATTTTTATTTTAATTTCCCACAGGTGTCCGCGGTGAGGATATCACAATCATCAATTAACATTTCTTTTACGTGCGGAAGCGTGTAGCAAATCAAATAGTCCAACTATCATTAGTCATGAAGACAATAACCACAAGTATAAATACTGTATCAGAATGAGCAATGATATATATAGCAAGTTTCCCAAGTTGTTAAAGTTAAACAAAATATCAGTTAATTACAATCCCAAAAATAGAGGCCAACAAAGGCCAATATAACAAAAGAATAACCCCCAAAAGAATGGTCAATGAGTTCCCCTCAAAATGTTACGCATCTCCAAGCAGTCAGATGTCTACATGACATCGTCAGCACGCCACTCGACTAGAGGCTGCGGCTCACCTACCGCCTCCTCTGGCTCCTCCTCAAGGAAACCGGCAACGGGACCTGAGTACCAAAGCAAAGGATCAGACACGACGGTCTGGCAAGAGAATGAAAAGATACAACAATATACAATAAATGAAATACCTTGAAAAGCATAGAAATCTGATTAAACAAGAACTCTAATAAAACAGATAAATCATTTGCTGTAAAACAAGTAAACAAGATAAAACATATGAGGTAACCAAGGAATCGGGAATAACAAGGAGGCAACCACAAGAAGCTAAGTCCTCTATCACTAAAGCGATAGAGCAATAACTAGGCCCTGATCTCAGTCACTCGAGGTGAGGAGAAACAGGGGATCTCATATAGATACATATACGTATACAATACTATACATGACCACGGTAGTGAGCCGGGCATCGGGGACCACAGTAGCAATCTGCGGCATCGGGACAAGACCACGGTAATGACCGGGTAGAGGGATCCAAACTGCAGCTGGCGGGACAAGAGGGGGATCTCCAAGTCGGTTGATCAGACCAACAGGGTTATCCAAGCCTAGTGGTGCCGACTCATAGGTCAAATACAATCGAGACAATGCAAGCAAATCAAGTACGAATACATAATCAAACGGGCAAGACGGGGGTGCTCAAGAGCACACTGACATATCATGTGGTGCAATGCACTTCAGGTCAAGTAACTGTTTCAAGTGTACAATAATACTTTCGGGAAAACCATTCATGTAATGTAAGGCTTGGAAATAGAGAAATATTATGAACTATGCTAAATCAGGAAAGACAATGATTTTAAGAACTATGTGAGTGAATAGGGGTCCCGTATGTCGATCATAGATATGAATTGGTACTCCTTGAGTTTGAAGACATTCCGGGCTCCTTATGCACTTTTACGCTTTTCAAAACTTAAAATGAGCTTATGGTTATAACTAGATGTTATGATAAGGAAATCAAGACTATAAATGGTCCATCCTAAGTATGATGTTAATTCGGAGACATCGAGCAACCTACTCAGTCATCGAAAGGAATAGAATTCGCGATAACCAAGGAAAAAGTCTTGTATTTAGATATAAAGAAGATATCGCGTCATTCCGTCCCGTTCAAGATTGAAATGAAGTGAACATCGATGTCACCCAACCAACCGTGAGGAGCATCGGCTCAAGACGTCCTCACGCATGGTCAAATGAGTCCAAAAAGGGTAGCCAAGGTCCCACCTAAAACCAAGAAAAGAAAGAAAAAAAATATAAAAAAAATCTCAAAATCCACTGGACTCAATCTGAGTCCTCCGATCGATCGGACCTTCGGTCCGATCGATCGGCTAAAATTTTCTGAACAGGGTCCGATCAATCGGCCGAAATTTCTACACAGGGCCCGATCGATCGGCCCAAAAACCCTTACAGTTAAAGACAGTCCGATCGATCGGTCTGCACGTCCGATCGATCGGACCTGGGCGTGCAGCAGTTCCGGGAACTTGGTTTCTTTTTCTCCCTTTTTCCTTTCCTTCCAACACATGATTAACCAAGGAAAACTATGAACAAGATGACTTAATTACATGCTTCCAAGACATTAAATGAGGCTATCAAGAGGTATAAAGATCATTTATTACAACCATGGAAAAATCAATAAAGGAAATCAATGAAAGCATAAAAATCCATAAATGCTACCAAACCATTTGAAACTTAAAAACATCCAACATTCACTTGCCTCAAGTCTTCAATTAGTGATATTAAGCTCTAACAAGTCCTCCAAGAAAAAGGTCCAAGCTACAAGGCAAAATCCCCAAATAAAACCCTTACATGGGTCAAACAATGAAATGACAAAGAAACCTTTCAATAATGCAAATGTAGCTCCCCTAGGGCTAGAAGATTATAAATCTAGAAGATGAGAGGAATCACTTACTTGGATGACCTTCAAATGAGAAGAACTAGTTCAAAGGAGGTCTCAATATGGGGAGATTTCTCCAAGAATAGTATCAAGGTGAAGCTTGCAAGGAGAGGAAGAGATTGGTGGTCTCCACTTTGAGTTTGGTGCAAGATTGGTGAGGATTAGAGATGAAGAAGCAAGAAGAAGAAGAAGAGGAACCAAGCAAAACCCTAGGCTCAGTTATGTGCTGGAAAATGGAGAAGGAAGAAGAGAAAGGGGTTCTCTTATAACCAATGAGAGTGGGCTCCACCACTTAAGAACCTAAAAAGGCTGAAATAGCGGTTTTCGGGACTTCGGATGAAATCGACGAAGAAGGAAGAAATGATCGTCGAAATATCTAGTTTCCAAAAAGTCTATGTTTCGCGGGTTGCGGGAATATCAAGTTTTGGGTACAGATTTGCTGTGCAATGACTGTTTTACCCTCAAGGCCAAGAATTCGGGTTTCGGGGCCTCGAATGGACACGGGATCAACATGAAAGTTGTAAGAATCCACAAGATGAATGCAACGGGCCAAAAACACCATACACAACAAATCGGGAAAATCCATCAAGAAAATGCAACGCCAAAAAAAAAGGGAACCCCCAAAGGGCCCCACAAGCTACCTAAGCATTCAAAAGCCCAAAACTAGGATCAAAACTATTCCAAACCCAACTTAATCAAAAATCACCAAACAAGCTTAGCACTAACACGCAACTTAATTAGTACTAATCGGGTTCACTCGGGTCGGGGTCTTACACAAAGGAAGCAATTCACATTCATTTATTTCATTAATTCTCATTCAATTCATTAATCATGTTAAACATTTATTAATGGCTTATCAGTGGGACTCATTAGTCCAATGTGTGACTTATCAATTCGGTGACTTTTCAGTCTATGACCTTTCAGTCCATTAAGGGTGGGATTTCCCAGTGTCTGGATCAGAGATCACTTGTATCACCACGGAGTTCCGGAACGCCCCTAAATCCATCTACTGTAGTAGGATTGTTGTTATCTTTAGTAACTATTCATTATCTTATTCATTCGTTGCATTATTCAGTTTAGCTTCATAAAGAGCTTAGGAAACCACTATGTAGTGCCAGACTCATAATTCAAATTAAAATCAGTTATTCTAGTCAATCCTATTCCAATCCTAAATAATTATCTAAACCAAACACATGAGTGAAGCGTTCATTATCAATGCACGTGTTACTGTGGATGGCATTTCTTTAATTAGATTGTGCATTATATAACCTTAGCTAACACTTATGAAGGTTTAGATATCATTATCATTAACCTTAATGATTAGGCTTTCAATTCAGAAAAATCAGAAATCAATCTGTAACTTTTCTCAATTTCGGTTACCTTGGCGGTTACCTGGCGGTTAACCGCATTTTGGCTGGCAGCTAGCCGAATTACATTTGGTCAGCTTTCCAGAACCATGTAACTCCTAACACACCACTTAGTTCGGTCACTTCAGCGGTCACCCTGGCGGTCACGTCGTTGGTTACCCCTCGGCTAACCGAATTCTCAAATTCGACTAGCCGAACTCATTTCGGCTACCTACTGTTAGCTTTTCAGAAACTTGTCTTTTGAGGTGAATTTCTGACTCAATTTCGGTCAGCTCATGGTTACCTTTCGACCAACCAAAATTTCAGTTTCGGCTAACCGAAATTCAGCGGTCAGCTCATGGTCAGCTTTCCAGAGACTGACCAGTTTATGGATTTTGGCGGTTAGCCTTGCGGCTAGACGAACTACTCCAGAAACGAATTTTCAGAGTTTCAGAATCTTGAAGCAAAATCTAGAAATTGAGTCTCTTGAACTCAAAACGCTTCAATAACACATTAAATCATAGAAGATGTATATACTTGCCTGTCATGAAGGTTGATTGACAAAAACCCCTTCTCTTAGCTTGGATATGAGAAGGAAACTTCTCAACTTAAACCTTTTCTCCAAGAAAACCCAAGAAGAAGATGAAGGTGGACCAATCATCCTTAGTGAGAGTTATATTTGTTATTGATTGGATCTATCATGATGAGGTATGGTTAGAAGGCCGGTGGGATTCCGGTTTCGGTCTATTAAGTGTGAGAGCGTTGATATTATTATTATTATTGGCGGGGCTCATCATCCTTTGCATGTTACTTTATTTCCACGTTGCGACTAGTTTACAATATGGGAGGGCCGCGGCATAATAACCTGCGATGCCCAGCTCGTGTGAATGCGTCACATTAATGGTTGGTTAGATTAGATGATTTACGTTCATATTGGTTCTATTTATTATATCTCTCTCAATTGCCTAGCATTGTACCTTTGCTTTTCTTATGATATTATCATCGTCTTTATTTCATTTGAAGCATACATTTTATGTTACTTGTATACTGTGCCTTGCCAGATCCATGGATTTGACCCATTATTTGGTACTTAGGTATTATCCCCGACCTTGAGGGCGCGTTTGTTGAGGTGCATATAGTAGACGAGTACGGATGGGGACCAGCCGATCAGGAGGTCGAGTTGAAGGTTGGAGAATCGGCACCGGGGGCATGAGTGCTGTTTCTTTTTGGGTTTTGGGTGTCATTTGTAGTGAGAAAGGTGGGTTATTCAGTTATTATGTACTTAACTCTATACTTTGAGATTTTAGATCAGTTTGACACATACTGGTTTGATACCTTATATGCTTTCGCCACTATGTGATTATTCTTCTGCTATTCTATATACTTCCACACTTAACCATTGATCAAATTTGTTGTTAAATAGTTCTAAATTGGACCTCACTACGGATCTATGAATCTGGAAGTTCCCGCATTATTCGAGAAGCAGTGCACCAACTTTGGGTTGATTTTTTTAACCTGTTCCGAAGAAATGATGACGACGACGATGATGATATCAAGACTGGGCCGTACTCCACTTGGAACTAAGTTGCCATACTCATTCTGTCTCTCTTCAGTCTCCCTAATTTCAAGTAAACAATAAACCCTAAATGTCCAACAGTCCAAGTGATTTATGATTTATTTCACAATCATATTTCAAATTTCAATAGGTTATCTTCATGCTCTTGAATTTTACAAATTAATTGATGTTTGAGTGGCTGATGATTGATAAATGAATTAATGATTGATGAATGATGAGATATACTTGTATAGTATACAATATTCATTACTTACTTTACTATATGCTTGTTTGATTTTCTTAGATTTCATACTATTAAATAGATCATGAGCCAAAATTATCATTGCATTTCATGAAATTTATGATATTCTGACTTATTTGGTATATACATCTAAATCTATTGAATTGCTAGAAAAATTTATAAAATACTAAAGAACGGACACAGGAGTTCATAACTTAGGGGGGACGATATTTTGATTTATTGTTGTTACTATTGGAAAAATATTATTTTCCATTATTTTCTTATATTATGGATATTTTTGCGATTCTTTTTGGATTAAAAAAAATTCTCACACCAGGATGATCACAACCTGTAGATAACCGCGATCGATACCTATATCGTATCAATTTTTGGGCCCAACTGATACCGCGACCGAACGATTTTGAACCATGATCATAACTATTGTGCCTATCAATGAATGATTTCACATCCTCTCAGGATTGCTTCATCCTAAAGGAAAAAAATCAATGAAATGTGGAAAAATGGGGTGATAAGTTTTGATCGGGAAGTATGACCCGCTTTGGTAAATTTGGTTTCCTTTAGGCAGTTCGAGCTAGTTGTCCTTACATGACCGTCATGCCCTTTGGCCTAAAAAATGCAGGGCTACTTATTAGTGGGCCATGATGAAAATCTTCAAAGACATTGAACACAAGACATTCGAGTGTTACGTAGATGACTTGGCCGTCACAAGCAAAAAGAAAGGAGACTGCTTGCAGATCTATGTAAAGTCTTCGACTGGCTACGAAAGTTCAAACTCCGCATGAACCTGCTAAATGTTTCTTTAGAGTGTCTTCTGGTAAGTTCCTAGATTTTTTAGTTTGGGAAGGTGGAATCGAACAAAGACCCAGTCAAAGTCAAAGCTATCATGGACATGGCCCCTCTAAAGACTCTGAAAGAGTTTAAAGGCTTATAAGGAAGACTCGATCACCTACATTCAAAGGTTCATTCCTAACCTATTAGAAAAATACAGGCTCTTAAACTCATGAAGAAAGGTGTTGAATTTGTCTGGGACCAAGCTTGTGACGAGGCTTTCCTAGACATTAAGGATATGTCACGACCCGGGCTCGAGGACCCGGCTAACCCGAGCCGCGATCACCATACTTACTCCCGTAAACCCCGAATTAACCGAAGTTATAACGAGATCCACAAGGGATATCAAACACAAGTACTTGCCAAATATAAAACTTTTGCGGAAACAATATATATATTTGACAATAACAACTTATCATTTACATGTATACAAAAGAAAGTTCTTATACATGTATCGTTCCCACTATACATTGATCAACACTGCATTCCAAAAACATTATGCAGATGTCCATTAATTACATTTCCAAAATATTAATTACATCCCAAAATGAATCTATGAACAACTATTCAATACGTTTAACAAAATGTTCAACTCCCAAATTCGCCCTCGGATACCAAATCAGATAGTATCCCGCCGATTCCACTCTATCAAACCTCCCGGAGGAACCGGAGCGGTCTCCTCTGCTGGCGCCGGGGGCGCTGCAATGCCGGCAGGGGCAATCGGGCCTGTAATGCCATCAATAACACTAGTGAACACGACGGTTCAACAATGTATAAACAATTCTTGTAATAATATGTTAACACATTCATTTGTTAATTTCAATGCTAGATAAATCTAGACAATTCTACAGTAACAAAAATAAACAGTGACAGTCAATATACATGTACGATTTGACCACTACCATAGCATTCATTGCATTACCATTCAATTCATTTCCATCTTCCCTCAAAGGAAGGATTATTCATTTACCATCTCCCCTCAAAGGGAGGCTTCAATCAATACCCGAAGATATGATCGGAATTATTAGTGGGACTTACCAGTGTCCGGGCCAGAGACACAAGCATCACCACGGAGCTCCGGAACACCCCAATATCCATCTGCTGCAGCAGGATTAGTCATTCATTATCATTGAACTCATTTAGAGTTCTAATACAATCGCTAGGTAGTGCCAGACTCAATGATCAATACATTCAGTATGAAATCCTTTTTATGGATCCAATTAAACTCAATGATTCCTTTCATGACAAAAGAAAGGAATGACAATAATATCAATCTCATTAGATTGATCACAATGACACAATGAGAGTAATGTTAACCACGTATGGTTTTACTCAATCCTATCTCAATCCTATCTCAAACCTAAACAACTATTCGGGTGTAACCATTGGTTTTCAAATGCACGTGTTATTCACGATGGACATCACATTTGTATCTTTAATACGTGCATTTCAAGTCCCCTTAATTAACACCCATGGAGATTAGGCCATTGCCAATTGTATGGTTCACCCAAGGAACCCCTTTTTCTTCTCTTTAAAACACCATTAATTCCTCATAATTCGATTAATCCATGATTAGTCTTAAAACTAATCGGGAACGTATTTATACTTAATAATCATAATCCAAATTCTCGTAAAAATCCAAAACTCGAAATGTCCTAACAGTATCCTGGCGGTTAGCCGCAGCACAGTTAATGTCCTAACAGTATCCTGGCGGTTAGCCGCAACCCAGTTGGCGGTTAGCCGGGGTATAGTTGGCGGCTAGCCGAACCGAGTTCGGTTAGCTTTCCAGAAGCTATGCAAATCCTGACTCAACTTCGGTCAGCTTGGCGGTTACCTGGCGGCTAGCCGAAATTTCCATTTCGGCTAACCGCGAAACGGCGGTCAGCTTTCCAGAGGCTGACTATTTTGCGAATTTATGGCGGTTAGCTTGCGAATTTATGGCGGTTAGCTTGGCGGTTAGCCTTGCGGCTAGCCGCTAGCACTCAGAAACTCATTCTCCGAGTTCAGAACTTCTGATTTTTCTTCCTTTTTCTACTCTCATTCCTCCAATCCATTTCCCAACCTGCACAAGATCATTGGAACCTCCTGTCCCCCCCCCCCCCTCATATGTCATCCATTCACATTCATTCATAATCATACTTTTAATCATTCCTTAATTACTTCATTAATCACCCATAACAATCCAAAACTCAATATAAATGCATAAAATCCATGAAAACTCCATACATTTCAATCATGGTTAACACTAATTACAAGCAAGGTTTATACTTGCCTTTTTGGAAGCTATTAATTCAAGTCCTTTTTACTTAGCTTGGATCGAGCTAAAATCCCCAAACTTCAAACCCTAATCATAAAAACATCCAAATGAACTCCCATGAGTCATTGGTGTTAGGAATCACTACTTAATCACTAATAGAGCTTGGAAATCACAAGGGAATGCCATTACTTACTTGTAGCTCAAAGGGGAAAGGTTCTCAAGCTTTCTCTCAAGCTCTATACTTCAATAATGGTGGATTTACTTGATGAAGAAGATGAAGTTGAAGTCCCTCACTCCACAATCCACTTCAATCACTCACAAGCTCACTCTCAATGAAGAGGAATGGAAGGGAAAAGAGAGAAAATGGAGAGCCAAGGGTTTGCTCTTGAGATGGAATGAAGAATGAAGCCCTCTCTCTCATTTCATTCTAATATATACACTTCTCACACCACAACCCCTACTTATTTAGCACATTTTCATTTTGAGTCAAATGACTCCTCACTTGGCCCATTTGATGTCAAATGGAATCGCGTTTGTTATGAAAGTTGACGTACTCTTCGAGATACACACGTTGGTATCAAGAATTTTTGTATTTGACGAAATACGTGAAAACCCGTATTTACGAAAAAGTCCTTAATTTACCTTGTTTGAGTCCAAACTCATTTCAATCAATTCAATTCTATGCAAATCCATTTCATTAGGCTTAATGCGTCATTTGAGATTGATTTATCTCTCTTTGGTCACTAATCTTGATTAACCCAATTATCCATGCTTAATTAGCATCTCAATTAATTAGCCTTAATTACGATTAGTTCGGGTAGGGGTGTAACAGGATACCTTATAAACCCACCAGTCTTAGCAACACCAGTCGTGGGCAAATCTTTCATTCTATATACGAGGGCTCTAGATGATTCGTTAGGCGCTTTAGGGCCCGTTTGGCATTGATCTTATGTTGTTCCCAATTTTATGCTCGGATTAGGTTGTGCTGAGATCATATTGTGCCAAGACTATACTTTGCAAAACTTGTTTTACATCATTATATTAAATTACTCTACTGGGAATATGCTGTACAAAACTTATTTGGTAACATTATAAAAGTTTTGATTTAAGGAGCGAACACCTGATTTACAATTTTAGACCCACCTTTTATTGTTTGTGCCGCTCTATTATTATCGTACATGGGACACACCTGTAATAATTATAATGTGTAACTCACCTTTAAACATTAAAATATGGAATCCATTTTCATAAGATTTACAATGTGTGCCCACCTTTATAGGAATTATAATGTAGGGGCACCTTTTTTGAATGTAAATTTGTGACCCACCTTTAGAAATTACAACATGGTACCACATTTAGAAATTAGAATATGGGACCCACATTTATAGGATTTATAATGTGTGTCCACCT
The DNA here is from genome assembly GCA_003546025.1 of Camphora micrantha. NCBI lineage: Eukaryota > Viridiplantae > Streptophyta > Magnoliopsida > Laurales > Lauraceae > Camphora > Camphora micrantha. The sequence goes on along the minus strand of QPKB01000004.1, from coordinate 49,542,160 downwards.
TTTGTGGTCGTGACTATGTGACCCACATTTATGAATAACAAAGTGGAGCCACAATTTTTGTGATTGTGGACACATGCCCCACCTTTAGAAATTACAATGTGGTGCCCATCTTTAGAAATTTGAACATGGGGCAACACATTCATAGGATTTACAATGTGGGCCCACCTTATATGAATCATAATATGGGGCCATCTTTTCTGTAATTGTAAATGCAAGACCTACCTCTAAAAAATTACAATGTGATACCCACCTTTAGAAATTTGAACATGGGCCTACATTCATAGAATTTACAATGTGGTTCCACCTTTGTGATTGCGACCAAATGACCCACCTTAAAGAATTATAAAATGGGGCTACCTTTTCTGTGATTGTAGACATGGGACCCACCTATATAAATTATAATGAGATGCCCACCTTTATAAATTAAAAGATAGGGCCCACATTCTTGTGATTTTTAATGCGATCCCGCAATTATAGAATTATAATATGGGCCCACCTTTTGTGATTGTAACCATGTAACCCACTTTTAAGAATTATAAAGTGGGTCTACCTTCTTTGAGATTGTGAACATCGAGCCTACCTTTAGGATAAGGGAAATGATTTAGAATATTTAAATGACATTCTTTAAAAGGCAAGAGATAAGTAAGAAACGATTGTGCCAGTAAGTTGTTTCTTAAAAAAAATAAAATTTTTTCGTTCCCACTTTCTTATGCTAGCGGGATAAGATTTTTAGATTTATTTTCGTGAGATCAAAATCCAGAACAATGATTTACACATGCCAAACATGTTTTCCACAACCTTATCTTACGGGAATATGGAAACATCCCACTAGAACGATGCCAAATACACCGTTACTTGCTCATAACAACGATGAAGGTAAAAAAGTGGCTCAGTATTATTTGTCCCGGATGCTAGTTGGGGCAAAACACAAATATTCCCTAGTCGAGAAGGAATGTTTAGCCCTCATGTATGCGGTGCAAAAATTTCAATACTATTTACTTTCAAACACACTATATGTGGTGTCTCAAGGGGCTGGTGCCGAAAGCTGGTTCTCTAAAGATCACTTGGCTAAGGCCCTGTTTGGTAGGTCTACTAATTTTTTTTATAGACCATCTAAAATAGAGTATTTAAAAATAGAGATATTTAAAATAGAGGCTAGAATCAAAAAATGTGTTTGGTAATGCATATATCTAACTTAAATAGACCGTTTGGTACACCCTCTATTTACTTCTTTTTAGAAGAGTTTGGCTTTTATTTACAAGGGTAGTTATGTCATTATGTGAAAAAGGAAACTCATTCATATGTTTCCACCCTACATATATCTTTCAAGAGCACATGCAACATAGATTCACAAAAAATACATTCAACATGGATTCATTTAAGAACAAATACATTATCTACAAACGTGCCATCATCATAACAACCTGTCCATGGGAAAATAACACAATTTACATTAAACTATAGCATGTAACTTGTAAATATTTTAAAAATTAAGAAATCACACACCTTCATATAAAGATAATACAAAACATCCTCATTTTCAATACTTTACCTTCCAAAAATAATCCATCAAGCCATTATATCAAGCACAAATATTCATTCACTTTAATCCAATAAAAACTAGTAGCATTACATAAGATGAAGAAATCCATGCTTAGGAAGATGCATCTCGCCAGATGGCATTTGCAATTGAATTCCTCTTGGCATCCATCTCTGTCCTATCTATGATATCAAAAGTAGAGGTGTTTCCCATATCTTCCACAACACAAGTGTCACACTCTACTTGGATGTCTTCACTAGAATATTCCAAAAATAGTTGATCCTCCATATCCTCTTTTCTAATGAAATTATGCATCGCCATCGCTGCAATTACAATGCTCCGTTGTATTGAAAATAGGTAAGGAGCCATCCGCTTGAGGATAGGAAATCGAGCCTTCAATACCCCAAAGCTCTGCTCGATCACATTCCTCAATGATGAATGTAATCTATTAAAATGTTCCTCCCTAGTACGAGGAATGGCAGGACCTTGAAAATCTGGAAGCAAGTAACGAACGTTTTGAAATGAAGAAAGAAAGCCCCTCATATTTGTGTAACCAGCATCAACCAAGTAATATTTACCTAAAGAGAATGAAATGCAAATGTTAAAAAGTTAACACGCGAGAAGAATGTTGTAAAACATATTTGATAAGATCTCAAGCACTTATAAATGCTTTCTTACCAGGTGGAGCATGTGAAAACTTTAGCCTCTCATCAGATATGGTGTCCAAGAAAATTCGTTGATTATGAGCAGTACCTTCTCATCCACATACCACATATGTAAAGAGCATGTCAAATGAGCATACTACCATAACTTGTTGCATGCAATCACCCTTTCGACCTTTATAAGCGATTTGTTTATCTGCTTGGATAATGGTATGCACAAGGGTTCCATCTATTGCACCAATACAATCCTATAAAAAATTATGAACAATAAGATAAAATTAATTTTACATTAGAGAAAAGAAAAAAATATTCGTCAATAATATTAAAAGAGAGTAATACCTTAAAATATAGCTCAAAACGTGGATTCAAAAGTATCTCCTTATGCACTATATCCAATGAAGGCGGCTTTATCATGTCTTTAGCAAATAACATCATTGCTTTCAAAACTTGACGAAAGTATCTGTGAATAGTTTCCCCCGAGTGTTGAAATCTATCTTGTATCACTCTATTCGTATGGGCATGTGCAATGATGGTCATGAACATGGCTATTTGCTCCTCAACAGGTATATATTTGCTGTCTTTCAATAAGTTCTTTTCTCTAAAATACAAACATAAACGTCGAAACACATGTTGTTCCACGCGTAGTAACTGATGACAGATAATAGGATTACCATTCAAAATCATCTGGACATGACCATGTCCAGTCATGATTGAGTTCCTACATGGTTCCTTAATTAAGCATCGTTGCTGCCTCTTGTACAACAATAGGATGATAAGTGTTATATTTCGACGTAAAATTAAATCCATGTGCTTTGTAGTATGTCAGAGAAAAATATAACCAATCAATCATTTATAGTTGCACAAGATAACATCCATTAGACAAATAAACATTCAACTAAATAATTGCCAAAACATTCATTCATATGTAGTACAAGATAACATCCATGTTTTTTAATTAAAAAACAAAAGGGAGTGACCTAACACTCATTCAAAAAATAAACACCAATCTATTAGCTAGACACCACTAGAATCTCCAATCACATTCCCAATCTCTTAGGACATTTGAGATTTTAGCCAAGTCATCATTCCCTCATCTGACCTTAGTCTCATCCAAAGAATTCTTTTATCCTTAACCATAAAAGAATTAAGAGCGGTCGCATATAGTGGGCTATCGTCAGTAATTTGGGGCATGGAATGTAATAGGTTAATGCATTCAGCAATGGTATCAGTTCTAGTTTCAACAGGAGTAGCAGCTACTGGAATTGTTGCCCTCATTGATGCTGCGAGGTCCATTGCATGTATCTATCGCACTATTACTCACCATTGATTGGTTCTTTGAAGGCCTTGGTCTCTTTCGCCTAATATTTGCCATCAAGACATCCATCCTAGCCTCACTAGTAACTGAGTCTTCTTGCATGGTTGACCGGGGTGTTATTAGGTCCGGGGATGGAGTATCTTCATAATGAGCCAAGTCGACAAAACTTGAATTCATATCCATTGTAATATCTTCCGGTAAACCATCCATTGCCAGAACCCATTTATCATCCCCTCTCGCGGAGGTACCATCAAACAAAGCAGCCATTTCTTCAGGAAAAGGAAGAGGCTTGGACTTAAATATTTTTGCATCTTTATGTATCTGCAGTAAAGTTCAATGATAATTGTCAAAGGCTAGAATCCTAGTTTGTAAATACCAAAACAATTGCAATTTTGATATACCTTCATGTACTCCATCCATCGATCCTGTGCCATCTCCACGCAACCGGTATGTTGATTGAATCCTAAGCCAGTTTGGCTCTTCAAGTGTAGCCAAGCATTATATAGTTTTTTTAGATAATCCACTTGATTCTTCAACTGCTTTTGGTTAAAAATATTTCCTGTTCTTTGATTAAAATTTTCTATTATCACCTTCCAAGCTTTTGTGCTAAATTGCACTCTTGGTTGACATCCAGATCTTACTTGATCCAAACATACATCAATGAGACATTTTCTCATGCTATCTGACCAATGGGCACGATCGATGTCATCTATTTCCTTTGTCTTTCCGTTATCAGTCATTATTACTACACCATAAAATTTATTTAGAACATTGAGGAAAAAGAACAGTATGCCTCACTAAACACAATGAAATAGAAAATAAACTAAAAAGTAAAATATTTTGAGAAGGTTAATAATGGATAAGAAAGTCAATAATGTAGCACCAAGTAGTAACACCCATCAAACAAATACATGTATCTATGCCTTTCAGAGCCAAATAAAAAACACATTGAAACAAACAGGATGAGAAACTACTTTTTATAAAGGTAGAAAATTTAATGGTTACTTCCTTATAGTTACCATTGACCCTTCACTTAACCCCTTTTATCAAATGTAGACCATGAGAAAATGAACAAGCCCTAAAAATATGAGGTTCCATTTCTGATTTTGGGTGGACATTCTACAAAGAATTCCAAACTATGATCTATCCAAACTATTCATCTGGGAAAGCAACCATCAGTAGTCTCTACCCAATAGCCACATCATTCAAGTGATCCATTAATAGCCACATCATTCAAGTGATCTATTCAATGCTTTATGTGCAAAAGCAATTAAACAGAGAAATCAAGATGTACATTCCACTGGAAAAAGCAAAAACAGAGACAAATGAAACCATTATCACCATCTTCCTTGCTTGAATACCCAAAGGACTCAAAAATGAAAACCTGGGTATGAGTTCAATATTTGACCCCAATAAAATCTGTCCAAGTCAATCAATTTCATAGCCATGTACCCGATTATGTTATACACATGTATGTATATAGCAAAACTACCCAAGTAGCTGCAGGTCCAGGTTTTGGGTTTTATTTAAAATCGGGCATGGGTGTCGATCTTGTAATGACGGTTGGATACCCCAGTCATCACCACACTACAGTCCAAAACCCACAAAAAAGAAAAAAACACTTGTAGAAAATCCAAGCCCTAGAACCATTCCTTCCAACGTTGAGGGAAACCCATCACAGAATCATTGAAATAAAAAAAAAAAAAAAAAAAAAAAACAGAGCAAAAGTGATAAAGAAGAAGCATATAAAGAGAAAGAAAGAGATAAAGAGGAAGCATAAGAAAGAGAAAGAAGAAGCATACCTCCTCTGAAGTTTTAAATGAGGGTGGGTTTGAAGTGAAACAACGAGCTTTGAGGTTTTGTTCAAAGGACAGATGGTGCCAATAAAACACCGTCTGAGGGTGATTTTGTCATTTAAAATATCTCCGCCTCTATATTTGGAAGAGGCAAAACGTCTATTTCACATCTACTAGATATGGGAGCATTTGATTTTTAGAGGATTTGGCTTTAAATTTCTACAGCAGGCGAAAAGTATGTACCAAACAGTCTAAATTTTAGAACCTCTGTCCGTCCTAGACATTTTAGAAAACTAAAGGCTCAAATATACATGCCAAACAGGGTCAAAGTGGTCCATCTTGCTGTCCCAATATGACATCAAATACATACCGCAAGAAAGCTATCAAAGTCAAGCCTTAGCTGATTTCCCGGCAGAGCATCCTCTCCTAGAAGATTCAAAATTCAAGGACAATTTACCAGATGAGCCGGTGCATTAAAAGCCGTCATTTCAAAACCCTATTAATTTAAAATGAAGAAAAGACAATAACTCCTCTCTCCTTCAATGTCTCAACTCTTAAGGCCAAAAACAATCTCTCTCTCTCTCTCTCATCTCCTTTCATCCATTCAATTACTAATCTTACACAAAACACTCATTCTTCTTCTTTTCTCTCTCAAACGATCCTTCAACGGGAAACTCAATACCAACAGTTGGGTCTTTAAACGGTCAAGGTCGGCCGCAGTATGAGGAAATCGCTAGCAAAGATTAGAAGAGTAAAAGATGAAGTTAGAGGATCTTCATCCCACTCACCTTCTTCACACTCTGCGAAATACCTCTCCCAAGCCCTCTCCTGTTCAACATCCAATTCTTTCCTTTTTTGTTTGTTATTTTACCATCTTTTATTTATATGCATTTGGTTTCCTAAAATCTACTTTAGTTTGTGGTCTGCTATGCTATGTTGATATATAAAGATTGCATTTTGACTGCAGGGTCTTTTGTGATGGACACTTGTGACTACAAGACCTTTTGAATTATGCTATGTAATGTAAGCAATGATTGTTGGATCTTCTTCTGAAAAATGTTTACACATAGTGTTTGGAGTTCTTTTCTTTATTAATATACCCATTTTTTGTTTTAATCTTTTAAAACACATTCATTAAATTTCTGGTGTTTGTAAGGCTAAGTCAATGGTATGCTTACTACGTTATATGTTGCCCTCTTAGCGACTCTGGTTTGTAGTTTTACCTTGTTAGAACATGATTTATGTTAAACTAATGTTTGAAAGTGATAGAATTTCGACATTAATAATTTACATCATGATATAAATTGCCTTTATAATATAAAATCTTTCTTAAAAAAATAAATAAAAACTCATTAAATAATTTTAGTAATTTTTTATTAATTGAGGATTAATAAGAAAATTAATTTAAAATAACTACTCAATTTACATGAGATAACCTGTGCATCACACGAGATTTAATGCTAGTACCTCTTTAAGCCTTTATCTCCTTTTATCTTTCTGGTGTGCAGCTCACTTAATCAAAGATCACTGCAGTTTCAGTTTTGGTTTTGGGACAATGCCATCCTAAAATCAATAGATAATTATATAATCTTATTAATAAAATCCATATATATATATATATAGAATCTTATTAAAAAAATTATGGATTTTATTTATCTTAGTAAAAATTTAGAATTTAATTAAACAATTCATTCTACAAGAGTAAAAAAATCTTTTTTTATAGAAGGATAAATTCATCTAAGTCCTATCATAAATTTATCTAAATGCATCTTATCATCTCCTCCTAACACATGGATAATATATAAAACATTATCCAAGTAGTGCGAGTTAAGAGAGGGGTTCACTCGATGTGGCCCATATAATCAAAGAGCACTGGATGTGGTTCCTTAATGTCCATGATATCCATTCTCTTAGAATCTCTGTTGCTTGGGCATTTTCACACAAGTCAATTTCAGCCCAATTCTTTTTTGACTGTCTTCCTATAAACATTATTAAGGTATTTCTAAAGACCCAACTCTTTCTTTTTTTTTTTGCCCTTCTACTATGCTGAATTTGCCCATTTGTCTATCTTTGTTTTATGTGTACGCACTACCCATCTTGTGAACCTAGCCTCCTTTTTGTAAAATTAAAAATCCACTGTTGAATTGGTTATTTACTAAAAATGAGTTTAATTTTATAACTATGGTTGTTACTTTTATTTTTATCTTTTATTCATAAATCTTATCCTTAATTTTTCTCTTAAATGCAAATTGTATAGATAGAGGAGGAAAGACTGATGGAAAAACATTATCCTTAATTCAATATTAAAAAAGAAAAGTTTATGTAAGTTAAGTGCACTTTTCTTCTCCTTTTTAATAGATCTTGATATATAGGATCTTAGTAACGATAAAAGTTATAATTTCTTATATGAGTTTATTTTTTTCTAATAATATCTAAATATTCTAAATTTAAATATATTTTAATTTTTGTGCTCGTGTCGGGCACGAGCATGCTTTTCTAGTTGGAATTATTAAAAGACTAGAAATATTAAAGAGGCGACGTGTGAATAACATAAGTTGGAAACATACATGCAAATGAACCTCATTTTTTGGGAATAATTTGAATTTCTAGGTGGTGGTTGGACATTAATTTTTCATCTCTATTGATTCGTTCTCCACTAGAGGGGATATATTGATAGTCTTTTTATTTCCAGAATTTCACAACCATTTTTAGGAATAGAAGTCTCATGATTTCCACGCATTCAATTACATTGTTAGGGCCAAAATCTAGCGAAGGAGCTCGCTATAGCAAGCGTCACGGGAAAGCCCAGTTCATTCCGGACTCTGACTTAGAGTTTGTAGAGACTTACTATTCTGATTATATTTTGTTTAGAAGTCTCTTGCACGGATTTGGGGCTATAAATTGGGTGTTTCTTTCAACCCAAGAGTAGACACCGCCTATCTCATTATTGTGAGTAAAAGAGATTTGAGAGAGAGAGAGAGAGAGAGAGAGAGAGAGAGAGAGAGAGAGTTTTTTCCTCTAGAGCAATCAATTGAGAGATTGGGCTGAAGCTTTACTCTAGAAAGTTTGAAGCTTTTATTTCTTTGTAGAAGATTGGTTCATCTTCATTCTCAAGGTGATTGAAGGAGCATCAAGAATGAAGAGCGGTGTGCGCCGAGTAGTCATGGCAGCAAAGAGTTGTGCAAGAAGAACAACAATCCTTAGGTCGTTGTACTGGCCAGGATAAATGAGCTGTGAGTATATCTTGTAACCGTTCAATAATGATAGAGTTTTCTCCCTAGATAGGGTTTCCACGTTAAATTTGTGTTTGCCTTCTTTTTGTATGTGATTGGTAGATAGTTTTGCTAGTTCTATCTTATTTAGTTGGTTCCATCAGCTGTGCATTGGTTATTAGACTAGCACCCATTCTAGTAAGTTGCTACTTTCATGCATGAAGCAAATAGGTCTTTAGTTTTATACAAATTATTCTCAGAAAGCTCCATAACAAAACTTAAACTTTTGATAAAATTTTAATGCCAACAAGACAACAAGAGATTACTTTACGATGTAAGTAGATTTTGTGGTCAAGGATAAGTCATCATTTGGAGAGATGATTCTCCATAGGACAGAGCATTGAAGTTTAGAGCAGCTCACTTGCCAAAAGCATAGGTAGGGCCCACCTTTCGAAAATCAAAATAGCTTGCTTCACCTATCGTAGTGATCAACATATAAACTAGAGTTTTTTGTATATACCCCCTAGGCTTTATAGAATTTGTAAATAGGCCCCTCTGGTTTCAGTATTTGCATATACCCACCTACCTTTTCAATTTAATACCTTCGATATCCCCAAATTTACTGGTCATAGTGACCACCAAAAAATTTGTGTTGAATTTTTATAAAAATGACAACTTTGCCCTTAAGTTAAATTAAAAAATATAAGTACGTCATTATTTATAAAAAGAGAGATGCTCTTATGAGTGGATCTCTCACCTTACTAAGAAAGATAGGGGTGGGGGCCCTCACATCCATATCCAATGCCAGCAACTTAGATGTGAGGGCGCCCGCCCCTATCTCTCATATAAGGTGAGAGATTTCTCTCATAAGAGCATCTCCCTTATAAAAATACCATTATTTTATCCCAAGTCCCAATAATCTCTCTCAAATTCTCCCATGCACATGACATTTAATCATGTATTTGAGACTTTCATTAATCTAATTGGGGGTTGTGCATGGATTGAGACAATTATAATTAATTATAAGTACAAGTGTAGATTTTCTTTGTGATCGATTTAGATTTGATGAAATGGGCACCATATTGATAAAAATGGATTTATGTAGGGTTAATCTTTCCCACTGAATGTACTATAGTAATTGTTAATATTAAAAGATTTAAAGAAAAACAAATTCAAGCTTTTGAAAATATGCATATATAAATAAAGAGACGGGCAAAAATGTTATTTTACTCTAAAAAACTTATGGTGATTGTAAGGCTACTAATTTTGGGACATAAAAGGTATTAAAATGAGAGGGCAGGGGGGTATATACAAATATTGAAACCATAAGGGCCTATTTACAAATCCTAGCTAGAAACTTTAGGGCGTATATATATATATATACAAAAATCTCTATAAACTATTACGCAAATCAGTAAGTTCAGTACTATACGTCGTTGTTTTGAAAATGTATATATCTTACCTTATCATAAACAAAAATCATCCTTTACTCTTCTCTCTCTTCTTTTCTGAATAGAAAGAGAGGAGAGAGAGAGAGAGAGAGAGAGAGAGAGAGAGAGAGAGAGATTAAAATCCAATAATCGATCTAGTAGTTAGGCCATTGAAATTAGCTTTTGAGAGTATATTTATATGTCTAGAATACAATGGTATTTAGGTATCTAGGATTGATAAGTGGCTTGGATTTTTGAAAGGTGGGACACGTTTTTATCATGGTAGAGTTCTGCTGCCAAACATAGTAAGTAAATCAAAGATGGAATAAATATCTTTTAAGAGAAACTCCAAATGCACCCACTTCATTTGCTGAGCCCACCCACATTCTGAGATCACCACACTAAAAACATAAGCTATCCCTTCTTGCTAAGCCAACCCACAAAATTTTCCAGAATTACCCCTTCTCGTCTTCCATCTTCTTTCTCTTTTATCTCTTCTCCTCTTCCCTCTTCTTTCTCCTTTTCCTCTTTCTCCTCTTCCCTTTTAAATAAAACCCCAAAACAGAAAATATGTTCGCGTTATGCACGGATACGCAGATCCGTGTAAATTAAACGTGCACGGATTTGCCTATTCGTGCATAATTTTTTTGCTCGGCATATGAAAACCGTGCACGTCTAATATACACGGATCTGCAAATTCGCGCATAAATGAAGTTAAGGGTACAATCGGAATTTCACATATAGGTATTTTGATAATAATTTTTTATAAATATGGGCGTGCTCAGTAAATGAAGTGGATACATTTAGAATTTCTCATCTTTTTAGGATATAAGGCCTCACACCACGAGGGCTGCATCAGAGCTGAAGCTGATGACCAAACTGCTACGTACAGAGGGTACATAGGTGGCTAGTGAAACCCATGCTAAGTTTGAGCACTGAACACACCTTTTAGGCTAGCATGTGCAGAGGTTGGGCCCACGTTCATTAACCGGAGGGAAAGTGCTCATGCTAGCATGGCAATTTAAAACCTTGTGATATGATGAGACTGATCCAGAATCATGTAATTCCATCCGCATTCCTAAAAATTTTCTTGGAATCCTTTAGATTTTCGGAACCATGAGAAGTGTGACCTACTTTGTAAAATTATAAACAGTTGAAAAATAGATGTCTTTTGTACTTTTTTGGATTTGGACAAATTTTATTCATATAGGAATTGTGCTCGTCATGGATATGTTTTACACATAATAAATTGTTCTTATATTTAAATATGATTAGTGTGAGGCTGGGGAGGGATGTAAGTGAGTTTCCGATTTTGTAATTACTCAGAGATTCCGATGTGTTAATAACCGGATTTTGGTCCTTATTTAAGTCTAGATAGGTAAATGGGTCCAAGTGTGGGTCATTTTTTATTTATTTACCCATGACCTAGTCCGTGGACCCGATACTCGACATATTACCTCAATTTTTGAGAATTATTCCGAAATGTTGGTATTTTTTTCTCAAATCATTCTCTACCCAGGCCCTAACCTTGACCCATCCCTCATACCAAACCGGTTTAGGATTTGGTTCCATCCATCTTCTGATTATGGGTTTCGGTTCCGGGTCAAACCATGGCCTTGGACCTGAACTGACCTGTTTACATCCCTCTGGGAATTATATAAATTGTTCTTGTATTTAGATGTGATCAATGTGATGGTGGGTCTAAGATAAATTATTCTTATATTTAAATGTGTTCAATTTGATGGTGCTTCTTAACTCTTTTTGAAGATAAATTTGGTCATAGTCAATATGAGAGTGGTATTTTTTTTTTCAGTAGTCTAGATTTTGACAAGTGGGGGCTTCCGAAAAACCGGACTATGATCTCCTACGCATGATTAAGAATATTCTCCCTGAAAAGCCTTATTGAATTTCTTGTGATTCTCTTTGTTCACGGCATTAACCATCCTAATACCTCCTCTCAATCCTACTTTGTTCATTTAACCTAAATCATGGGGGTTTGTCTTTTAATGCACATAGATGTTTGATGTCTTTATATACAGGATGAATTGGATAGTTAGACCGGATGAATTGGATAACCTTGATCTTGATGCAATTAGATAACTAAAACTCTTTATATATAATGATAAAGATTGGTGTTAAGTCGGAGCAAGAATTATATAGGGAGTGGGGCTCTCCTAATTAAGCTGCAACTTATATTATCTTAAATTGAAACAAAGCATCGATGTCATTATTCTTTGTTTTTGGCCTGACGGAACTGGAAAATCCACTTCTGATTGGATTTAGTGCTGGATTAGAGATGATGATTCGAGGTAGTTTATGATAGAGAGTGTTTTGTAGATGGTTTCAGCTTAGGATAACATAAGCTGCACTTTAGGAGAGCCCCCTTCATAGATAGTAACTTGGCTGATGATAACTTAAGGTTAGCATAGAAGTTTGGTGATACCCTTCTCATGGGTATAGAACTGGGGATTTATAATGTTAAACTAAGTACAATCACACACGTGTTCCATAGGTTTTTAATCTCATAAAAAGTGGGTCCCGCTGCTTAAGAAAAAAAGAAAGACAATAAATGGGGAAAAAGGAGAAAGTTATTCATTATATATATTAAAGCAAAGGGGGAGGTTGGCTGTGAGGGGTGCCACCTCAGCAACCCAATAATTCTCCTTTCAAATAAAAATGAAGAAAAAACATAGAGTGCTTTAAGGTGTCATGTCATTACATGCCAAATTTTTTTCTCAAAAATAATTTATTTATCCATAGCCTCTATCTCATAAAGTCTCTCAATCAATATCCCCTCAAAATCTCTCTATTTTGCTACAGTTATTATATCTCTCAACACCATCTATCTTCCATCTTTTCAAGATTGTCATTTTTTTATTTTATTTATTTGGGGCTCACGCTTCAACAATTTTCATTAAAAATATCATTTTCTTTTAGTTTCCAAATAGAGCTCTACTCTATTCAAAGATTGTCTTGTGTGAAGGAAAATCAAACTCGACCTTCTGGTCGACCACCTCATGGATGGGCTTGTGATAAAAATGTTTTGAGGTTGAAGGTTTTTTGGTTGAATCTTATAGGCATCATTTTTTGATCTGCTTATATAGACATATGATCTTAGGTTTGGCCCACTATAAATTACACTTTCGCGAGCCCACATGGACTCATAATTAAGAGATATATACATTAATCTAAGGTGGACCAATTATTACTGGGATCAAATAACACTAGCTTATGGTTTTAAAGTCTCATAATTTATGACTTTCAAAGTTAAGATGTTTATATATATATATATATATATATATTTTAAAAATCTAGAGACGGTTTGATCAGTTTTAAAATGATATTGGTGCTACTTCAAAGGGGTAGAGAATAAATTTGTGCGGAGGGATTGAAATGACCATTGGCGTATGTGAAAATTAAAAAAAATGGTACATTTGTGCAACGAGAGGATTCCACAATTTTATGATTTTCTTTGTTAACAATATTATGTTGTTTGGTGTAATGTATTTTCCTTGCATATAAGAAAAAAAAAAATGAATCATTTTTCCTTAATAGAGAGGATTTTGATTTTCTACGAAAATATAAAATTCCATTCTCATGAGAAAATAAAAATCTACATAAACTATAATCATCTTATTACACAAACAAGTCCAAATGGTGTGGCTTTGTTTTATTGGGCTTTGAAATTGTCAATAGGTAACAAAAACTTGAGTGCATTTCTTATTATATATATTATATATATTAACAAAATTCGCTTTTCTATATTTTCTTTAGTAATTATTCTTGTTGTTATTATTATTTTTTATGTTGTTGTTGAATGGATTTTTTGACTTTATCTTTGTAATAGTTTATTGTTAATGTTGACTACTTGTATTTGTGAGTGAAGATGTGTTGATTGTTTTTATATAAATATGTATGAATACATTCTTTTATGTTTGTGATTAATTTTAATATCTCATAAATTCAAAATGTAATATCTTATTTTTACCTCGGGCCAAACACAGGGCGTTGTTGCTAGTATAGATATACAGGATTATGATTCTTTTCCTTAATTGGAGAAAACAAGAAAAAGAAGAGAAGAAAAAAGGAGCGTAAATCCTTGGATTCAAAATCATTACATTCTTTCTTTCTTCAATCTCTGATGTGACCATCATTACAGCCCAGTCTCCATGGTGTTTCATTATTCTTAATTTCAAGCAACCAGCTTGAAGTGATTTGTGGTGAGAAATGGGTCTTGAGTATATATATGTAGTACCTCAAGTGTTGGACCTAATTAACTGGTGAGAAAGCATTATACTCTTCTCTCATCTTTGTACTAGATATTTCTTTGAGGGTTTTTTCCTGTAAAATCTTGGTGTAGATGTTATCATTGACCTTTTCCTTGATATTTTCTTGATTCATGTGGATAGATGTGAATTTAATTCTCCCGCAGTTGGGCTTTGCTTCCAAGGCAGCATGTACCAGCTACAGTAGGCCCACCTGAATGGTTCTTGAGAGTTGAGAACCACAAATAGTAGCCCCAGAAGCATAAGTCACAGCGTCAAGATGTTACAAGTGCAAAAGCAAGAAACTGTTTGTTGGGTTAGGAGTAAGTCGTACGTGGAGGATCCGAGAGGGTTGGTGTTGGTGTTCAGGTAGCTGGAAAGTGCACGAGCGCATCTAACCTCCACTCCTCCCTCTCTTTATGAGACACCACCTTTTCTCCTCTCCCCTACTACGTGATGCTCATGTTACCATCTATCCATCTTCTTCTATCATCAAAGAGAGAGAGAGAGAGAGAGAGAGAGAGAGAGAGAGAGGTTGTTAAGGGATGAAACACACACATGCCTTTCACCACCTGTGAGTCAATATCTTAGACACCACTCAATCGGCCAATTGTATCTAAGAGATTAACGCTGGGGTAAACACTTCAACTCCCTATAAATCATGGTCCACGGCCCAAGACTACCCTATACTTTTCTCTCTGTCCTCAACCAATCTCTTCACAAGGGGTTCACTTCAAATCCCTCTAAGCCTACAAATCTCAGGGCGTGGAAGGTATGTGGAGATTCTTTCTGGTGCAGTTTAACACCACAAACCCTTCATATACTCTTCAATTGATATGGTTGTGTTCTATTGTTTAATTTTTTCAGGTTAATTGAGGATGGAAGGAGCCATATCCGGGTGAGTGATTTCCATGTTATGCTTGTCAAGTGAACAGTCCTTTGCTGGTCGACCTTTCATTCGTTGTCTGTTCGACCTTGATCTTCGGTGCAATCCATCTAAGGAAACTCTATTCTCCAATCAGGAAAAACTCATAGGATATTGCATATGATTAGTAACCCGTCAGTTTTATATCAACACACATATATTTACCCGTCTTCGTTGGTGCTCATATGTTTTCAATCCATCTTATGATGAAATCTATTTCTTTTGATTGCTTACTTTGCATCGTGGAGTCCCTTGTGGACATTAGAGAGAGAGAGAGAGAGAGAGAGAGAGAGAGTATGTTTCAATTCATGTTGGAAAACTTAATCTCGCTTTATCATAAGTTAGGGAATTATTACTAAAGCATGGTTCTAATTTCTAAAATCGGCCAAAACCCAGTTGTATGTAGCTCAATATGCAAAGGTTTCAGCTAGGATCATTAAAAATTCTCGCTCTGATTAGTTCAATACTTAAAAATATTTACACGTAATACATTATAAATCAACCAGAAAAAAAAATGATGGAAAAAACATACATTACAAATCAATGAGAAAATGAAGGTTTTAATTTTTTTTTCTATTTTCTAACCTTTTTTTTTATATTTTCTGTTTCGCTAAGAAGGTTCTGAAATGAACCAACAAATCATCTATATGTAAAGGTCCTTTGGAGAACATATTGTCTGGATTAGAACACAAATGTTATAAAGTAATCTACTAGAGCATGATCAAAGATGTGCTTTCTGAGTTTATTTCTTTAGAGATTACAAAATATTAAGATGCGGTCCCGCGCAGTTCTTGTGTGTGAGGTCTAACCCATTCTTGGTTTTCAGAAACTAATACTTAATAATCATAAAATCATAACATTCAAATGAGTTCTGGCCTTTGGGTAAAGCGATGCTTCGCCATTATCCCAGGCAAAACTCGTATCAAAACATTAAAAATCTGCCCAAGCACAAAAGCAAGATGATAAGCTAAATGTAAAGAGGATACTTCATTTTATTAGCATCTCTAATATGAAAAAAAATTATTATAACTCCAGCTGTTGCATATAAGTACTATTAATAAACTTCAGTAATGTACCATTATAACTTCAGCTGTTGTATATAAGTTTGTCCAAATAAATTTTTTGTTTATAAAAAGGGTATTCCTCACCACAAATGGTGAGGGTTAGATGCAGTTGGAGTATATTGTAATTGTGTGGATATATGTGGGTCTTTGGTCTTTTGATACAACTGTACCTGACATCCCATGCGGGTTTCTGGTACCTTTTACCCTTATCATGTTCATGTCATGAATGGATGGATGTGAAGCTGTGACTGAGATCATTAAGTCGGTAGAAGCTAGCATACAGTTGTATTGTACTACATCTTACTTCAGACCTTCCGTCCAAACACTAATGTTATTAGTACATTAGGAAATAAGCTCCTTGTATTAGTAGAAGGACCTTTTAGGGTTTTAGAAGATATTAAATTGGTAATGCAGTTTCGACCACATTTGAGATGGTAATTAAGAGGGGGAGAACTAAGGGTTGCTCAATTGGTTGGGTTTCATGCTTTTCACCCAACTATTCACGGATCCATCCTGTAGGGTCATCTCCTTGCGTGTAGGTGTTTCACTCCCAGGAGTCTGCTGTCTGCTCCCACCGTTGGTGGGTCTCTAAATGAGTCCATGCCCCCTTGGCTGGGTACCAAGGAGCAGAAAAATGGTAGAAGATTCTTTTTTAATATGACGATGATGAGAAATATTCAAGTGCATCAATCTCTCACAATGTGACTCATTTTTAGAAAGTTTCAAGTACAAAAGAGCTTTTGCACTTATTGGGAAGATCCCCTTTTGTACTTGAAATTTTTCAAAAAGGGGTGTCCCTCACCATGCACTTAAATACCCCCGATAATGATTGGTAAGGCAATCTCTTATCCTTAATTTTGTTATTATAAGAGGGCTCAATCAATTCAAGGCAGCTTTTTAAGGAAAGAAGGTACCTGCCCCAACCAACCTAGAGACTCATATAAGGCAGCTTTTTAAGGAAAGAAGGTACCTACCCCAAAGAAGGTACCTACCCCAACCAACCTAGAGACTCATATAAACGTTGAGAGAGAGAGAGAGAGACTGTAAAACAGCAGGAAGTCTGGTTGAGAGAGAGTGAGAGTCTGTAAAACAGCAGGAAGTCGGGTTGATCAGTGGACTGGACCACCACAAGAAAGAGAGAACGTGGACATTAAAAATAGCAGAAAATGAAGTTGTTCTGTAGCTTGGACCAACCACCACATGAAATGATCCCCTCTTTGGAAGGTGAGCAAAAATTTAAATTACGGAAGGGGCAAAGGGCCCATAACCCTAAGGCCAGACCAAAGGGTAGCATCAACAACAGCTCCCCTCCTTTTTGGGATTTGGGCGTATTTGAATTGGTTACCAAGCTAATTGACTTAATGGGGGTGATTAGAAACTCTTTTTAAGTGTTCTATGAACATATGGAACTGGACCACTCCCATGTTACATGTGAGTGCACAGATCCATTGTCATTTTCCAATCTGAGCGAGGGTCATAGGAAAGGTCAAACGATAGAAAAAAAAATAAAACTTTCCAAAAATGAAATTGCCCAAGTGGGTGGGGCCTACTAATCCTACTAACAAAACAGGTTTATGTGGGTTATGTGGGCCAACTAAAGGCAATGAAATAGACTGTCAATGTTACCAGTAAGATAAAGAGCCATTTGCTTATGAGGAATAGGTGAATTAGATGGGGGTCTCTACAAGTCATGCACTTTCTCTTCAATCTGTTTTAGAATGGGGGTTTGTTGCATGAAGCTTGGAAGTGGGGCTGCTGAGATTATGTAGTCCTAGGTTTACATGGAAGTCGGATTATTTAAAGGCTTGTAATGATAGTGTCATCACTTGTAGAGGACAAAAACTAAAAGGGCCCCTCCTTTGGTTTCCTTTTTCTTGAAAGAAACAGAGCAATCCAGATTAGCTACTGTTTCCACTGTCTTTTCTGCAGTTCGGTCCCACATTCTTTCCTAACAATGAAAATTGGGGTTCTGAAAGAGCTAAGTTAGCTGAGCTGAGTTAGAGCAACCTGGGTTTGATCTGAACAGTAGACATTAAAGCATGTTTTTGGGATTTTAGAATTTTTGGAAGATACCTGGTTATTTTCAAAATTTGCACTTTCTAGGGATATCGTCCGGAAAATGTAGTGGAAAATAAAAATAATTTGTAAAAATTAAGAGTGAAACAAAATAAAAAAAAAAAAGAAAGAAAAAAAACAAAATCCATGTACATCACATATAATTATATATAGACACTAATTAGTAATAAAAATCATTAAGTCTTTTAGGATCTACAAAAGGTTGTAATTGGTAGTTTCAAGAAGTATACAGGATAGGTAATAGCTATTAATTGCAAAGATGCTGAAGCAAAAAAAAAAGTATTGTAAAACATTGTTCAATGCATTTAATTTTTTCCCCTTTCTCTCTTATCAACCGAATGTAGGAGAACAGCCTACTGGACCAAATACTGCATAACAGTTTGGATAAATTGGATAATAATAGCCTTTATAGGGTAATCTTTATCTACTATATTTTCTAAATCTTTCACTAGGCCTAGAAAAGGACATTTCCACTATCTTGAGTCCATTGCATTGGGATGTAATGAAATAGTTCATCTGTAAGCGTTCTCCTGGAGATTTAGAAGTTGTAAGTGTCCATGGAAGTCGAGAACTGGAACTTGAAAGCTGAGAGTAGCATGCTTTATCTGTTGTCATCACCAAATGAACTAGAGCTAAGTTGTAATTATTGTATTTTCCTATTTTGGCTTCTCTCATTGCATCGTATGTTATCGAGGATGGATACCGTCCAAAAAATAGAATTTGGTATCATAATAAATAAAATTATTCCTGTAATAGGAAAAGATAGTTGAAAAATCATTGTAGTAAGATGAGGATCCTTTTCTCTGTTGACTAATTATATAGGTACAAAAATGAGTGGTAGTAAGAAACAACAACCTTGAAACATTAATAAGAAAGGAAATAATAAGAGAAAGTAGGATATATTACTAGAAAAATAAAGAAAGGCTATTTGTTTCTTTATATCTTCCCCTTCAAACTGGTGGCATTGATCTCCCGTTAAATCTTGTTATAAACGTTAGAATCAAATGAGTGAGAGGACCATGGTAAATATATCAGCAAGCTCGTTTCCATTGGAGATTAATTATTATCACACAAAGTAGACCACTTACGATTTGCTCTGTAGAAGAATGATACTCAAAATAAGTACTGCTCTCTGTCGATTCATTAAAATTGGATCCTAAGTTTTTTCAAAAAATAGATTAGAGGGCATAGGACTAAAGTCTTGAGATCACGAATAAGAGAAGCAAATAATCTTGAAGTAGCACAACTCCTAGTTTGGGCTAGGAATGGAAAGGACCCCAATGAATAACAAGATCTCATGGAAGGTTGATGTTGATCTGGGCATTTTACCCAATAAGCATTGGAGTAGGCAATGACATGGAAGTGATACAAGACTATAATTATAAATATAGACTGAACCAAGGGTTTCTCCTTTAGGTATTAACACTTGCAGCATGCATGAATTGGCAAACCTGATCGGCTAGTAGGTGATATTAGGTTGCATATATGTGTAAGTTACTGAACAGTTCCAGCTATTTGAAGATAATAAGATCTATACCATGACCACTAGCATGAAGAAAAAATCTTGGCACTATAAGAAACCTGGGTGTTACTGGTTTTGGATTCAAGCATAGACGTATGATTAAGAACCTCCATGCATGGTATATTTGGGTTGAGTAAAAATTAGGCTAGAAGAAAAACTTATAGGCTTCTCTACCAAGAAAATTATGAAATCAGCAAAGTCTTTCTTATTATGTTGAGAACCAAGCAAGCAACAAACAGCTACAAAATATCTAGAGTATCTCCAATGAGAATCAAATCATCTACAGAAGAGATTAGTCAAAAGTGGTTGATGGACACAGAAGAGTAGTCGATCATAGAAGAGTTGACCCCCTTTAAACTAAAATAAAGTCAAGCAATAAAAGAATAGAGCAAATACAATAAGCCAGGTCCATGGAGTTTGCTTCAATCCATAGAGTGCTATGCATATGGAAAATTAATCAGGATTGGGCCCTGGAAACAAAGCTTTTTGGCTACTGCATGTAGAATTGCATTCTTGAAATCAAGTTGATACATAAAGACAACAGACATGGTTGTACCTCAGCTGATTAGGGAGACCTGACACACCACGAGAGGCTTATTGCATGAGTTTAAGTCGCTGTAAGCAAAACATGTGTAGGGGAACCACATAAAACAACATGGAGAATGGTTCAAATGGTACTAATTATCTCACTGTAATCAAGACTTCCTTGGTTGTATCCTTTAGCAAACAGACCATTTTTACATGAATATTCTAAAGAAAACATCATTTTTTTTTTAACCTTATGAACCCAGTGATATGTGACAACATTAATGCTATCACGGTGAGGCACCATATATAGACCATTTTTTTAGATTTCATTAAGGCATCATATTCTCCATGCTTGAATCTTGATATCATGTTAGTTCTCTATATGCTTTTGTCTAGGAAGATGGTCTCATAGCCAAGGAAGCACCTATATTCAACAAAGCTTGAGGCGAAAATTCTACTTGGATGCATCATGGCACATTAAGATAAAGAGATGTAGAAGTTACAAAGAAAGGCAGAATTAATATCTGCTTCAAGGAGAATGTCAACAACATATGTAGCTAAAACAGTTTAAAATGCATCCATAACTTTGGGGCTGAAGACTAATCCTAGGTAGGTTGAAACCAGGTACAGAAGGACTATCGATGAACATTCCAATTACCTAATCAATGTGGGAGACAGAGAAAAAATCGTTAGACCATAAGGTTGGCTCATATCCTTTAGAAAGAGGACCGGCTCCTAGGGTAGGAAAAAAGAAGGTTGGTGACCAACAAATTGTGGAAAAACGAAATATACATGACCCATAGAATAGTTTAGGCCCATATAGTATTTCTGAATTGTAGCTAGTCAAAACGCAAAAAATAGGTTTGAGTCTTAATTTATGTGGTTGATTTGTCCTTCTGCTTGTGACCAAACAAAATTTTAGGGGTTGATTTCTTGGGGGCAGGAGCAACCACCTCGCACATGGCCTGCAAACTGCATGCAATTATAATGTATGACAGAAAGAATAATGAGTAATGTATGATAAAAACAAACACTTGATCGAATCATTGAACTCTCTCTCTCTCTATATATATATGTGTGTGTGGGGGCATTCAAGTGCATCTATCCATCATCATGTGTCATGAGGGACACTCCTTTTTGGAGTGTTTCAAGTACAAAAGGGGATCTTCCCTTCAAGTACAAAAGCCATTTTGTACTTGAAACACCCCAAAAAAGGGTGTCCCTCGCCACACATGGCGAGGGATAGATGCACTTAAATATTTTCTTTTATATATATATATATATATATAGTCACATTACATTCTCCCAATCCTAATTACCATTCCTCATTCTTCCTGGCATGGTAATAAAAGGTGGAAACACATTTGACCCCAGTGATTAAGTGTTACATATGTTAACATCTAAACACATTAGTGCCTCTCTTTGGTGTCATTATAATATAAGAAGAGATGTGAGTGCCATTTTCATTGATTACAACATGGACATGAGCCCATTACTACTTTCCCTTTCCTTCACAATATGGTGAGTTCAATCATTGAAATCTCTGAAGATTTACTATCACGACCCGGGCCCGAAATCCGGTAACCCCAAGCCGTGAGCTCATACTTACTCCCGTAAACCACAAATTAACCGAAGTTAAAACGGAATTCACAAGGGATAACATTCTCAATATACCTGCCAAATATAAAACTTTTTGCGGAAACATTTATATTTGACAATTTCAATTTACGATTTACATGTATACAAAAATAAAGTTCTTATACATGTATTATTTCCAATATTCATTTGTTAAACATTGCATATTCAAAATACTATGCAGATGACAATTAATTACATTTCAAAATGAATATACAAAATCACTTTTCAAAACGTTTCTCAAAATGTTCCATTCCATTTCGCACTTGGATACCCATTTCAAATGGTGTCCCGTCTATTCCATTCGATCAATCGTCCTGGAGGAACCGGAGCGGTCTCCTTCACTGCTACTGGGGGCGCTGCTGGACCAACAGGGGCAATCGGACCTGTAATGCCATCAATAACACTAATGAACACGACGGTTCAACAATGTATAAACAAACAAAAAAACTTTATGCCACCTTCGTGTGCGTTCCGTGTCAATATTGATTTTTTGTCACCAAAGGGTGTCACCAATGGTGCTTTTTGTTGTAGTGTCGTAATAGCATGTTGACACATTCATATTGAGTCCATTCAATCAGTTTGATAACAAATTCCAATTCTAGAGAAGTCTAGAGAATTTCTACAATGGCAATAGATAGACGTAAAGTCAATCAATTAACATGTACAAGATGGCTACTACCATAGCATTCATTTCATTGTATTTTATTTCATTTACCATCTTCCCTCAAAGGAATGATTCATTTTATTTACCATCTCCCATCAAAGGGATGATTCATCTTCTAATGAAAGGCATCAATCAATACCTAAAGATACTATCGGAATTGGTGAGAATTACTAGTGTCCGGGCTAGGGACAACTAGCATCACCACGGAGCTTCGGGACGCCCCAAAAATCCATCTGCTGCAGCAGGATTAATCATTCATTTATTCATTGAACTCATTTAGACCTCTAATACAATAGCTAGATAGTGCCAGACTCAAGGGTCAATAGTAAGCAATCCTTTTATGGATTCAATTCAATTCAATGATTCCTTTGATAATGAAGGAAGGGAATAACAATAATACCAATCTCATTAGATTGGATCACAATGATACAATGATAGAGTTATTAACCACCCATGGTTCTACTCAATCTTATCTCATTCTAAACAACTATTTGGGTGTAACCATTGGTTTCCAAATACAAGTGTTATTCTCGATGGACATCACATTTATATATTTAATATGTGCATTATTATAGTCCCCGTAATTATCACCCATTAATGCTTAGTCTCAATACCAATTAAGGAGTACTTACACTAACAAGTGGTACTCCAAATCCACAAAAAAATCCAAAACCCAAAATTTCACTAACCATTATTGTTCGGCCAGTATCAGGTTCGCTAGAGCGGACTCAAGTTCGCTCGAGCGGACCCAAACAGAAAGTTGTTCGCTCGAGCGACTCCAAGTTCGCTCGAGCAGACGTCTCACAGAACATTGGTCGCACGAGCGACCAACATCACTCTCTCGAGCGATGACAGAAGGCCATCAGACAGAACCTAAATTGCTCGAGCGGATGTATATTCGCTCGAGCCGACGTTCACAGATGACAGGTTGCTCGAGCGGACTCCCAGTTCGTTCGCTCGAGCGAACCGTCCAGAATTCTAGTCCGAAATTCTGATCAGTTCTTCCTTCTTCTACTCTTCTTTGT
Organism: Camphora micrantha; assembly: GCA_003546025.1. Taxonomy (NCBI): domain Eukaryota; kingdom Viridiplantae; phylum Streptophyta; class Magnoliopsida; order Laurales; family Lauraceae; genus Camphora; species Camphora micrantha. The sequence continues at coordinate 49,518,498 of QPKB01000004.1, read as the reverse complement.
CCTTTACATTTCCATAACATGCAAGGAAAATGGGAACCTTCTGTTCCCCCTCATACACCATCCATTCACAAGCAATACTTCTAATCATCCATTAATCATTTCATTAAGCATTCATAATGAATCCAAAACTCAATGGAAAATGCATAAAACCCATGGAAACTCTATGAGCTTCTACAATTATTAACATTAGCCACAAGTAAATGCTTATACTTGCCCCTCTTGAAGTTATTTGACAATAAGCCTTTTTTGCCTTAGCTTGGTTTAACACAAATGTCTCCTTTTCAAACCCTAATCCATAAAAAAAAAACAAAAACACAACCCATAAGTTATCTATGCTAGAAACTATGCTTAATCACTCATTGTAACTTGGAAATTTATTGAAAGTTCCTAGTACTCACTTGTAGCTCAAATAGAGGAAATCTTGAGATCTTTCTCAAGCTCTTCACACTTCAAAAATGGAGGAATGGCTTGGGGGAAGATGATGAAGTAATCCAACTTCACTCCAATCACTTGGAAACTCTTCCAATCTTCACACTAGATGGACAGAAAATGGAAGGAGAAAAAGAGAAAGGGTGTCTAGGGTTCCTTGAGGTGAAATGAAGAATGAACTCATTTCATTCTAATATAAGGGACTCTAACGCTAAAACCCCCTTTCAATAAGCCTAATTACATTTTGAGTCAAATGATGTCTCATTTGGTCCATTTGTGGTCAAATGGAATCGTGTTTCATTATGAAAGTTAACGTACTCTTCGAGATACGCATGTTAGTATCAAGAATTTTCGTATTTGACGAAATACGTGAAAACCCGTATTTACGGAAAAGTACTTAGCCTACCTTGTTTGAGTCCAAACTCATTTTAACCAATTCAATTTCATTCAAATCCATTTCATTATACTTAATGCATCATTTGAGACTAATTTGTCCCTCTTTGGTCATTAACCTTGATTAACCCAATTATCCATGCTTAATCAGCATTAATCTCAATTAATTAATCTTAATCATGATTAGTTCGGGTCGGGTGTAACATTTACCCAATAAAGAGGTATCATTCAAGGCCAAGGCTGAGCAGACAACAAAAAAGAGGTACATGCAAGGACTGTGTACTTGACAAGGCTCGACATGGATATCAATACCCAACTTCTCTTACGCTAAACCAACTGATTAATAAGAGATGGAGGTATGCTTCAATCACTGTAGCATTTTCTTTATTTTTATTTTGTTTCTAGATGTTCTCCATGCTTAGTCTTGTTTTTTTTGAGAAAACTGGTCTCACCATGGTTTTAATATTGGCCAATGTGTATCAGTATTTTATTTCCGAGAAAATCTGTTCAGAGTATTGACAATACTCAATTCACTAATGTATCTTTGAAAATCAATAGATATAGTTGGCATGACCAATATATAATAAAAAAAAAAAAAGTTGATATAGACTATTATTATATTTGTTCAGCTGAAAATGAAATCATGCCATACTTTTTGCCAAGAGGATACATGGTCTCTTACCGATACTTGAGTACATGAAACTTCTGCCTTGGTTTTTTTTTTTTTAAAAAAAAAACACTTCTTGAAGACTATTCAATGTGAAATTAGCAGGTACCCTTGATAAGCAAGAGCAACTAGATCAAAATCCAACACTAGATGCACTGGAGTTCTTTTCAAGGTAGAAAATCTGAATATTTTGACCCAAATCTAATTGAAACATGAGTTTTTCTTTTTATGCTCTTCATGAGCTCTTTGAAAGAGTAGGACTTGGTGTGGGCCTAATAAGTAATCCATTTCTCCCATTTGAATCTACTTTGCCTTATATATCATGTGTCAATTTGTCTTGAACTTGAAATTCAAATTGGATCTTAATGTATCTAATGATTCATGAAATATATGAGAAATCAAATGAGAAATATTTGTCTATAACTGATTTGTAAGATTTCCATCTGGATGTGGGCTTTATATGTATAGATCAATCTTTTCATAAACCTGAATGGGGACTTTGAGTTTGTGATGAGGGGACCGTATTAGCCCATTGTTAGTATATGGAGGGCTATGTTACACATCAGATTACCATAATACTTGTGTAGACTGAACGGTTTCGGGAATCAGAAGTTATTTTTATGATTAGTGTGGCTTTATTTTGATTTCATTGATTCCATTTTAGATAAATATATGGCCATGGTGATTATTATACATTGTTTACAATTGATATCAAAGCTACATGTGGTCTTTTCTAAGAAGGAATAGATTTTCTGATGTTCAATTTTACCAATAAAAAAAAAAATAGATCTTCTTAGAGAAAGAAAATCAAACTGTTTTCTAGCTACTGGTACATTGGCCGATCGACAATGTTGTGCCAAATGATGGTGATAGGCCATTGGATTGTGGATTGCTGAGAACCCACAAACAAACAGTTCATGGCCACTGATTTTCCAGCAATGGGCCGGCCGGGTTACTGATTAGCACACCTGTTGGTAGCCATTGTGGCGACAAAGCAACAGGTATTGGTGGCTGGCTGTGGCTGATAAGAACCGTTCTTCCCTTTGGGTTTCTTTGGACTCTTGGGAAGAAGAAAGATAGTAGTTGGTCTGGGCTAGGCTCATGGCAAGGTCAACCCACTAATTCTAAACCTTGTTTCTCTACTGGGTCCATAACAGAAACAATATATCACGTCCTAACTATCTAGGCCCAAAATGCCCCCTTTGAATTCCACAGCAAAAATAATGCATCGGGTCCTACTCTTTCCAGGCCTGAGAAGTCCATAACCAGTCCTCGACCCAGTAGAAAATCCGAGCCTTGGTTGAGGTCCAAATTAAAAACTATGGCCCATTTAGAAGCAAATCAACCCACCTAATCTTTACAATTCTTTTTTTTTTTTTGGGACAAATATTGATTTATTCGGACAGTTTTTGGACTTTTTTTTTTTATGGATGATATAGTTTTAGCCCAGGCTCATTTGTCATCCCCGTATATCTGTTTAGCCCGTTTAAAATCCAATTTGAGCCAATTTCTTGCAGATTGTAACCAATTCTACGGACTATTTGTAGGCCAGAGTTCGGAATTTTAGGGCTGTTTGATGTCATTAATATTGATTATCATATTTTGACTATTTCAAATTGTTTAGCCCATATTGTTTGCAATTTGGTATTAGAATAACATCACATTGAAGGATTTATCCTGTGATTCGAGTCATTTTCGATCATAATACTAGATTAGATCTACTTATGTAAAAGACTTGTTTTGGGGCACAATCACATCTAATGCAAACTACTGGAGAAAATTTAATTAGTCATGTTTGTCACCATTGTGGCCACAATTAGTTAATTTTTATTTTATTTTTCAAATTTTAGTACCAGAATCCATGGACTTGGTTTTTTTATTGCGCTATATTGCATTCGTAGTGATTGTGAGTAGTTGATATGCCAGTGGTAATCACTATTTGGTAAGGTCTACAGAGGATAAGGTTGTTGATATGGATAATGTTTGTTTAAGTACCCATATGTCATCAGTGTTGGATATTTTGAAAACTTATATTGTTTACATTGACTAATCTTATTGGTTAGAGACCCATTGGAAGCGGTTGTAATGAATGTTGTAACTGGTTCTCAATTGAATTGATATTTTTATGGCATTTTTTTTTTTACCAGTCTTAAGATCTAATTTTTCGCCCATATTGTTTCGATGCTAAATTATGCATAAGCAACTTCAATTATGTATAGTTGTCTTGAGGAACATGCACAAGTGATGAGATTAACTTATAGTATATGATCATGATTTTAGAAATAATGGAAGGATGAACCACTATTGTTGTCGCCATGCAAAGAACACTATTACCACTCAGAATGGGTTTAATTTCAAAGAGAGGAAGGATGGCATTGAAGATGGCTCTAGTTGCATGGATTTGGACATGGCATTGTAGGAGGATGAACCCTTTGAACCAGCTGATGATTGTCGGCTCAGGAAATGACCCAATACTGAAAATCGCATTTAAACCGTAAAACATGTTAAGGATGCAAATAAGTTTATCTTTTATATTTCAATTAAGCGAGGAAATTAATTTAACCTAGCAGACAATCAATCAATCCACAAGAAGAGAAGGAGACATGATTTTTACATGGAAAACCCTACTCGAGAAAAACCACGAGTCTTATCACCCGGACTAAGGTAAACCAAGCACTATGTAAACGAAAGTTACAAGAAGTACTCACCGACCCTTCCCCAATTGCATCTCAATGTAAAGATTGCGATGATCTTGTCGACCACTTGCCGTACACCTTCTTCGTGCTCTTTAACGCCTCTTTAAGATGAATCAACTACAAGATTGTAGATGGAAGGAATCTCTAAGGCTTGATGCTTCAGCTTTGCAACTAAGGATGCTTTGGAGAAGATGAGATCTCAAAAGATTTCTATGATTTAGAATGGGAGAGAGGTATGTTAGGGTTGCAAGAGTTTGTTTATATAAGCTATTGGGCCATGCAAGGATTTCTCTATTTGAGTGGAGCAAGTTGAGAAAAACTCGAAGAAGGTTTCCAACTCGCGCAGGAAAAATTCGCAAGGGTCGCTTGAGCTAAGGAAGCACTCTCTCGAGTGAGAAGGTCCACTGCCTTAAAGCTCGATGTAACATCCCAACCCACCTTGATCGAGATTTGTGTTTAATTAGGTGTAATTAGATGCCTAATGTTTGTTTTGTATGCATTTGGGCTTGATTAGGTAAATTAGCGGGGTTTTGGCCCAAGCCAAGGTAGAATTATAACTTTTTGGGCATTTTGGGTTTGCGGGTATATTTTTTGTTTGTCGTGGGTTTTGGGTGCATTGCATGGTGATTCATACTTTAATTCCCGTGTTTAGACCCAAACTTTTTGGACTCAACCCAACCCACTTCTGGCCCATACTCAGCATAAAGTTCTTATTCCAGATTTTTCCGAATTAATTCGGTCTGCATGCAAATCTAGGAGAAAATTTCATTTCAAAATAAAAGCCCAACCACCCCATTGTTTCTCATTCCATTCCCTTCTCTATTATTCTAGCAAAGACTTCTACTCTTTCTCATCTTTCCTCTTGTCAATTTCTTGCTTCAAATGAGTAAAAGGAACAGTGCATGCGAGATTTTCTATTCCCAAAGATCATCTTCGTCCTCTTTCTCATCTTTTTCAAGCACCCATTTGGTCACTACCATGTCTAGTCCTCTTGGAAGGTCCTTCTTGCTAAAATCCCATTTCCTCTTATTGAAATAAGAGATTTGGAAGCCAAGCTCGTGCATCCATGTTGATTTGCAGCCTTTCCTTCATTTCACCATTGTAGGATATTCTCCATTTCTTGCATTGCATTTGGGGGTTTTGCCTTGTGAGCTTGACTTGAGCTTTTGGAGGTTGGATTGTGTAGGATTTAAGTTGCAAGCACAAAAAAGGCAAGTAGAAAAACTATAATTCATTGCATGCATGCTTATTTGTCGATTCTTGATGTGCTCTTCATACTAGAAGACCCAATTTCAGCTCATATGTTAGTTTGTTTCCAATTTTTGATAATGGGTGTGTTAGATTATGTAATTGGAGCATTGGGTTTATTGGTTTGGTTGGGAATCTTGTACGATGGTTTGGAATGAGCAGTGGAGGCTTATAATATGCAGATTAAGGCCTTATGGAAGGCTTATATGATTAGAGGCTCGGAGATCACCTGAATAGAGCCTTTCTAGGTTCTATTCGTGAGAGTTTGGTGACCTGGCGGTTAACTGCCAGTCCCGTGGTTAGAATTACTGGATGTACAATTTACACAGATTGTTTGCGGTTAGCTCGCGGTTAGCCGTGGGGTAGTTGTGAGGTAACCAAAAACCCTAGTTTGTTAGGTGGTTTTGGACTTAGAGGACCTTAAGGATGGACCCCTTGAACCTCAATTTATGCCTGACGGACTTGTTAGCTTGGTGGGGGTGATGCAAGCTACCATACACCCACACAGATGCTCGTTTCCTTAGATTTCATGACCCCAAACCAAAGGCATTCTCCTAAGGCACTCTACATCCCAAATTAAGTAACGCGAAGGATTTGTTGTGGCGCATTGATGTCGAATGTCTTGGAAGTACTCATTGTTGGACGGTAAAGCCCACGGGAATCCCTAAAACCTTAAGATTGACTTGTTATTCATCATTGACTTATTTTATAATCCTTATGCATGCATTTGCATCTTGTTTTCCAGTACTCTTGGATGATGTGCTTCATGCTTCTATATTTGTCGTGTTTAGTCTATGCACCTTGTTATGTAACATGTTCTATGTCCCTTTTATGCGTACATATGCTAGTTATGTCATGTGTGATCCGTGTTCGTGCTTATGCTCATGTCTATGTCATGTTATGTACTTGTGCCATGCTATTTTACACATGTACTATATTCCTTGAGTCGACACCACTTAGCTTCGATCTTATCTCAGTCGGACCCGGCTGTGTGTGAGTTTAATAATTTTTATGGACATTCTGCAGATGAAGATTTTTATGGAGGGGGGGGGGGGGTTGGTTTGACCGGTACCTTAGGTCCACGATGGAGTCTGCGTGCTCTATGCCTTCTAGTGGTACCTCATGTTATGTCATGTCATGTTTATACTCTCATTTAAACTCTCGTTGACATGCTTACTTGAGATAACCTAGCTCATGTGGTTGTGCCACCTTGCCATGGTTATATGTAGGTACCTGTTATTCATGATTCCTTAGTTCATGCTTACTCATGTACTGATCACGCTTAGACTAGACTTGTTAACCTCTTATGGTTTATGTATATCTTGAAAGTCCAGAACCGAACCCTAGAGGTCCCACATTCCTTGGCTCTCAAAAGTCTCAAAAGTGTTACGCTCAAATCCCAATGAACGATTATTTTTATAAGAAAAAAAAATCTCCAACAGATCTATTGTCGGTTAACCGACATTTGGGGTTCGGTTAACTAAACTCAACAGTCATATTCCAATAGTCATATTTTTTGAAATTTGCGGACCGAAATACACTTGTCGGTTCACCGAACTGAAGTTCAGTCGACTGACATCTGACCGATATATAATTGCCAGCTGACCAAAGTTCCCTAATTTCACATTCTGGATTCGAAACCGACAGCCGACTGAACTAGGTTCGGTTGATCGAACTTTCCCTGATTTTAACATACTTGAAAAAATGATTTTAAAGGGAGACTTGGTCTTGGAGAACTAGGCTTGACTAGAGGCTAACATGTTTGAAGAAATGAGTTTTTAAAGTGCAATTCAAAACATGTTTGTGCATGCCTTTACAAAATCTTTTGATGCTAAGATTAAAAACTAATAATGCATGAAGATTTCAATATTTTAAGAAGTATGAGTGCATGAGGGTTCAAGCTAAATAAAATGAATGTATTCATTCAAATTGCAAACTAATGAAAACCCTAATATACCTTGTCCTCCTTTGTTTCATGTTATGAATTATATTTGTTTATCTTGATATACCTATGTCTAATGGTTCTACAATGCCACCGCCTCGGAGATCGAGGAGGTAGATTCTATCACGACTCCAAAATGGGGGTAGGATTAAGGGGTCGTATTTACGGGGATTACTGTAGCATAAGCGTATTTTTTTTCTCCACGATCCGCACGGGTGAGAATTACAATATCCATCACCATAATGGGACGCTTAACGGAAGCTTGCATTGCGGTATAACCCAAAATCCAAAGCTCATCAAGTTTTGTGTTGCATCAGTAATGCCTTACCAGTTGAATCATACTGTACAATACGTCATCAGATTGGTAGAACATGAATAGAATATAAGTAGATCTAAACAAGTGAAAAGAATAAACCATTCCCATATTTCAGGTTAGAAATTACAAAAGATATATTAATTACATTCCCCAAAATAAAATGCCAACAGAAGCCTGTAAAATAGAATATAAAACCCAAAATAATACTCATAGGTATTCCACATCTCATGTGCAAGTAACAAAGTCTACGTGACAACCTCTGTACTTCAATCACACGTCACCTGCTGCTCAGCAACTGCCTCCTCAAAAATTATACCAGGGTACAGGTCATGAAATCATACATACGACACCAAGTGTAGATCAGACACGAATACTTGGAAAGTATCCAAAATGAAAAGGCATAGTTTACAAGTACAAAACATAATATATATATATATAAGAGGTTAATTAATCAGAGGTCAGATAACAGTATGACTAGGCGAAGTCAGTGCATCTTGAGTAAAATGGAAAAACCAATAATAGCAGGAAGTATACTACATTCTAAATGGCAACCACATTGCATAATCTTTGAAAGGGGAAAGCATTCACTTGCCCCAATCGAATTGACTGATAGCACATTTGAACTCACCCGGGAGTTTACGGTCATCTGAAATCTTTGGCTCTGCCTTGGGCGTATCTGGTCTAGCCTGGGCATGGTAGGTACTCTAATGAAACCGATCACATACAAGACTATAGGAGTGTACACGGATCAGATTGGTGCAGATTGGGCCAAATCTGTCACCAATCTGTTATCTACGGATTAATGGATTTGGAATCCATCACCAATCCGTGGTTGTTAAAATCCAATCTGATCCGATCCGTGGAGGACCGGATCGCATCGGATTAATCCGTTCAATCCGTTCACTATAATGTTAAAAGAAAAATATCGAACATGTAAAAAAATTACATTTTGACCCCTTAAAATTTTTTTTGACCCCCTTAAATTTTTTTTCTCATTTTAAATTCAGACATCTTAATTTATATTTAGACCCCTTATTTTTTTATTTATATTTAATATCAACGGATCGGATTGGATTGAATTCGTGGATTGAGGGTGAAATCCGCCACCGATCCATTGCTAACGGATTACAAAATTTTCAATCCGTCACCAATCTGTTTACCTTCGGATCGGATAAAAATCCATATATCAGATCAGATTTACAGATCGACGGATTTTTTGTGCACCCCTACAAGACTATAAACTGCAGCGAACAATATAAATATATAGTAATAATAAGAAACAATTGGGTTGTGCCGACTCAGGAATAGATGCAAAACTCGAGATTTCAGGTGTAGGACAGTCTAGTGTCCAAATCAAGATATGATCAGGGATATTGGAGACATCTCAGATTTCACAATGTGTACAATTACAAAGACGAGGAAAAGAAATAGTTTGGTGTTCAATCGGGGGTACATGAGTAATTCCGATATTCTCATTGTATAAATACAAGTATGGGAGAAAACAGGTAATTCAGCCGAGTGTAAACAATTCATAATTGAAACATTACAGTTTTGGGCTAGAAAAACAATCCACATAAGTCAAGAAGACCATATAGAAAAACGGGTAGCATTTCAGCTAGAAATGGAGACCCCGAACGGGTAGGAAAGGGACAAGATGATCCAGGTCACTAGGAAGGGCATGGCAACTGAATGCTCACATGTTAACCGAGAAATCACCTAAGGATCTGAGTACATTCAAGGTCAAAGCAGGGTGAATACCGCACGCTAATTCCCAATGAGTCACATAGGTCACAATGCTAGGGCCTGGTAAGTCCGAGTATAATAGGATGTATAAAAACGTAATAATAAGAGGAATATGCACCCTGCATATGAATACACAAATAAAGTAATTAAATAATCTAACCCGTCTATTGAACAGTCAAGGACCATTACATGGATCTTTTATCATTATTGGCCTTGGACATGCAAGGACGATGATATTCAAGACTATACACACGAAGGGTTGGATATCAAGATTGGTTCTACATATGGTGCATATTGAATGTGGGGATACCCAAACCCTAGGTCCAGGTAGAGCTATAATCACCGTGCTCCACATGCCCCTTAATTTATTCGAGTATAAATAACAAGTTGAAAGCCATATTTGGTTAAGGTCGGGTATGGGTTCCTCAAAATTCTAAGTCTTGGTTCCTTTTTATGTAAGGGGATCCGCATCAATTTGTTTCAATCTCTAATCCCCTATGGTTTATGTTTCATGCCTAAAAAATCCACTTTGGTGCAAAAATTTAGGTTCAAAACTCCACAATTTCCCTCCTTAAAATCATAAACCGATGAGGCAAACAGGGTGAAATGGTTGTGCAAGCGCGTGCAATGGTAGCTGACACATGGGCGGGCAATGGCCGCTGGTGCATTGGTGGGCGTGACCAAGGTGGGAGAGCTTGCTGCGATGGCCGCATGCAAGCGCTGCATGCTACGGTTGCATCAGTGGGCTGTGGCTGCTGGGCACATGCCAGGCCAACTGGCCCTTGGCCGCTGGCTTATCAATTCAAGAGGGAAAGGAATCCCACAGTGAGCTCTACTGTGTTCCAATTAAATTGATTACTCATAACTTTGGCAAGAATGATCTAACAAGAAAATCAGGCATTCTCAACGTCTAAACTATTAAACAAATTTATATGAATAAAAACCATAGTATGTTATCAATTTAGTTTGGGAACTAGCCTTGCCCTAAGTTCACTCCAAACACTTCTCAAAAATCCAATCCTCCACTGGAAACACCTTCCAGAAGCTCCCATAAATTCAACTTCGAAAATTTCCTAAAGAAATAAAAAAAAAAAAACCAAGATATAGTTGGAGAGGGCTCATGCATAACACATATATGATGCAAATGAAGCTCTAGATCATGAATGAACTCAAATGGAAGGAAGCTCCTACCTTTAGGAAGCTCAAAGAAAGAGGAAAAGTTAGCTCAAGGGGCAGTCGACCATGGATTCTCGCAAAAACGATGTATGTTATGAAGGAGATTGTCATACCCCGGCCCAAGTTTGATGTTATTAGGGCGATTTAAGCTGAGTATTAGTTTTCTAAGTGGGATAAGGGACGTTTGGCTTAGGTAGTGAGTTTGATTAGAATTTTCCTTAGTTTTGGGGAATTTTGAGAGCCTATGAGCTTAGCCTGACACACTCAGGGAGGTTCATGTCACTCGTGTGAGCGTGGGGGGAATTATTCTTGATTTCAAAAAATTCCAATTTTTACTTCTTTTGATAAGTCATATTAGCCCCTACAACTTTTATTGGCATTCTGTTCGCATTTAAAACTTAAAACCCCTTTTTTTTAGTAAAAAAGATAAAACAGACTTTTCACATCAAAATCTGTGCATGATTTTTAACGTTTTTGAATCATGTGAAAAAATATACTTTTTTGTAAACTAGGGTTTTTCGACGATCAATTTCCTCTTCTTCGTCGATCTCATCCGAGACCCCACAAATGGAGTTTCCAACCATTTGAAAGTTTAGGAGCTAGTAGGGCCTATACCCCACTCAACTCAAAACAGAACCCACGTATGTCTTCCTCCTTCATTTTTCAATTTCAAGAATTCAAACCAAAAGCTCTATGCCCTCTCTTCCCTCCTCTCCTTTACATGCTTGGGTTTTCTCGGCCAAAAGGGAGATTGGAGTGCATCATTCTCTTCCTTCATCTCTCGAGCTTTCCAAACATACCATTTCTTAAAGGACTTCTGCTAGAAGCATCTTCCTCTTCAAGCTCTTCTTCTTGGTTAGAGATCTTCTAGGTGAGCAATGGATTTCTTCTCTCAAATTGGGTTTTTCTAGACTCTCATGAAGCTCTTTATCATGCATGCCAGGGGTCTCTTGGAGAGCTTCTTTCTTTTCCATAATTTTTGGGGATTTTGAGGTGTTTTCTTAGGGTTTTTGTAGATTGGAGGTTCTTGCTGTAGAGAGGAATTCTTGGGGTGATTTTAGAACCCAATTGGTCTATGGCAAGTGAATGATTAATATTTACATACATGCGTAGCTGAATTTATGTTTTCTTTTAGAAGTTCTAAGTTATTTTCTGAGCAAATTTTGCTGTTTTGGTTTGTTAATGATTGATTAATGTTTGTATTTAGAGCTCTCATTATGTTCAAGTTTTCTACAGGAATTCAGCTATAGCAGTAGGTGGTTTTCTTGCCAATGGATAGTTTGATAAATTATCATGTGTATCATAATTATGTTTCTTTTTCGAATTTAAATGTGAACTTCTGAATGTTTGTAAGTGTAAATTGACAGTGTTTATTGACTCTTTAAAAAGTATGGTTAGTTCATGAATTTGTACCAAGTTTTCTTGTTTTGTTTTGTGAAAACAGTTTCAGAAATCTGCAATTGAATGAGTACTAGGTGCATCTTTTTCATTCAATCTGTTATGGAATGGTGTTGTGATATTTGTGGTTGAATGGAGTTTGAGTTGAGGCTAAGGAGAGCAAAATTCAAGTGCATAGAGATGGGTTTTGAGAATGAGAAAGATGGGATTTTTTTGGAAAGGATATTAGCTAGCCTGAAACTCAAAACCCAGTTTTCGCAGGGTGGTCAGTCACTTGGCGGCTAACCGACCATTGGGTTAGCAATGAAAAACTGGGCGAGCAGGTGGCAGTTAACCGACCACTGGGTCGCAGTTAACCACATCGCCACCAGTTGGCGTTTAGAAAGGCAGAATGTTCGAAAATGTAGTGGCTAGCCCCGTGGTCAACTAGCGGTTAACCGTGGGATCCCATGTCGACTAACCGCCATCCATCCGATAGGTAATCGAAATCCCTATATTGAGGGAAACTGATGAGAGTGCAGGGTTCTTATTCTTAGACAACATTTCCTCCCCTAGTCTTGATGTGCACTCAGAGGTTCAAATGACGGACAACTTCGGAGGCACCAAAGATCTTTTCAAAAATAGACATTCGAATTCCTAATAGCTCATCGAGACAAACCTTGGGAAGCCACTCAACCACAGATCCCGATGCCATTCTGGTTTTGAAAACCTGCATGTTTTCTCATGAAATGTTTTGAAGAAATTATGAGTGGTCGACACATTATGAAAATCTTGATAGGGTTACCCGTCTATTTCATTTTCGTTTGTTTGTTTATGCTTCTGTTCAGAAGTAGTTCCCCATCAATTTGCAAAATGTTTGTTTTATTTGCTTTACGTTTGCTCAGGTTTTTCGTTGGCACCATTGAGCTTGGGTCGCCTAGCCGGTCTGGTCATCCAGCTTAGGATCCTTAAATAATACTATCAATTGCAGCTTGGAACCTCTATATGTATCCCATCCATTCTGCGGCAAATTCTATTGATGCCCAGCTATATTGGATTATATATGTATTAACTGTTTGTTCCGGCCATTCCTTATGGCGACGATTATACTCTGTATGCTCTCCTTACCTCGATAATAAGAGAATTTAGCTCAGTGTTATTGCCATCGTTTTATTTATTTATCGATTTGTTTTAACATGTTCTCCATACTACATAAGTGATTTCAACATCCTGCCTTGTCACTTTATTATTACTTTTATGAACCACAAAGGATGTTAGAATATTTGTAGACAATTTTTATATATGCTTACCATGTTCTTATTTACGTTATTTGCCTGCCAAACCGTCATGCTTGATACTTCTTGTTTGGTGCCCAGTTGCAAACCTCATTAACATTAAGGCGGAGCCAAAGGAGGCGGCGGATGAGCCATCTTTTGTTAGAGAGTGGCAACCTGATGACGTCATCTAGACATCAGGATGGGCTATGAGCTGCGTGTTATCTTTTGGGGAGAGTTCTTTTATTTTGCGACTTTGATACTTTGGCCTTTATTGGCTTGTCATTTAGGATGTAGATGTATTACTTAAACTACTTTCTGTATGTTATAAACTTTAAACTATAATGATGGGTATGCTTGGTTATATTTCCCACTTTGATATGAGTCGTAAATATTCTATATTTTATATGAGTTTTAGTTTGTATTGCCACATGCTTACGCAAAATGATTGTTTATGTTTGTTCGCAAGACACGAAATTGAGGAATCCTCATTGTGGAAACGCGTGGGAAACAGCATGTGCGGGTGAAATTTTTTGGCCCGCCGCACCGCGGCTTAGGGTGAGGACCTCGGTTGGCAAGGTCTCAATCCGAAGTCGTGACAGAGATGACGTAGAATCGCTTAGTAGGATCGGATTTTGCACGCGGGGCCCATTAGTAGATGATTTCCACCATGGAAGTGGAGAATAAATGAGAAAGAGAAGATGAGAGAAAGGAGGAGGGAGAGAACTCTCTTCTTAGTAGATGGAAATGAGTGAATACAGGAGAGATGGTGGTGGTAGGTGAGGAGCATTGATGAGAAGGAGAGGATAGGTGAGATATTTTCATGGGAGGGTTAGTTTGTGAGTTTGCCACACCTTAACTGAACTTGTGACGCATAAATGGAGGTCGTGGGGAGCTTGCCTGGACTTGGTCAAAGAAGAACGATTGTAGATCATGAGGAGGGCTTTCTAACAAGCCTAAGATCAGATTTTTCGGAGATCACTAGAGGAAAGTACGATTTACAAAACTGCGGTAAACACCTTGAAAAATGTGTCAAGGTTCAAATTGTTCCCTCGGGGCGTCAGATGAACTTGGGCTGAGCATGATAGTTCTTGGGAAGGTCAAGATCTAATTTTTGAGTTCAAAAGTCATGCATTTTGGGGTTTTAAGGAAATAGTCAACGGTTTGATCAAACCTATAAATTTGTGACAGAATTGGTTAATTGATGAGTTTCGAGGCCTCAAATTGATTCGATTTGAATACCAAAGTCATTCGGAATGATAATCTCGATCTAAGGAGCTTAGAATAATAGCTTTACAGAATTTATGAATAACCCCTAGTCTCATTCGAGATTACAGATGGACTCCAAACAAGATCAAACCAGACTCAAAGGCTCTTAAAACTTCCCAAAGATGTTCACAAAAACTATTCTAACACATAAAACACTACGATTGGGCTCTATTCCCACTTAGGAATCCTAACCACATAATTAATAAATGCTAATCCTAGGGTTAAGAGGTCGAGTTCTTATAAACTACTCAAGAATTAGCTAAATGGACTCCTGACGTTGTCTTATAGACATCAGTACGCCGAGCTATTGGACGTCACAACAACCATGATCATGGCTTGGATTTCCATATGTTTAGGATGTTGTATTTTGGATCTGTAAACCTTAAACTTAACTTACCTCTTTCTCACTCTAACTTTGAAAATTGAACCTTAATCTATGTATGTGAATGGTTGATGCTCTATCTATGTCTAGAATTATGTGATGAATGCATTTTACAGGTTGGATTTACAGGTTCACAGGAAAATTTCAAAAAGGTACTCCTTTTGTGATGGCATGTATGAGCTCACACGTGAGTCCTGTGGGAAAAATCGCTCTTGGGATTCAGCTGTTCATCAAGTTTTAGCTCGAACTCCCATACAAGCGTAATTTACACCTCGAGAGGTGTGTAATCTCGGGCTCGAGGCGTGACACTCGACAGGATTGCAGATCTCACTCGAGCAAGGGGATATGCTCGCTCGAGCAAACCAAGGTTCTGTCTCAAGGAACTTCTACGTGCATGAAACTTCTGATTGTCTTCCATTTTCTTCCTCCAATCTTCAAGATGAAGCCTCATCACAGTCCATATCTAAAAATGTAGAATTACAACTCGTTTTGGACTTAAGTCTTGTTCCAAAACCCAATGAACTACCAACTAAATAACTAACAATCCTCCCCTTTGGCAATTCATGAACAAAACTCACTAATGATAGTCAAAACTAATTTCCCAAGAAGACAACGAAAAAAACAACCTTCCAGACATGTAAACTTTAATTCGTCAATCCCTGCAAAAGTAATGAACCTGTACGACAAAGCTTGACAAAGATCTCGCATAAATCACAGAAATGAAATGAGCAATAATCAAGAAACAGTAGCAGATCCAACTAACAGCAGTTCCTACTTCCCCTTTTTGTTTATGAAATTGGCAAAGTTCATACTCCCTGTTAATCAAAGAATTCTAACCTAAAAAAAGGAATAAAAAAACACAAATTGAAATACTTAATTAGGCCGAAAATCTAAAAATCCTCAATGATCAAACATGAAAAATCTGCAAGATTTTAAGAAACCGATAAAGTAAGCAACACAAAACGTTGGACATGTGTCAAAATTGTGTGCGGGGGATGATCTCAAATGGAAAAACACGAATAAAGTCAATTATCGGCAAGACATCAATATGCATCAGGTGCAAAGTGAAATTCATTTCTTTCAAAAGCATTCTACTCGATTAGCAATGATATATGAGGCTCCCCCTTAATTTTCTAATTTTTAAATTTTTTTTAACATCATTGACCCAATTCAAAATTTTCTCAAATGTAAGACTTTCTCAAGTTCGAATGCTATAAGAAAAGTTAAAATCAAGGGAGAAAGTCCAGTTATTAACTTCCTCACTGGCTCATCATTTTTTTTATTCTACGCAAAAATCTCTAAATCATATGATATATGGAAAGTTAAGACCTGAGGAGTAGATCTAGTCATTATCCATTTCCTCATTTCCGCACAAACTCCAGACAGAAATCTCTACGCACATCGGGCCAAACATATTCTTATATACTTATTAAAAAGGGAGCAAGAAAAAAAATCAAGGTCTATGCTCCAAAAAAAAAAAAAAAAATGCAAATCCACTAAAACCGTGAATCCTATCAATCCTAAGTGAATGTCCAAATGAGTCATCGTGTACTTAGACATGTTCAAAAGCCTTAAATCGTGCACAAAGAAATTAAGTTTCAAAACCGAGGAAATCAACGTGTGTCACATGCCAGATAATCGTAAAATCAGCCTGAAGAATTATGTATGTGCAAATCAGAACACGAATTGAGGCAGAATTTAAGGGTGTAGGCCAATGCCTAGGGGCTTACGGAGAGGGGGATTAAACCTAATAGGCTTAGAAGGTTTTTTGAATGCAGCATGGACCACATCACAGCGCAGGTCAGACTTACGAACCCAGACAGACTTTGTCTTGATCCGTTGAGGAGAATAATGCTTCTTCCTCCTCTGATTTCTCAAAAGGTTTCTAAGTTTGTTACAATGTGGTCGAATGTGCCCTTTAATCCCACAAAAGTGACAGATGGAAATGAATCTGGGCTTTGGTACAGTCCTTTTATTGATAGTATTTGAATGTGTAGTGTTTAGATTAGTGGGTGTCATTGAGTGCATAGTGGGTCCGTGAAGAAACACAAATTTACCTTTATCCTTTGATGTTGAAGCTCCGTGGACGTAGCGAAGTCCAATTTTTTACTAGTCAGTCTTTTAGCTTCCAAGAGTTTCATCAATCTTCATAGACCCCGTATTCATTCTCTTTATCCTAACTTTGAAGGCATAGTGTGAACCATCTTTAATTTGCCAACAAGATCTTCCTTTTCATCTTTAATTTGCAACTGCTTAATTCCTTTCGCAAAGCATCCAAGTCCTTTGCAACTTGCTCAACTTGGCCAGTTAGCAACGGGTTCTTCTTCCCTGCATCAATCAAATTGTTAGATAAAATTGAATGCTGATCTTCCAACTGACTAATCTTAGCACGCAAGTCTTCCAAATGTACTGTTAGAGGAGAGTTCTGAGATTCCATAACTTTCAACTTTAATGCCCTTTCTTCATTATTCTTTGATATGACTATGGAATCATGTAACAATCTCCTGTTTTCAGCTTCCAAGTCTTGTTCATTGTAAAAAAAAATAAAAAAATCATGTAGATCTATATCTTCATCTGAGTTGGAGTCCTTATCAGATGAACCCTGCATTAAAGAGACACTCGACAAAGCCATAAAGCAATTGATCTTCCAGACTCATGAGAGGGGGACTCAAGCTCACTATATTCTTCCTCAAAATCGTCTTTCCAAGAGACGCTCAAAGCCTTGCCTTTGTTTTTTTTTTTTTATTGACACATTTAACAGTAGTGTGACCGTATCCTTGACATTCATAGCATTGGATGGCTTGGAGGATCCTTTCACCGGATTTTATCAGACTTCGGCACAAATATAGATTTATTGGGTTCCTTGTTCTGAAAGTCCTTTTTCAAATTCTTTTCCTTGTTTTTCCACAACGTTCTGAACTTTTTAACAAGAGATCCATCAAACTCCACATCATCTGATTCAACATTAGAATCATCCTCCGCGGGTTTGGAGGATATGAGAGCAATGTCCTTACCCTTTTTGGTTGAGCAATAGTTGGCTGCAAACCTACCTTACCCTTTTTGGTTGAGCAATAGTTGGCTTCAAAGGTTTGCAAATTTCCAACCAGTTTTTCAACCGTGAGAGAGTCCAGATTTTGATACTCCTCAATAGCCACTACTTTTGGACGAAACCTTTTGGGTTGAGACTGTAAGATTTTCTTAACAATCCTAACTTCAGAAATTGGCTCCCCCAAATTGAAACTTGAGTTGACTACTTCACTTAGTTTTGCATGAAAATTATCAAAAGTTTCAAAATCTTTCATTCTTAAAGTCTTAAAAGCAGTAGTTCAATTTTGGATCTTTGTCTCCTTAAACGTATCCGTGCCCTCATGAATTATCTGCAGGATGTCCCATGTAGCCTTTGTCAAAGAGCATGTAGAGATCCCGTGGAACTCTGAGCCAATAACACCATTGAATATGACATTAATTGCCTTGTTGTTGCAATTAGAGGCACGTTTTTCCTCTTGAGTCCACTAGGTTTTAGGTTTAAGAATTGTCTGCCCATCAACAATAATTGTAGGTCTGATATAACCTTCTTCAACCACATCCCAGACCTCATCATCTATAGCCCTAAGGAAAGCAATCATCCTTATCTTCCAATAAGCATAATTGGTTCCATCCAACAACAGGGATTTAGTAGTTGATGTTCCTTCACTATTGAATTCCATAAGAGAAAACTGAAGAATTGATCCCACAATAAAATAGTGCAACCCGCTCTGATACCAATTAAAAATCGCATTTAAACCCTAATATGGGTAAAGGTCCCAAATCAGTTTCTCTTTTAGATTTCAATTAAGCGAGAAAATTAATCTAACCTAACAGACAATCAATCAATCCACAAGAAGAGAATGAGACACACGATTTTTTACGTGGAAAACCCTACTCGGGAAAAACCATGAGTCCTATCACCTGGACTAAGGTAAACCAAGCACTTTGTAAACGAAAGCTATAAGAAGTACTCACAGACCCTTCCCCAGCCGCTACTCAACCTAATGACTACGATGATCTTGCCGACGACTCACCGTACACCTTCACCGTGCTTGAACCAACCACCTTTAACGCCTTTTCAAGATGAATCTATTGTAAGAGAGTAGATAGAAGGATTCTCCAAGGCTTGATGCTTCAGCTCTGTAGCTAAGGATGGTTTGGAGAAGACAATAGATCTCTCAAAGGATTTCTATGGTCTAGAATGGGAGAGAGGTAGGTTAGATTTGCAAGAGTTTGTTTATATAAGCTATTGGGTTGTGCAAGGGTTTCTCTATTCGAGAGACTCGAAGAAGATTTTCAGTCCGCGTTGGTGAAACTCGGAGATCACTTGATCGAGGGGATATGATCACGCGAGCGAACCAGGGTTCTAGCTCAGGGAACTTTTGAGTGCATGAAACTTTCGCTGTCTTCTGTTTTCTTCCTTCAATCTTCAAGATGAGACCTCATCACGGTCCATATCTAAAAATGTAAAATTACAACTCGTTTTGGACTTATGTTTTGTTTCAAAACCCAATGAATTGCCAATGAAATAACTAATAAATATATATGGTGAAGCATGAGAAATGGGAATAGTCTAATAAGATAAAGCATTCAAGTCATGAAAGCTCAATTTTAGAGAATATTAGGGGTGCTATTACATATAAGAAAGACACCAAAGTTTTCTTAAAAGCTATTAGTAAGCCTTTTTTTCTATATAATAAGGATGACGTATCCACCCTTCTGGATAAGTTCACAAATTTAGATATGATGGTGACAGTACAGGCATGAGTGCTTAATGGCTATGTCCAATTTATGGTCAAAGTCGAATCACTTGGAAAGAAACTCCTTGTTATTATGTAGTTCAATATATGCTTAATTATTTTCCAGTGTGATACCAACTCAAAATGTCTTATACTACTTAATAGGAGAAGTGGACTTTGAATTAAGTGAGCTCAACGTGCTCTTATGACAAGCACCAACTTAGAAATAAGAGGGTAGATTGTGTTAATTTAGTGTCATGCCTGTGGCCCCACTATCGAAGGGCGTTTGTCTGGCATGCATCTGCCTAGAGAGAGGGTGGCTAACTCAGGACTAGGTTTGCAGTGGTATGCATAAGTCCCACATCGAAAACATTCAAGTCTCGACCCTAGTCATATATATACGACATGGCCATAACTCCACATAACACGCTTTAAAGCCGTGAGACCTTGATCAAAGTGGATAATATCACATGGATAGTGGGCTTGAGGTCATCACAGAATGGTATCAGAGCCGATGATGCCTCTGTTTTCCGGTGGGGGAGTATATCACACTTGTAGCCCTCTTGTAGAAGGGAGTTGTGCACGATGAGCATCCGAAAGAAAGATATTTCTATTTCTATAAACTACACTCGCTTTGAAGATAATCTTGTAGATGTCCCTAGTAACACTTGGTGGATTAATATGCATGCAACATCTTATATTAGCAACTGCTTGCTTGGATTCTGAACAAAAAACCAAGTCATGGAGAGGGAAGGATCTTTATGGGAAATGGCATGGAGGCTAAAGTGAATGCTATCGGGGCTTTCAGAATTAGACTTAGTGCTACTTTTGAGTTAGACTTGGTTAACACTCCTTTTGTACTTACCATACTGACAAACCTTATTTCTATTTCTAAAAATGATCGATGTAGTTATATCTTTAATTTTGGTAATGGATGTTTTTCATTATATCGTAGGACTTTTACTTGTGACACAGGTTTTCGTGTTGATGGTCTTCACAAGCTAAATCTAGATTTCTCCTTTACGCAATCTTTATCTATACATGTGAGTGGCAAGTTGCAGATGGTTGATGAAAATGACGCAAAGTGTTTGTGCCATAAGAGAAGCTAGATTTTGTAAAACTTTTGCTATGTGGAAACTCCATTGAAGTTTCATGAGAGCGAATAGAAGGGAGCTCATACTATAGAGTTGATAATATTTGTAGGGATTCTTAATCTCAAGAATAACGTGGTGAGAAGTATTTATGAAAAACCTAATGCCCTTAAGACCTTCAGAATTTTCAATACAAAAGTTCAGAATAAATTTGATGGAAGGATAAAGAGAATCAGATATGACTAGGATAGAGATTATTATGGAATATATGATGAAATTGGTTTCATTCAAGACCCATTGCACAGTTCTTGCTTCAGTCGTATTATTTCACAATATACCATATCTAATACCCTGGAGTAGAATGGACCTACATAAATGCATAATCAAACCGTTAAGAATATAGTGAGAAGTAAAAATTAGCAAGTATTCCTTGTTGGTGTCCTTGTGAGGAGATTCTTTAACGACAACAACTCATATTCTTATTCATATTACTCGTGAGGCAATTAAAAAGACTCCATTTGAAGTATGAACAAGTTGAAAGTCACATCTAGGATACATATGCATGTTTATGGTTGTTTGGTGGGTGCAAAAAAGTATAGTTCACATAAAAAGAAACTAGATTCCAAAGCTATTAGTTGTCATTTTATTGGCTATTTAAAATGATTTAAGGGTTATGGAAAAACCAATGAGAGTTCAAAGAATTGTAATGTCCCTTTTGAAGAAGATCGTATAGTCAGTGACATTTCCACAGTATCTGGCGGCTATCTGACAACATTGTTATGTCACTCAGTATGATTCAGGGTGATGTTGGTCAAATATTGTGGTTTTTGCTGCCCTTGTCTAGATTAAGGACATATAAGATACACCACTCATGCCCTTAATTAACAGGTCAAGGACACACCCTTGAGGAGATCCTAATTGAAAAACATATCCACCATCCCTAATTTCTTGATGACATTATATGTGTATCTGCAAGAGCAGGAGTTTGACATGCATATTCATCCTGTGAGTTTGAATCAAGTGAGGAATAGTGTCAATTTCCTTAATGGATGAAAACTATGTAAGATGAATTGAAGTCTATGTATATAAGACAATGGAGTCGGGGGTCTTGCGAAATTACAAGATTGGCACAAAATTATAGGATGTAAGTGGTTTTGGAAAGAAAATGAGATTCAAATGGTAATATTGAAATATACAAAGCAAGAGTGGTTGCAAAAGGATTCACTTAGAGGGAAAGGATAGATCGAAATGAAGTATTTTCTCCCATTTCAAAGAAGGGGTAATTTTTCTTTATTTTGACAATGGTTGCACAGTTTGAGTTGGAGCTTCATCAAATGGATGTTAAATAAGTCTTTCTCAATGGTAATTTGGAGATCGTGTATATGGAGCAATTGGAAGGTTTTAAAGATGTCAGTGGACAATATTGTCTTGTGTGTAAATTGTAGAAGTCTATATTCGAGTTGAAATAGGCATCTATAAAATGATACCTTAAATTTCATGAAATGACTTAATCCTTCAATTTTGTTGAAAATCTTGTTGACCCAAGGGTTAAAATAACGGCCGTTACCATTACAATTAATTGAAGATAATGAATTTTTTATTAAACAAAGAAAAATATCGCCAATATAACGGCCACTATGGCCGATTTTTTCAAAATAATGATCTTACTGTCATACAACCGTTATTTTGGAAATAACAGCCGACGAGCTCCCTTATTAAAAAAGTCTATCTCTCTTCTTCTCTACCATTTCTTTCTTGCGTGTCGAAGGCTTAGAAACACCCTGATAAAGCACCCCAGGCACTAAAACACACAAGATTTTTGCAAGTTTTGGATAGATTTCTCTGCGGGGAAAACCAAGAAATTCAAGGAAACCTCTTTGATAAGCTTCTTTTTTTGTTTTTTGGAGTTTTTTTCAAGATTCAACCTCAAAATAACTTAAAGATGTTTGGGGTATGTTAGATCTAGAATTTTGGAGGGAAAGATTATAAAATTTAGCACTTTTTGTAATATTTCTTATTTTTCCATTATTTAAATCCAATTTTTTTTATTTGTAATTGTTTTGAGAAATTTGTGTAATACAAGTAACAAAGGCTTTATATTGAGTCTGATTTGATGTTACTCACTTAGTTTTCCTTAGATCTAGTATTTTTTATTGTAGAACTAGATTTTTTTTTATTTTTGAAATTTGGGGCTTCTCTTGAACTCATTTGGATTTCCTCATATTAGTTGTAAAATGTATTTATAATGTGTTAGATACTTGGATTTTCTTGTGGTTTCCATGTATGTCATCGATCTAAAATCTTTTAGTATAGATCTAGTTTCTTTTTAGTTTCAAAGTTTGGGGTTTTTTTTTAAATATTATTAGTTTTGTTCAGTTTCTTTCTAAATACATGATAATGATTTTCAATCTTAGCAGATCTACTAGATTCATGTCCAAAAATTATTTTTTATTAAATATTTATTTTTGGATTTTTTTATTAAAATAATATTTTTGATTTGGGAATTGGTCCTTGTCTTGCATGATGCATTTCTTTATCTTCGGTTATGCATATCTCTTTTTGGTCATTTCTTTAACAGGTGCTGCTTAAAGGTTTTTCTTATTTCTTATAATGTACAAATCCTTTATGATTCGATGTAAAAGGAGAAGAAGAATAAACGATTGAGGAGTTGCTTGTCTTAACGGGGGAGAAAGGTCTAAGAACTTCAAGGTTAAAGGGGGACCAATCTCTTATAAAAGGAAGATGCTCTAAAGAAGATTTTTTTTTTTTTTTTTTTTTTTTTTTTTTTTTTTTGTTAAGGGGGAGCTTAAGAGCATGTCATCATCTCAAGTAGAGCTGAAGAAGTTAAAAAGGAAATTCAAGCTTAGTTGTGTTTCCATCAAATTACAAATAAGGAAATTATTCAGGGACTTTGTCTTTTGCAATTTGGTTGGTTGTGTACTTAATCTTTTAGGCTTGATTTCCCATGAGTGATTTCTTTATCTTAAGCTTGGTTTTTCATGAAAAATTATTTTTTAAAAGGGACATCATAGATTTCTTAGGATTGCATTATACGTTTTTTTTCTTTATTTTACTTTTGCAATCCTTTTCTGCATTTTGGCCTTAGATTTACCTAGATAAGGCCCTTAGAACTCATGACCAATTAAGTTAATCCATTCAATTTGTTTTTCTAAAAAAGTCTAAACTTTGGTGTTCATTGCTACATTGTCGTTGCTATAGTGTTGTTGCCACAGTACCATTGCTACAATACCATTGAAACTTTTTTCTATATATTCAAAGCTAGTTCCAAGGCTTTTGTGGAGTGAATTCTTGAAAGAAAAAAGAGCAAGCCAAGGTTCTAAGTTGGGTTATGCTAAAGAAGAAGAGAACGAAAAACTAAAGCAAGGATCCTTCACATTGACTCATACCAAGTTATTTTAGATTTTCATTTCTTAAAGGTTTCATGCTTTGCTAAAATCTTAGTTTTCTTTCATAGCATGTTGTTTTGCTTGGTTGGATCTTTTTTATTGTTTGATTCCATCACATTAAATCACTTTCAATGTATTTCTTGTTTTGGATTCAACGGTTCTCATACATCATATGTTTTGTTCTTAATTCTTTGATTAGCTTATAATGTTTTGATCTTCAATCTTTCTTTAAGTTGAACCATGCATCTTATGTGTTTGATGTTTTGCCTCAATCATATCATAACTTTATTTCATATCTTTCTAAAGCCAAATCAGATTTTAGTATGTTTTCATGCTATTTGGCAATCTTTACACACTACCGCCTTCTTTGATTGAGGGTAACACACACATACATTACATTAAAACCTTTGTATCTTTACATTGTGTGTATTAGGCCAGACAATCACTTGAATATCCACCTATTTAAGATGTATTTTGTTGTACTTCATTTTATCTCTTTTTGTGTTCTAGACACGCTTTTAAGAGAAAAAAGCTCATTCATGTAAAGGTGATTGCTTACCTTAAAAAGTATTTGTAATGGTTCTAGATTAGAAAAAAGAAAAATCTTAATGGTTATAAGTTTTTTGGGGTGATCCAGAAACCTATAAGTAACCAGTGAAATGCCGGTGGGGTAATGAGTGATATGCCAGTAGTGGATGCAGGCATTTTGGCCAAACCACTTAAAATCTTTGTATTTTGGTCATTGCTTTACCTTTATTGTGAATGTTTATTGCTTATGCTTCTATTTTTATGTTTATCTAAACTTCACTTGTTCTTAGCTTGTAAGAATAATTTAAAATTGGTCGTACTTGGACTAGATTTTGACTCGCCCTATTTACCCCCCTATGGGGTAAGAATCCAGGACTTTCATAGCAAACCTAAGCACAAGGACCCGGCAACCATAACTAGCCATCACTTTTATTTTATTTTGTTTTTTTTTCCAAACTTCATTTGTAATTCTATGGGTTTTTGCTTATTGTAGCTTTTACACTTGAGTTTTTTCTTTGGTATTCCAGCTAAGGGGCTGAGTCCTTGAGAGAACTGCATATGTGAAGTAATGGGAACTAACACATGCAAGAAGAGCATACAACTCATGCAAGTTGGGAAATAGGAACTCATATAACAAGGAGGACAAACTCACACATGTGAGGTAATAGGGACTCGCACATACATGGGAGGAGAGTGGCCAAGTTCGAAACTAGGTCACCTGGAAGAACTGCCTTGTCTTTACCACTGGGCAAGACGTCATTCTCAGTTTTAAGTTGTTTTATGTTTGGAAATGTATTTTTCTTAGTATTAAATGTTTCTAGATTTCTGGTTTTTAATAAATTTGACCTTACCATGTCACTGGCCTGCCTGGGCACGGAGACCCAACAACCAAAGTTGTTTTCTAATAAATTTGACCTTACCATGTTATTTTGATGTTGTTTTAAGTACTGCCGTCTTTTGTTGTTTTAATTTTTAGAGTTTTAGGAGTTTATGTTTTTAATTAAATAAATATTTTAAATAAGTTTAGGGCCACCGGTACACTTGGCGCAAGTACCCAACAACCAAAGTTGCCTATTCAAGTCCAATTTGGGTAATTCACTTGTAAAGTAAAATCAAGTGAAGGGTCACTTTAAGAGGCAATAAAAGAAAATGGGTCATATCCAATGGTATAAAATTTTAAAATCAGCTCTTATGATTTTAGTGTACTTTAATTCGGTTTTACGCATATCTTAATTTATTAAAGTTTACTGTTTTATTAGAATTTAATGCGTCTTGGTGGTGTTGATTTTGTTTCTTATGAATTTCAGGGGGATAAAGTCCACCAGGCGCCCCAAGGACCCAGCTGTCCAGAGTGGCCGTTTGGGGTTTATAATTAATTTCTAAAATTTTCTTTTGGATTTTTTTTAAATTCAGTTTTAAATGTATTTAATTAGGGTTCACCATTTTAACATGCCCTATATTTTCGGTTTGTTTTGATTAATTGATTGGTAACTTTTAATGTGTTTAGTGATTTGGATGTTGTGGGTTCCACCTTGATGGAAAGGGGCCTAGGTTGTCTAGTTAATTCCCTTTTTATGGTTTTTTATGTTTTTTCTATAATTTGTTTTGCATATTTTCTGATTTTTGTAATTTGCGGAATAACTGAAAAGAGAAGAGAGATAATTTTTGGGTGTTTGTTTAGAGTTTCTAGATTTTTATTCATTCAATCTTTTGTTATGTTTATTTTTATATATGTTTTTTATGTGATGAAAATGGGAATCTAAGTGAAGGGATGCCAAGTTGAAATAAACTGACAATACAACTATCAGATCTACACTAAATGATGTGCGGAAAATCAAATAATAAAAAGGGGAGTGGGTCCGAACAAAAGAGTAATCCAAAACAATGAGTAATAGCTGTGTGTAATAAATCTGGATCATGATGATATAAAGGTACATCTCTGCCAATGAGTAAGAGATATTTTTGTTTCTTGTCTTTTTTATCGGTAATGAAACTTTAATAAGGTTCAAAAGAGTAATCCAAAACAATCAGAAAAGAGATGTTTCAAGCAAGCAATTAATTGTGATGCCAAATCATATCAATATTGGTCGGATCTATGGTTTTAGATATCACTAGTTATTGATGTATATATATCGTGTTTTTTTCTCTCCAAGAAATCCCAGTGTGACAGCTGATTCACCGCTATATATACTACCAATGCACAGGCCGATATTGATTATTATTTTATTTAAATAAAATTAAAAATAAAATTGATGGATTCGGATGCGGAGACTCCGACACGAGGCCTGAGATCTATCTGCATTTCGGCGATTGGGAAGCTCCGCGGATCTCTTCGCCTCTTGTCTTTCCTATGGGATGGAATAATACCAACCCTAGGGCTCCCTTATCTTATATAGACAAGTCCCAAAGAGTCACACTTACTAGAGACTTCTTCGCCAAAAAACCCACATCCACTAATCCTTTTGGGAGTGTTATTAGTGGGACCAGATCAAGTCTTACATTAAGTAGGATTGTATTCTCTGTTGGCATCTGCCCTGCTTGATCTGACGTGAGACCCGTGGTATGCGGGCCACACGATTTCCTACAATCTCCCACTTGGCACGAATGCCATGTACATCAAATATATCTCAGTCCCATACGCATTACATGACTTGCAAAAACCTCTGCAGGCAAAGCCTTGAAGAGAGCATCAGCCATCAATTCCTCTGAAGGCATATAAAATATTTCTATATCATTCTTTTCAGCCTTCTCTCTGACGAAGTGATACTTTATCTCAACATGTTTTGATCGGCTATTGAACTTTTGCTCATTCACCATGGATATTGCAGATGTGCTACCTACATTCATTGGGACAGGCTCTTTTTCTCCAATTATTTCCAAATCTTTTAGGAAATATTTTAACCAAATAGCCTCTTGGACTACTATACTGTAGGCTATATACTCTGCTTCGGCTGTTGACATAGCCATAGAGGTTTGTTTCTTGCTACCCCAATAAACTGCATGTCAGACCCCGACTCAGGTTTAGTATAATTTATTATTATTTTAATTGTGATTAGTCACTAAGCGGGATTAGAGGACGATTAGCTTGAGTTTCTAGTTATATTAGAATTTTGAATAGCTTTGGGGAATTTTGAGCGCGCCGTGTTTGGTTTGACCGGGCCCAGGGTGGCCCGTGTGACGCATGTTAGAGTGGGGATTTGATTTATTGGATTTATTTGATTTTTGAAAAATATGGATTTCAATATTTTTGAATCTGTTATTTTGATCCCAGCAACTTTCATGTTTGTTCCATTTGCATTCGAACTCCAGAAATTGTGTTTTTCGAGAAAAAAGGGGCAAATTCATCTTTTTACACTAAATATGTGCATAAATTTCAAAATTTGAAAACCATGAGGAACATATACTTTTTGAAAACTAGATTTTTTTACGATCAATTTTGTCTTCTTCGTCGACTTCATCCGGGACCCATAAACAGGAGTTTCAAAGCCTCAAATTATTAAGAACATTGGGACCCACACTACCCATTTAAAAGTCAAAACCCAAGATGGGTTCTTCATCTTCCTCACTCTCCATTCGTTTCCTGTAGCGGTGAACCAGAGAGTTTCCTCTCTTTCTAGTCAAAATCTTTTCCCTCTTGCATGTCTAGGAAACTCAACCCAAATCGAAATTCTGAATCTACTATCATCTTCCTCATGCAATGAGCAACCCAAAGACACCATTTGTGTAAAATTCCTACTGAAACCAACTTCATTCTTCAAGTTTTTGTTGCTGGTTTTTATACCTACAGGTAAGGTTTTGTTTCTTCTTTTAGTTATGAGTTTTTTTACTTCTTTTAGAAGCTCTTCTTCTTGCATGCAAGGAGGCTCTTTGAGAGCTCCTTCTCTTTTCGAAATGTTGAGTTTTTAAATGGGTTTTTCTTTGGGTTTTGGTGTAGGCTTGCAGCTGATTGTGGAGGAGTTTATTGGATTGTTTTGTGACCCATTTTGTCTTAGGCAAGTGAATAAATTAGATTGGGATGCATGCAAATGAAGTGGACCTTCTTCCCTATGTTTGGTTGAATTACTTTCTTAGATTTGGAAGGATTATATTCTCAATGAATTGGTTCAGATTATATATATATATATATATATATATATATGATTTGGTTCAAGGAATGGTTTAAGGTGATTTATTATAAGTTACATTTGATTGTTGAGATTTCAGTTTTTGTTTTGGCCAGGATGGAAATTCAATTGGCAACCTCTGAGTTTATCTTTTTGAATTCTGCTACTTTGCTTTCTTTCTCTTTGATATGTGATTAGAATGAATGAGTGATTACTGGTGATTGAAGGGAGTTTAATGGAGCTAATGGGAGTTCTACATGCTGCAAATAAGAGTAAGAATCCAATGAAAAAAAAAAAAAAAAAAAAGAGAAAAGAACGAAGTTTGACTCAGGAAGAAAGAACAGAACAGTCAGCATTCAGCTGACTGTTCTCGGGCTAGGCAGAAGCCCAGCCCGCTCGAGCGAGCCTGGCTTCTGTGATAGCCCGCTCAGCGAGCTGGGCCAGCTCAAGCGGGCCTGGGTTCTGGCTCGGGTCGTTTATGGAGTGTTTTTTTGGGCCATATTCGATAGTTTTGAGCCTGGTTCGAGTGTAAAAGTTTCCTAATGACTTTTTAATCATCGAGGATTAAGAATTTGAGCACGAATCATTTCGTTTGAATAAAACTATAGAGAAAGTTTCGAAATTTAATTTACCCGGGGATTTTCTTTAAGTTCTATGTACACTTTGTGCCCTCGAATGTCGGAAACTTTCAGAGACACCAACTTCTTCACTCATAAACCGACATGGAGACACCAAGTGTGTATTGAGACGGCCCCTGGTAAGCCCATCAAACACTACTAATCATCTCATTCCAAGTTAGAGAAATTTTATGTTTTCTCATAAATTGATTTGAAACGAAGTTGGTTAATTTGTCACGTTTGAAAAACAATGAAAAGGCTACTCATCTGATTTGTTCTAAAATTGTCCGATTATTTTGATAAAGAGTAGTCCTTTTATCAGGATTGAATTGTGTTTAATGGTTTGAATTATATCGTTTGGGATTTGAATCGGCACCACTAAGCTTAGGTTACCTTGTTGGGCTGATCACCCGGCTTGGAATCTTTAAAATTATTTGCCAACTGCAGTTTGGATTCTATTTGTTTGTTCCGGTCATGGAAACGGTTATGTTCCGATCCCACGCGTAGTGGCAACGGTTTTTGTCTGTTTGTTCCGGCCATTTTATATGGCGACGGTTTCTGTCTGTGTGCTCTTATTACTTCAGTAATAGGAGAATTTAGCTAAATGTGGTTTGCCAATATTTTAAATTTTTGTTAGTTAGTTCAAAATATTTAAATTATGAAATTCGTTTATTTGCACAGAAATAATTCATTTGATTTATTCCTTATATATGTTTTGTTTTAACAGCATCTTTATAGTTTTAAACATGATATCCATAAAACTTGTATATCTTATCTGTTTTATTCGCCTGCCAGACCGTTGTGTCTGATATTCTTTTATTTGGTGTCAGATGTCGGACCCGCAGCTATTGAGGCAGAGTGCGCGCAGGAAGCAGTATGGCCTCAGGTGGAGCCCAAGTGGCAACCAAATGATGTCATGTAGACGTCATGTTTGGTCTGGAGCTTCGATAACATCTTTTGGGGAAATGACGGTTATTTTAGGAATTGTGTTTATGGCCTTTGTTGGCCTTGTTGGGATGTATAACTTATATTACTCTTGATCCTCACAACTTTAATCTTAACTTTGGGCTACGCTCTTATGCATATATTTCTCTTTTGATACTAAACTTGTGCACTTATCTTATGTTATATGTGATTTTTATTTTGCTACATGCTTCTGCATATTATCATTTGATGTGAAATTGATTCATGGGGATTTGACATATTGGCCCTTCTTAGAATTTGTTTTGCCAAAAGCATGACTCATTGTAGGGTAATGTCACCAGAGTCGTTTGACTCTGGTGCTCCTTATTTTTTGGACTTTTTTGCCCAGGATCCCATGCCATCATGGGATCTGAATGTAAAAAGTCAAAAGAAAATTCCTGAAAGAAACCAAGCCCTTTTTTTTTATCTCTATTCCCTTTTGCACCTTTCCCTTTCCCATTCCTTCTTCAGTTGTTCAAGGAGTCTGGACCTTGTTTCTGCAACGAACTACAACTATAACCGAAATGGGTCATTCTTCTCCGGTCAACAGATTTGGCGTTGACGAAATGGCGGAAGCAGTTTGGTTCGTCTTCCTCATCTCTGACCGGCAGCGACCCTTTTGGGGGTTTTTTCTTTCCTTCTTTGGCTACAGCAAGAAGCAAGAAGACTCT
Source organism: Camphora micrantha (assembly GCA_003546025.1). Taxonomy (NCBI): domain Eukaryota; kingdom Viridiplantae; phylum Streptophyta; class Magnoliopsida; order Laurales; family Lauraceae; genus Camphora; species Camphora micrantha. The sequence goes on along the minus strand of QPKB01000004.1, from coordinate 49,487,440 downwards.
CATTTCTCTTTTCGTCTATCAGAGAAAGGAGGCACTATTTGTTAATGTAAAATTTCTTTTTCTGTAATTGGATTATTTTTCTAGGAGTTTTTCCCTTTTGTGTTGATGTTTGGGAAATGAGTTTTATGTTTAGGGATAATGAGAGAAGCCATGCTATCATTTTTCTCTTTTTCCCTTTTTTTAACCAACATTTTTCTCAAATGTATTGCAGAAAAGCCATGCTATCATGGGATTATCCCATGATATCATGGGATTATCAGTTGCTAACTACAGAAATTTTTGTAAATACATACGTATTTTTATTTAGAGATCAATAATGATATAGCGTGTAAAATTAACACATGACCACAAAGACAAAAGGCCACATGAGCATCCTTTTTTTAACCAACATTTTTTTCTCAAATCTGTTGCAGAGAAGCCATGCTATCATGGGATAATCCCATGCTATCATGGGATTATCCCATGATATCATGAGATTATCAGTTGTTAACTACAGAAATTTTTTTAAGTACATATGTATTTTTATTTAGAGATCAATATAGCGTGTGAAATTAACACATGATCACAAAGAGAAAAGGCCACTTCATTCCTTTTTTTAACCAACATTTTTCCTAAATGCATTACAGAAAAGCCATGCTATCATACGATTATCAGTTGCTAACTGTCTAATTATTGTAAGTACATACGAATTTTTATTTAGAGATATAGCGTGTGAAATTGACACATGACCACAAAGACAAAAGGCCACATGAGCATTTTTTTTTAACCAACATTTTAAACCTATATGTCATTTTATAGTTACCGATTGATTTTCCTCACTTGTGATTCATTACAGGGTGTTTTGAAAAATGGAAACACTGTAGCAGTTAAGAAACTGATGATAGGTGAATCCCGTATGGCCAAGGCAAATTTTGAGAGTGAAGTGAAGTTAATAAGCAATGTCCATCACCGGAATCTCATTCGTTTGCTTGGATGTTGCAATAAAGGCCCTGAGCTGATGCTTCTTGATAAATTCTTATTTGGTAAAATCCAGAAGTGGGTCTCGGGCGAGAGGGGAGTGTTTGGTTTCGATCCTGGGCAAAAACGTAAAAAAATAAGGGAGGACCAGAGTCAAACGACTCTGGTGACATTATCCTATCCTTAGCCATGTTTTTGGGAAAATAATTTTTAAGAGGGGTCAATATGTCAAATCCCCTATTTTGAATGAATTGTATTGTTGTTGGACCAATGTTATGGCCAAATGTATTGCAGATAAGCCATGCTATCATGGAATTAAGCCATGATAAATTTCTATAAGTATATATATATTTATATTTAGAGATCAACAATGATAGAGCGTGTGAAATTGAGTATTGACTACAAATGCAAAGGCCATATGAGCAACGTACTTTTTTTTTTTTTTTTTTGTTGGACCAATGTTATAAACAGATGTACTGCAGAAAAGCCATGCTATCATGGGATTATCCCATGATATCATGGGATAATTAGTTGCTATATAATAGACTGTCTAATTTATGTAAGTACATACGTATTTTTATTTAGAGATCAATAGAAATTATATATGTATTTATATTTAGAGATCAATAATGATAGACTGTCTAATTTATGTAAGTACATACGTATTTTTATTTAGAGATCAATAGAAATTATATATGCATTTATATTTAGAGATCAATAATGATAGACTGTCTAATTTATGTAAGTACATACGTATTTTTATTTAGAAATCAATAGAAATTATGTATGTATTTATATTTAGAGATCAATATTTAGAGATTTATATGGATTATCCCATGATATTATGGCTTCTCTGTTTCTATATTAAAAATATAAGTACATATGTATTTTATTTAGATATCAATAATGAAAAACAAGTCTGTGCTTCTATGTTCCCATGCACCCACATAGCACTGATTATACTCAACCCATCTACCCATTTGGAAAACAAGTCCCAAGTCAAATATTCCCATACTCCCAGAGACAACCAGAACCTCTCCATCTCTTCTAATTCTGTCACATGGTGAGACCACATTTCCCATACACACACAAACCACTCAACCACACTCATCCCTCCTTTACACGTCATCTCTCATCCTCATCCTCTCTTTCACTCACACACAGCACATTCTGCAACTAAACAATTCCAACCGAGAATAGTGTCTTCGCCTGGGCTAAAGAGTTTGCAGAAATCGTGGGCCCCACTGGTCCAGGCACAGATCAAGCTCCACTAACCTGGTCGCCCAGGCCTATACGGCTAGATGACCGGCCCAGATGGTGATCAACCACTCAGTGGGCCCCGCCATGGTCTGATATTCAAAAATAAAAACCCTCTTTGTGGATGACGCCCAGTAAAGTAAAGATCTAAGATGTGGGGCCAGATGAAACCCGATCCCCACGGCTCCACCACCATCAGGTTCGCCCTGGGGTCCACTATCAGATGTGGGGACCCGATCTACAATCGGATCATCCAGTGGGTCCCTCAATCATCTGCTGCCAAAACTGATTTATTTTCCCCATTAAACACGTCATCTGCTGATCAAGATGATGGATAGTGGGCCAGGGGTATCCACTCCCTATGGGACCAACATATCTATGGTCGCCCGTGGGTCCCCCTTCGGATCCACGGATCGGATTGACCATCGGGTGGCCCACCTGGGTCCTGGCCTCGACGCAAGAGATCAAACCCTCACCGATTCCATTCCCATGAACGTATTACAACTGTAACAGAGGATGAATCCAAGAATGTAAGAATACCGGAAATGTAAGAAAAAAATGACAATGCACAAGAGAAGAGGATTATACCTGAAAAGATGAGAGCATGGATGTATATAAGAATGTAAGAAAATCGAAAATCTAAGAAAAACAATGATAATCCATCTTTTTAGGGGGCGAAAATGCCCCTGGGGATGAAAAAACAAAGTGGGTCTCGCTATAGCGAGGATTGGGTCTCGCTATAGCGAGACCCATCTCTGTCTTGGTTCTCTGTTTCGCAGGATTTTTTCTCACTATAGCATCTGGGCAAAAACGTAAAAAAAAAAGGGAGGACCAGAGTCAAGCGACTCTGGTGACATTATCCTACCCTCAGTCATGGTTTTGGAAAAACAAATTTTAAGAGGGACCAATATGTCAAATCCCCTTGATTCATTGGTTGTGATGGATCATCTAGAATCCTCGCTACAGAATCCTGTGGGAAAATAATTAGCGAGTGCGGGCGGAATTTTCTGGCCTGCCGCGCCACGTTCCCCAGATCAAGGACTTGATTATCAGGGCCTCAGTCCGGGGGCGTGACAGGTCTTGGTATCAAAGCGAGAATTATGTCGGGCAATTAAAAGACATTAGAAACATAGGGACGTGGAGAGGATCCGTTAGAATCTTCGTTAATTAGTTTTGCGTGGGGATTATGGGAATGTTTTTCTTTATATATTTTGTTGTACTAACAAGTGATTTTGCAGCAACATGCCTCCATGCAGGGACCACTCAAACCCAAATCCTTCTTCCAGCAATGCTCATACTACAGGCTCCCCTGGAGATAATCCATTTCAGGATTTTATGCAGAGGATGATGGAGCAACAACAGAAAACAAATGAGATGATGATGGAACAGCAGAGGAAAGCCAATGAGAATCAGGCCAGATTGCAAGAGTAGATGGCTAAGAAAGATGAAGAATTAGCATAGGTACAGAGACAGTTATTGGAAGTGTTGGGTAGGAGACTAGAACCTGTACAGCCTCAACACATGAGTCCTTAGATTGTTATCAATGATCGTGACAGCAATCCGAATTTATTATTTGAACGCTTCCGGAAGAGAGGTCCAAAAGAATTTACCAGGAATGAAGATCCTTTGACAGCAGATGATTGGTTAACTCATACCGAGAACATCTTTGACCTTTTTCAATGCATGGGCAAACAACGAGTTCTCCTAGCAGCTTCTATGTTTATTGGCTTGGCTGATATTTGGTGGAAGACACTCAAGGATGGCTATCAGGATATTGCTAATGATGTCACATGGGCTACTTTCAAGGAGCAGTTCACTGAGAAGTATGTGCCCACTCATGTCAAAAGACAGATGGCGGTGGAGTTTCAGTTGCTCACACAAGGAGACATGATGTCGCGACCCCGGACCGAGACCCGGGCCCCGCGACAGTGGTTGATGAGGTAAGATGATTAAATCTCCCACAGGTTCTCGCGGTGAGGGTTCTAAGGACACGGGAAACCAACCTACATGATCAAATAGGCGGAAGCGTGTAGCAAATCACATCATAATAAATCATAACAGAATATGAACATAAACGTCATCGAGACTAAAATATCAGAAAGGAGATATAACAAGGCATTCCCATAATAGTTCAAGTTACAAAGTTAACAAAGTGTATTAAGTTGTTACAATACCAAAATAAGAGGCCAATAAAGGCCAATACAATACCAAAAGTATATAAAGCCCAAAAAGTGATACATCGGAACTCATGACCCGTCCCGACGTCTAGATGACGTCGTCGGGTTGCCACTCGCGAGCTAAGGTAGGCTCAACAGCCTCCTCCTGGCACTCCTCCTCAAAGGGTTAACTTCCTGTACCTGGTCACCAAAATACAAGCATCAAACACAACGGTTTGGCAGGTAATCAATTTAGGTGAAAGCATGGAAATCAATGTTTAATCGAGAACATAAAGAAACACTTTACTGAACGTAAAACAAATACTTACAGGAACACTTTTCTAAATCAAAGACAAACTAGCATGAATACATAATATATATCATGAATCGTAAATCCACAAAGAGACCATCATTTCTCTATCATTTATAATGAAAAGAGTATGCAAGCACGACAAGCACGATTATACATCATATAACACGACACGATTCCCACAAATACGGGGTTCCGGCCGCGGAACCGGACACGCACGATGTGTAATAAATACACGACTAATCTGCAGATAGTCCACATGTTTAAGCACCCCCGGATAGTGGATCAGACTAAAAGGGCAGTCCAAGCTCTGTGGTGTTCACTTGAATTCATGAATGCATAAAACACGCGGTACAAACACGTCTGAATAAAAGGGAAAATCACTTATCAAAACAAGACACAGCACGGCTAGCAAAATGCATAATATATATGCTCACAACTTAAGAAATGATCCCCATTTAATACTTGAAACAAATTTTAGAACGAGCTTAAAACTTGACTTCAAAGCGAGTACACAATATTACTTGCTGTATTAAACCAATGTTCAAAATACGATAATTTCATCAAGTACATGTTAAGGCTATTCATTGACCCTTGTGTGATTGAGACTCTGTTATTAAAATACAAGAATTGGTGTCCCCAAAGTTGGTACATATCTTGGAGTTCCAATTACACAATGTCAAGTTAAAGTCCTTAATATAGCCTAGTTTTCAAATTTTTAAAGAATATATAAATGGGGTAAAAATCCTCCAAAGAAGGAAAATTACAGTTGGCCCGGTCGACCTGGCTCTTGGCCGGTCGACCCCCTACACAGCGAGCCCGGTCGACCAAGCCCAGGCTCGGTCGACCTGCAGTTGTAACTTAAAAATGGTGTACAGTGATTTGGTCAGGTTCCTTGGAACCTGACCCTGTGTCGCCGGTCGACCACGTGCCATGGTCGGTCGGCCGCGTGCACTGCGGAAACAGAACTGCAGGTTCTGTTTCTGCAGTGAATGGATCCAAATCCATTCCTCTCTTCTTTGAACCTGATATGCAACCAAACCATGCATATTACAAGTCCATTCTAATCCCAACAATCCCTCAAATCAAGCCATTAACATTAAAATCCATTTCATAATCATTCAATCCCATTATTATCATAACAAATCCAAACTTCAAAAAGGGTAAGCCTAATTAAAAATGATGAAATCTGAAAGTTTGGAAAGTTAATTAGTATGCTTGCAATCTCTTGAGTGAAATCAAAACATGGAAATCTAGCAAAACAAAACATTAATACTAAATGACAAATCATATGGAAATTTTAAGAGAAATAGTGAAATCCATGAACACACATGCACAAACAACCTATAGAGATTACTTGCCTTGGCCAAATGATAACAAAACTCTCCTTCAAGAACTCCTACCCAAGAGCCAAGCCAAGAACTACAAAAACCCCATGAAACACATTCAAAAACTCACCCAAAAAAGCAAACAAGCAACCCATTTCGAAATGGGTGTTGAAAGTTAGAAAAACATGATCATTAAGAGTCAAAAGAACTCCATTGAAGAGATGGGTAGGAGCTCTTACCTAGAGGTACCCAAACAAGATGCAAGGAAGGAAATGGAGAGCTTGTCCAACTAGAAATCCAACAAAAATGGCATCAATGGAAAGCTTGGGATGAGAGGAAGAAGATGATGGTCTTGGAATCTCTTTTGGAGATCTCTAGCTCATGCATTCAAGAAGAGAAGATGAAGAGAAAAAGAGGGTTTCTCAGCCCTAGGTCAAGAAAGTTGCAGGAATTTGCAAATGGAGAAAGAGAGAAGGGAAAAAGGTTTTAAGTGCTTGCAAATGGGACCCATAAGAGAGCATTCTTGTATCAAGGAAAACATGACCCTACGGGCCTCGGATGAAGTCGACGAAGAAGGATAAAACGATCTTTGAAATCTCTAGTTTTCAAAAAGTATATTTTTAACACGGTTTTGAGATCTCGAAAATTGTGTCCAGATTTGAGTGTGAAAAGGCTATTTTACCCTTTTGGCCAAAATTTGAGTTTCTGGGCTACAAATACAGACGTGCTAAACATGAAAGTTGTACATAATCATAAAACCATTCAAATGCAATGAAATTCACGATTAGCACAAAACTCAACACGATCTTCCCACGCTTGCACGTACACCTAGGCCTTCCTGAGTATGTCTAGTTAACACTAAACGTTCTCAAAATTCCCCAAAGCTATGATCAGGACTAAAACTAATCATACTCTAACCCACGGTAACTAAACCCACTCAGGACTAAGCACACACTAAGAAAAACACTATTGGTTTAATCATGGGTTAGGGTTTGACACATGACAGTCCTCGAATATGTTACAAAGTTTGAGAGACTGTCACGGTATGCAGCAGAGCTCGTTGATACTGAGGAGAAAAAGATTATCAAATTCTGGGAAGGATTGGACCCTATCATTGAAAGAGATGCTTCAGGTGTTGTCTTACCAGCTACATTCCAAGAAGCAATCAAGCGAGCTTATAAATTTGAAAACATTAATAACAAGATTATTAAGAATAACCAGAGGAAACGTCAGCAGCAGCAAAGACAAAAGTCCTATCAAGGCAAGAAGTCAAGGCCAAATCAGAACACCCAAAGGGAAGGTGGATGTGAACACTGTGGCAAGAATCATCCTTCCCACCTATGTTACAGAGTCACGGGTGGATGCTTTAGGTGTGACCTTACAGATCACCTGATGAAAGATTGTCCAAACAACAGGATCCAGAGCAACAGGCCACCTCAGCAGAATCAACAAGCAGTTCAGAACCAACACAGGAAGCCACAGCAACAGAACCAACAACAACAGCCCCGTCAACAACCTCAGAATCAGAATGCCCGTCTACCTCAACAAAACAGGAATGCGCAACAAGGGAGACAGAACCAGAACAGAAACAGACCTCAACAACAAGGACGCATGTATCATCTGAATCAAGCGGACGTGGATGCAGCGGGCAACGTAGTTGAAGGTATACTTTTTGTTTGTGGAATAGAAGCTAAAGTATTATTTGATCCTGGATCCACGCATTCATTTATATCCCCCATGTTTGCTAAATTGATTGATGTGCCTGTTAGCGAACTAGACTTTATTCTCACTATCACAACGCCAGTAGGGAAACAAGTTGTCTGTAGCACATATTACCCTAGTTGTACAGTTAAGATAGGTGATGTTACGTTCCCAACAGACCTTATCCTGTTAGACATGCATGACTTCGATGTCATTTTGGGGATGGATTGGTTGTCTGAACACCATGTTAGTATGGATTGTTTTAGCAAGACTATTTCCTTCAAGTTAGATGAAGCATCATTAGGGGTAGAATTAAATGGAGAGAAAATGGTTTCACAGGCTGAAGTTATTTCAGCATTGTCAGTAGTTAAACTATTGAGGAATGAATGCGAGGGATTCATAGCATTTATTACAGAGGACAAACAGTCCCAAGGAGTGGAGCAAATCCCCGTAGTGAGCGAATTTCCAGATGTATTTCCAGAAGAAATTCCAGGATTGCCACCAGTCAGAGAAGTAGAATTTACCATAGAGCTTATGCCGGAAGCAGCTCCAATTTCCATCGCACCGTATAGAATGGCTCCGACATAATTGGGTGAATTAAAATTACAGTTGCAAGAGTTATTGAAGAAAGGTTTTATCAGACCCAACATATCACCGTGGGGAGCTCTGGTGCTATGTCAAGAAGAAAGATGGAAGCTTGAGAATGTGCATAGATTACAGAAGACTGAATCAAGTGACCATTAAGAACAAGTACCCATTACCAAGAATAGATGAGCTATTTGATCAATTGCAGGGAGCAGAGTATTTCTCGAAGATAGACTTGAGATCTAAGTATTATCAGCTACGGGTAAGAGAATCAGATGTACCGAAGACAGCCTTCAGGACAATGTATGGGCACTATGAATTCCTAGTAATGCCCTTTGGATTGACGAATGCACCAGCAGTGTTCGTGACTCTAATGAACAAGATCTTTGCACCTTACTTGGACCAGTTCACCATTGTCTTCATTGATGATATACTAGTATACTCCAAGTCTAGAGAAGAGCATGAGCATCACCTGAAGACATCACTGCAATTGTTAAGGGACAACCAGTTTTATGCGAAGCTCGAGAAATGTGATTTTTGGTTGACACAAGTTTCTTTCCTTGGTCATATTATTTCCAAAGAAGGTTTGGCAGTTGATCCGGCAAAGATAGAAGCAGTCATCAGTTGGGAAAGGCCAAAGAATGTAACCGAAATCAGGAGTTTTCTGGGATTAGCAGGCTACTACAGGACGTTTGTGCAAGGATTTTCATCCATTGCAGCACCTTTAACCAAATTAACCCGGAAGAACGTACCATTCGCATGGACAGAGCAGTGTGAAGCAAGTTTTGAAGAATTGAAAAAGATATTAACCACAGCACCAGTTCTCACCTTACCTTCAAGCAGTGGTAATTTTGTAGTCTATATGGATGCTTCGACCGTGGGACTTGGATGTGTACTAATGCAGGATGGTAAAGTCATAGCGTATGGCTCAAGGCAGCTGAAGGAGTACGAGAAGAATTATGCGACGCATGACTTAAAATTGGCAGCAATTGTATTTGCACTAAAGATGTGGAGACACTATTTATATGGAGAAAAATTTGAGGTTCACTCGAATCACCGTAGTCTATAGTATTTGTTCTCTCAGAAGGAATTGAGCATGAGACAGAGAAGATGGATGGAATATATTAAGGACTACGACTTTCCAATCAAATACCATCCAAGGAAGTAAATGTTGTGGCAAACGCATTGAGCAGAAAGTCTGGGAGCATGGCTAGTTTGCGAGGAAAGGGTAGACTCCAACAGCTCGAAGAATTGGGAGTTGAGTTCCAACCGTTGAGACGAGGCGTTATGCTAGCAAACATGACAATGTCTAAACCTACTTTCATTCAGAAAATCAAGGAGACTCAGCTACAGGATCCAGACTTAGCAAAAATTGTGGAGCACATTTCAGATCGCCCAGATTTCAGAATCGTGGATGGAGTATTGTACTTCCATAACCGATTGTGTGTTCCAAATATTAATGACTTGAGAAATGAAATCATAGCTGAAGCCCAAAACACCAAGTATTCCATGCACCCAGGGAGTACAAAGATGTACTATAATTTGAAGAACAGATTCTGGTGGAACAATATGAAAAGAGAAATTGCAGCATTTGTGTCCCGATGCATGACTTGCTAATTGATTAAGGCAGAGCATCAGAAACTAGCAGGTCTTTTGCAGCCATTAGAGATTCCACAGTGGAAATGGGAACATCTTACGATGGATTTTGTCTCGGGTTTACCGACGACTAGCAAAGAGAACAATGCCATATGGGTGATAGTTGACCGATTGACGAAGTCTGCACGTTTCATTCTATTGAAGACAGGAAAGAAGATGCAAATGTTATCACTGGCACAAACGTTTGTTAACGAGATCGTCAGCCAACATGGTCAACCAGTCTCTATTACTTCAGACAGAGATATCAGGTTTGTCTCGAGGTTCTAGAAGACTCTGCATGAGTCCATGGGTACAAAGCTTCAATTCAGCACCGCGTATCACCCACAGATAGATGGACAGTCAGAAAGGACCATTCAGACATTGGAAGACATGCTTAGGGCTTGTGTGCTTGACTTCAAAACTCAGTGGGATGAAAGTTTACCTCTTTGCGAATTCGCATATAACAACAGTTACCACTCGGGTATAGGAATGGCACCTTTTGAAGCATTATATGGAAGGAGATGCAGAACTCCAGTGTGCTGGGAAGAGGTCTGAGAATGCAGCTTTCATGGACCGACATTGATTGGTGAGACCAATGAGAAAGTCAAACTCATTCCTGAGCGTTTGAAGACTGCGAGAGGCCGACAGAAAAGTTATGCAGATGTTCGAAGAAAGGACCTACAATTCCAAGTGAGAGATAAAGTATTTTTGAAAGTGTCACCCACTAGAGGAACCTTGAGGTTTGGTCAGAAGGGTAAATTGTCAAGAAGATTCATTGGACCGTATGAGATTTTGAGTCGTATTGGTGAAGCGGCTTACAGACTGGCCTTACCAACACAGTTTCCATATAGGATCTTTGTGATAAAGTCAATAGCCTATTCGGACGATCACGGGTTATTTAAATGCCAATGACATACTCTGCCTCACCCATGTTTTTCATCTTGAATCTTGACTTTAACCATTGTTTGATTTCGTTTACGGTTTCCAATTGATCACCAGCGATCAAAATGTCATCCACATATAATGAAAAGTATAAGTAACTACTCCCGTTGCGTTTAATATAGAAACATGTGTCTGCATTATTGGGGACAAATCCTATTTCACCTATGGCCTAGTGAAATTTTCGATAACATTGTCTTGAGGCCTGATTTAATCCATGCAATGCCCTATTAACTTTGTACACTTTGTCCTCGTGACTTTGCACCACAAAACCCTCGGGTTGTTTCATATAAATCTATTCTTCTAATTCACCGTTTAAGAATGCGGTTTTCACATCCATCTGGTGCAATTCAAGGTCACGACATACTATCAATGCCGCTAAGGTTCGTATGGATTGGAATTTTACTACTGAAGAAAACGTCTCCTTGTAATCTATTCCTTCCACTTGAGTGAATCCCTTAGCTACTAGCTGTGCTTTATATTTGTCTAAGGATTCATCCAACTTTAGTTTCTTTCTAAGAACCCATTTACATCCAATGGCTTTTCGATCTTTTGGAAGATCAACCAATTGTCATACTTGGTTCTTTTCAATTGATTATATCTCCTCTCTCATAGCCTCTAACCAATACTGTGCATCCTGCGCTTTGAGAGCTTGAGAGTAGGAATCTAGATCCAAATCTTGCACGGTTTCCAATAAACTGCAATAATCATCTAGATATGTCGGTTGTTTCCTTGTTCGAATCGGCCTGCCAATCGACTCATCGGGTTGTTCAATCACCTCAAGTGGGCCATGGTCAGGAATTCTATATCTAACGTCCTCTTCATCGAAACCCCCACTTGCTTGAACCCCCTTGCCCTTAGAGATTTCATATAATTCCACACACTGTGGTTCTACTCTAGGACTGACCATCGGATCCTCAAGGAAAAACACATCTCGGCATTCCATGATTATCCTATTATCGTGATCATACACATGATATCCTTTAGAATGTAATGGGTAGCCAACGAAAGAACAATTTTTTTTCGTTTTTGCTTGCAGTTTATATCTTTCCTATGGTGGTAGCAGGACATGTACAGGGTAGCCCCAAACTCTCACATGTTCTAATTTTGGTTTGGCACCAGTCCATAATTTTTACAGGGTCTTGGGCACACTTTTGGTGGGTACTCTATTTAAGATATATTGCGTCGTAGTTAATGCTTATCCCCACAAATACAGCGGAAGTCTCGCGTGGTTGATCATTGACCTTGCCATATCCATTAAGGTTTTATTCCTCCTCTCAGCCACACCATTTTGTTGTGGGGTGTATGGAATCGAATATTCATGAATGATTCCCTCATGTGCACAATATTCTTTAAACAGTTCCGAGATGTATTCACCCCCCTATCGGATCCAATACGTTTTATTTTCTTGCCCTTTTGATTTTGGACTTCAGCAGCGTATATTTGAAACATTTTCAAGGCCTCATGTTTGTGTTTAATCAGGTACATATAACCATATCTGCTGTAGTCATCAATAAATGTGATAAAATAGTCTTCCCCCGTTCTATTTTGGACATTCAATAGTCCACAAATATCAAAATGAATTATGGTCAATATTTCTGAACTTTTAGTTCCTTTTGGAAATGGTTTCTTAACCATTTTTCCACTCAGATATGGTTCACATATTGGGTACTCCACTTTACCTAAATCTGGTAAGAGTCCATCCCTAACCATTCTACTTATTCTGTTTTTGTTAATGTGTCCTAATCTCATATGCCATAATATTGCCAAACCATCCATGCACACATTCACACACACGGAATAATGAGAACTAGATTTTTTTTTATCATTAAGAGTGTCCAACAAATACAATTTATCAGAAAGAAAACTATTGACTAAAACTTGACCGCGCATGCCAATTGTAACCTCTTTATCTTTAAATTTGATTTTGAATCCATTCATAGCCAACTGACTCACAAAGATGACGCTTCTCCTCATAGCTGGAGCAAAGAAAACATCGGAGAGATATAAGGATTTTCCAATTGGTAAGGGAATTTTGACTTTCCCTATACCCAACACATCATAGAATGTTTCATTCCCCATGTAAATACTCTGATCTCCCGGTTTCATCTCTTTGAATTCAATAAATCCAGCCTTGGTTCTTGATATGTGCCTGGTGGCTCCTGAATCAATCCACCAATTCTTATCATTGGTGTCCACCATCATGGACTCTGTGACCATCTCAACATAATCACCATGTTCTTTTGTCAGTTTACCTTGCTAGCTACTCTCACCCTTTTTCTTTCTGCATTGAGAACTAAAGTGTCCGGGCTTCCCGCGGTTAAAACAAACACCATTCTTAGGCCCTTTTCGTTTTTTATTGCCTTTGAGTTTTCTTTTATTTTTTATATTAACGGTTGACGCACCGTTATTACTCTTAATTTTAGCTATCATGGCAGAGTTTGTAGGTGTTACACCGCGGGCGGCCTGCCTTTGTCCTTCAGCAAGCAATCTAGCTTCAGCCTCACTGAGGGTTACACCCTTTTGGAGGCTAAGGGTCTGAGACACATTCTCCCATGGAGGTGGAAGACTCATCAGCAAGTACATGATTTGAAAATCTTGGTCCATTTCCTTTCCCAAGGCTGCGAGGTTACTATATCGGACCGCCATCTGATCAATGTGATCCCTTATGGATGATCCCTCTGGCATCTTATAGTTAACATATGCGCTAAATGCCTCCATCAAGTGAGATTTGAAGGTTTCATCATATTTGTCCATAGCATAGTCATAGATTTCTTTAGCAGTGTTAAAGAGCTCAAACTGCTTTACCAAATCGCTGGATATGAATCCGATCAGAAGATGCCTCGCTGATTTGTTATCAAATACCCATTGTTCATACACATCATGATCTTCCTTAGGGGCATCATCGGCGGGTTTGGAGATCGTATCGGATTCAATCACATATGTTAATCCATCAAAGTGCAGTAATGCATCCATCCGACGCTTCCATATGGCAAAGTTCTTGCCGTTAAAAATATCAACTTGAGCAAGATCATGCAACGCTGATTTGGAAGACATAATTACTGAATTGAAAAAGAGGTTCAGATACCACTGACTAATAAAGGAGAAAAATCAATCTTTTCCTGAACCACCGGATCATCTTCTTTTAACTATCACTGTGTAGATCTGCTCACAAGGATTCCGCAGAACTAAACCGTTTGTCGATCGGAGTCCGGATGCTCAAGATATCGTAATGCGAAGTTTTGATGGTCTAAAATCTCCCTGCCTGCGTCAACAAAGTGCTGATGTCGTCAGTCGTCACCGCCCGCGTCAGCACAACGTACCAGCGCCTGCTGGTGTGGGCTGGCTTGCGTCGGGTCGAGTTGGGTCGGATCCAAGACCCAACTTCTCTTGCAATTGTTTTTCTTTTTTTTTTTTTGGCACACGTCCTGAGGAGAATAAAAAACTCCTTTTCCTTCCTGATGCACGTCCTGTAAACTGTTGCTTTTCAAAGCGTGTGACGTGCTCTTGCCTCCAAACTTCTCCAATGACACGCTTCTCAAGGAGGTTTCCTGATGTGGGTTTATGTGAAGCAACCGATGCACGAACCTGAGGCAAAACAAAGATGAAGGTTGAGAAGAAAAAACAAAAATTCCTTCTACTTGTAAATGCGCGGAACCCAGTGATGCAGGGTGAACCCAATGATGTAAGCTGATGTCAATGACGAACGATACCAAGCTCTGATACCAATTGATGGATTCGGATGCGGAGACTCCGACATGCAGCCAGAAATATATGTGTATTCCGGTGATTGGAAAGCTCCGCGGATCTCTTCGCCTCTTGTCTTTCCTATGGAATGGAATAATACCAACCCTAGGGCTTTCTTATCTTATATAGACAAGTTCCAAAAAGTCACACTTACTAGATACTTATTTGTCAAGAAACTCACATCCACTAATCATATTGGGAGTGTTATTAGTGGGATCAGATCAAGTCTTATAATAAGTGGGATTGTATTCTCTATTGGCATCTGCTCTACTTGATCTGACGTGGGACCCGTGGCATGTGGGTCACACGATTTCATACAAAAATCACATTGATATAATTGATGTCCTCAGCACCACCATCGCCAATATTAAGGTCATGGATTCAACTTGTACAAGTAGATCGATCATGGGTCCCTTTCTCATTTGTAACAAAAATAGTAATCACACATGGATGATGGGCTGCAAATCTACGGTCAAAAAAGTCTTCATGGGTAATAAATATCTTACGGTTTGATATAGTTTTGGAGCATTATATATCCAGCCATAGTGGGGTCCCATCCAGGGGCGGAATCAGAAAATTTGCCTTGTGATGGGGCTATATAAATAAATGCCTTGTGATGGGGCTATATAAATAAATGTTCTTGGTGAATATAGAAAAAAACAATAAAAGTTTCCATAACATTAGGGTGTTTTTCCAAAAATTTTGGGAGTATGATATAAAAGGACTCAAAACTAACATAAGAGTAGGGGATTTTGGAAACTTCAGCCCTCGAGCTGCCTAGCTCCGCCCCGGGGCCTAGTCACTCACATCAAAGACATAAAATATGCATGAGCATCCAGACACTGTACTCTCACGAGACTGTTTCTTAATTAACACACTATATTAGTCCATTGATCATCTCTAGGAAGTATTGAAGTTGCAGCTACTAGCTACTATTTTAGACCTCTCTTTCTGCGAACTTTCGCTAGAGAGAGAGAGAGAGAGAGAGAGAGAGAGAGAGAGATATGCGAGCTGGGCTTGATTGTAAGTTTCTAGCTCTTGTAGTTGTATTATCAACAGTTGTGAGAGATGGAGATGTGCTGTGTGGTGCGGATCCAACGGATGGATTTGTACAAGTGCCACTGACTGAATGGAACTTTGAACTTCAGAAGCCATATGACAAGCCACTCGACCAGCGTTACAGCTATCACGATGGGGTCAGAAGGCTGTGGGTGTATGCCGATGACAAGCCACATGACCCGTCTAGCATGACCAAGCCACGCACTGAGATCCGCATAAGAGTATTTACTTCTCTCTCTCTCTCTCTCTCTCTCTCTCTCTCTCTTTCTCTCTCTCTGACAGGAATGATTTGGGCTGGTTCGAGTCCAACCCTCACTGGGAAAGATTTAGGTGCTACTTTTAAGCCCGTGGGCTTCACCTGGGCCTAGAATTTTTGCCGAATTGTTAAATGAACTGGGCACTACTGACCTGGCCTGACAAAATTAAAACAATGGGGTGTATATATTTTGCAGATAAGCTGGACTTGGCCTGACTTTTAGGATTGGGGCATAAAGTTAAAAGTAGGATAAATTAAGGGGCCAGGCTTGAATAAGCTCTGGCTTGGCCGGACTTGACTTCTGAAGATCACTAGCACAGATGGCCCAGAGATTTTAAGACTTTCATCTTTAGATAAAACAATAGTATGCAGTGTTTGATTTTTACTGGTTTCATTTTCAGAACTTTGGTTCAAGTTTCATGAATTTTTGCTGCTGAAAATATATATAAATTTTATTTTTACTTTGTTTTTTTGGTTACTTGTGCTAAAAGCAGGTGGCTGCCATAGAGGCAGTAGGATTCTGCAAGAACAGGGATAATTTTTATTTCTTTTATGACCCTAAACACCTGTGCTGGGCAAGCATGACATAAAACTTTTGAGTTCTGGATGTAATTAACACTCATTCTACACAAACATAGCATTTAATATTAGAAAAACGATATAGTTAAGAGTGAACTGGGGTGGGAGCTTTTGGCAAGACCACCTGTGGATCACCATATATGGTCCCAGAGGCTGTAGCGACTCACCCAACTAGGTGACTGCCAACCGAGTCAGTGCTAGCTAGAACCAGTTCTCAAACCATCGTGGCAATATATTATATAAACATCAGAATCAATGAACTCACTTGAACTGAATTTGATTGAAACAGGGCCTGGATTACTCTTCAGGAGTCTGGCAATTTGAAGGCTATGGCTTTGTCCCAAACGGCACATCTGGTGTATCCATACTCCAGATCCATGGTGCGTCCCACGGTGCCACAACATTCATGCTGAGAATTTACAATGGGGACTTGAAGTATTACGTATCTGATCTGGTTGACATAAATGATTACGATAAATGGATGAGATTTAACTTAATCCACAACGTTGATGGGGGGAAGGTGACCCTCTTCATCGATGGGATCAAGAAATTTGAGGCGAACGATCACGGGCCCGGTGATCTTTATTTCAAATGCGGGGTTTATGCGCAAGCAAATGCAAGCTATTACATGGAATCCCGATGGAAGGATATTAAAATCTTCAAAGCTCATGACTAGTAATCTTCCAATCACATGGTTACTGCATTAATAAATTGTTGTATTAGTAAACTGTGGTTTAGTTGAATGAAGTAAGGTAGTGGGTGTATTGTAATGTCTTGATGTATATGGTCAAGGCCATAATTGAATGTATTATAATGAAAATACTACCATGGTGCTTAGTTTATGTTTCCAGCTTACATCCTTGATTGTGTAACATAAACACCTTGAGGAAATGTTAATGTATAATGGGAATCTGTCACTATATCTAGGGGCAGTTCTTGACAAGACCGCAACACGACCTGAATTCAACCTGGTAAGAAAATTTTACAGGGTTGGGTTTAGCCTATACATGTTATTCGACCAGCTATTGTACCCAAATCCAAAATGAGATTTCAACCGGACTAATAAACAGGTCAGATTAGAATGGACTGCCCATTACTTTCAACGATCGGCCCAACTAATCAACCCATTGGCAACCCAAATTCCCTCAACATTAAACAAGAAGATTGTGAGCGGGAGAGGCAAGGCGCTAGCCTGGTTGGTTTTAGGATTATGGGGCTGGACTTGGAGTAGACCAATTGGCCGAATAAATAGAGGCCCCGATCCAAAGCCCCCAGTGGAGTCAACCATGGATTGGTCAACAGCAAATTGCTAATAATGGGCTTTAGTGGCGGAATATTATTTCCGCTACTATTGGTTCCACCGCTAAAGGTATCAGTGACGCTAACTTTTAGTGGCGGAATTCCGTCCGCTGCTAAGAGCATGTTTGGCAACAGTCATTGTCAAGGAATCGTCGCCCATTTTCCTCGCGTTTGAGGACTTTCCATGTTTGGTTGGGCGAGGATTTTGAGATGAATGACATGAGACATCATCAAACGGTAATGTGGTTTATAGGGTTTTGCCTTGGAAATGTAAATTTTGAGTCACACAATCAAGATCCAAACCATTAATAATGTTTAAAAATCCAAAACGGCTATATCCCAAAATTTCAGCCGTTGATTCCTATTAGATCTTGAGATATTTGCAAAAACGTCCGAACTGTTGGATGCAATTTTTGAGATTCTGTGGGCCAAAAAATAGGATAAAATCCAGTTCGTTCTTTTCGATTTTCTAGTTCTTATGGGAACCAATATCATAATCTGAACCAGTGATTATTTCTAGAAGGTCAAACACGACTATTTGACCACATTTCAACCATTGATCCTTACCATATCTTGAGATATTTTTAAAAAAGTCCAGATACTAAAATATTAATTATTTATTCATGTGGGCCCCATTTGCACGATCTGAACCGTTCAGATTCTCTAGAATGACCATAAACAACTTTAAGGTGAAAGTTGAGGTCTTGGATTTTCATGGATTTGGAGAATTTTTTATAAAAATGTTTATAATCATTGGATCATACATTCTATAAATTGTTGGAATCCTCCCTCCATCCAAACATACAACTCTCATTAGGAAACCTACTTGAGGAGGTATTAGTTCTTTGGAGATGGAGAGAATCCTCTAAACAAAGAATTCTTCTAAGTTTATCAAACATGCCCTAAAGCTTTCAGCAACAGAAATTCAGCTTTTAGCCGCTGAAAGCAAAAAATCCTGTAGTGGGATAGATCCCACTTATATACTGTTATACAAAAGCCAAGTCGGAATCGATATCCTCTATGGGCAACCTTTTCGATGAAATAAAAAGGAGATCACATGGATGGAGGTATATTCTCATTGATGAAAAAGTCTAATTCTTAGATGGGTGGGCCTGCAAATCAACGGCCAAGATATCCTACAATTTGATATAGTTGTGGAGCATCAACCCTCCATAGCAGGTCCCAACAAAGACAGAATATGCATGAGCATCCAGACTGGACCAGACACTGTAATCGTGAGACTGCTTCTTAACACTATATATATTATTAGATCAATCATCTCTATGAAGCTGCAACTTCTTATTCCAATTAGGCAACTCTCTTTCAAAAGGCTTGTAAGTGCCTAAATATTACGGACTTATTTTGATGAATGTGAGATTTCTCTTGGGAAAGATCGAATGCCTGCTTAAAACCTAAAAGGGGAGGAGAAAACTGCAATCAGAGACCCTGACTGCTCCCAACACAAGGCCCTCCGATGCCTAAGTTAGTTCAACAACTCAACAAAGAATAAGAAGAGGGAATTGAAGTTTGGATGTAAGTCTATGTATGTGTAAGCGTATGCGTAAGCGTACCTGTTCCGAATTAGCTCCCTGTACACATAGGCTGAAAATCCCGTGATCCCCGTCCTGATTTTTCGATGATTGAGGCTTATTCGGAATTTACCTCAATCTTTTAGGGATTATAGACGTAATCACCGGATAAGGATAACTCTTTATCTTTATCCGGCATCTATCTTTATCTGTAAGCACGTTCTGTAACGTGGACGTGTACTCAGTACTCATCTCGGTTAATCGAATTGAACCGAAGATGATACCGAGGCCAAGTATGACTTTAATATGAATGCACTCTGGCACCATTGCCGAGATGCTTTATGCTGAGCTGGTACCTTTACAGAAACTAGAGAAAACTCACCAAGACCAAGACATGCCTAGCTAGTACCTTTACCGAAGCTAGAAGGATCTCGGTGCTAGGGAAATATCTTTATTAGCACTATTGCCGAGATATATAAAACCAAGCTAGTACTCATACCGAAATTAGGACAATCTAGGTATTATGAAAATGTCCCACACAATTGCCCCTAGCTTCTGACTTCTTAGAGTTCGCTAACTCTTTGAGGTCGGAAGCTAAGTATTATGATGGGAGAGCCTTCTGAACATTTGATCTCAGTATCGGTTGCTGACGTCTGAACTCTATCCTTACGCCGCTTCACCTGTCCGAGGTAATTAATGGCGCACCTTGATCGATGCGGAAGATGTACTGGTGGCACTACGTGTCACCGCCTGGTTGGTTGTGCCATTTCTTGAGGCGACGCATGGCACGTGTGTCCTCGAAATTTGAAGGGGCGCCACTTTTTTCAGTAGGGCTCCTTTTCCTCCATTATAAATAGAGGCCTCTCCCTCTCATCTCCCATCTTCATACTCGTCTGAGAAGAGATAGGTTTTAGAAAAGAGAGGGTGTTTGCAGAAAAGAGAAGTCCCGCCGAAGTCGAGTTCCTCCGAATCTGAGTTCAGCATCTTTCGAGTCTTCTCCTTTTCCCCTGTTCATTTCTGTTTTCTTACTTCGTCTAGGGTTTCCTACCTCTTTTCCCCTTTTCAAGCTTCGTCCTTCGTTCTTCTAATTTCTTCAAACTTTAGGAATGGGTATTTATAGGCATTGGTGGGAAACCCCATAGGCCATGGCTGAGTTCAGGGCCAAGTACGGGATACCTGATAATGTTCGGACTAGGTTAAATGACCCTTCAAGCCCCTTTGACAGCCATACCTTTACCAACAACTGGATGCTGTTCCTTCTGGTCACCATTGTCGAGGGTGGGGTTCGATTTCCCCTTCATCCCCTTCTTAGGATCTGCCTTAGGAACTGGCAAATCTGCCCCTGTCAGTTGATGCTGAAAAGCTTCAAGATCATCATGGGCACTGCCAAGCTCAAAAGGATCTTCGGCAATGATCTTAGCATCTATGATATTAAGGAGGTTTACGACCTCTGCAAGTCCGGAGGCAATAACACTTATTATCTCCGAGTAAAGGCGAACTGGGAGTGCTTCGTCAATGAATTTGAAGACTCCAACAGGTATGCCGGGGATGACCGTCTGTTCCTCTCGGGCAACTGGGAATTCGCAGCCGTGCCCAAGGTGGAGAGGGCATACAAACTTCCCTGTGGCTTCGGGACCCCTCCGAGTAAACACTGACTTCTTAGTCTTTAAATTCTTCTTGTATTTTCCTTTTCTTGTTCTGCCAAGCTAACATTTTTTGTTTGTCGTGCAGATAATCGCCAGAGAAAACAAGAAGCCAAACGAGTTGGCTAGATAAGGAACGGCGATTGGTTTCGGGCAGTATACAGTTACCGAGGTCACAGTAGCCGAGCTACTTGGTCGCTACTAAATTACGAACTGAGGTACCACTCCTTCATCAAGAGGAGGACCGGTCAGCCTTAGGAAAGGGGAGAACGCGAAGCTCTCGTTGAAGTGGAACCGGCAGAGCCAGTTCTGGCCTTAACCGACGTTGAGCACTGGGTCGCCTCTGGTGCCGAAGCCACTACCTCGGAGTCCGACTCGGAAAGCGTTCGAGCCTACGGAAACCAACATCGTTGCTGTGGAAGTTGGGACCTCCTCGAGGTCGGAGAGATTACAGCAAGTCGTCCATTCTCCTAGCCCTCCTCCTAGCTCGGAAGAAGGAGAAGCCATGCAACAGCTTCGTCCGGCCGTGAAGGATTTGGGGGCTCTAGTATTTGGAGGCTGAGCTCCTCATGCCCCCACATCCCTTGGCGCTACATCCGATCCTACTCCTGCTTCCACGTTCTCAACTGCTGCGAGTGCCTCTACTCTTGCTCCTACTACTTCTCCAAGTACAGGAGTTCGGCAACAACCTGTAAAAACCACACGGGAGGAGGCCCCAAGGGAGAAGAGAGCTAGGATCGAGGCTTCCGAGACGGGTCCTAGCGCAGCCGTGACTCCCCAACCCACCAGTACGGCTCCTTGGAGACTGAGCCTCCAGGTCGAGCCCGGAATGCCGTTATCGGTCGAAGACCGTATTTCTGGTAATGCCCTTGTCATTACCGCGGTTGGCCAAGCCTGCGCCTTGCCACAGGACATGCAAAGGCTCAGAAGTCTTGATGACGTTATGCTGGCGGTCTCATCAATACAGTCGGCCATTTCGGTGAGTCTTCCACAAGTTTTTATCAAGTATTTAAACTTGTTTATTACTTTCTGACGCCTGTTCCTTCTACAGATAGTGCAAAAATGCCAAGTCGCCCTGGAAAGGCTTCAGGAGAACCCTAGGTTTCAAAGCTCGAGGAAGAAAAGAAGGACCTCTAAGCCACCTTGAAAGCGAGCAATCAGGAGCTGAAGGAGCAGGTAGACAGGAACTCTAGCCTAAAGACCGAGCTTGATAAGGCAATGGCCGAGATCTGTAGACTGAAAGCTGAGGCCGAGGTTCAAAAGAAACGGGCAGCTGAGCTTGAAGTCACCCTGGAGAAGCAAAAAGCTAAGCTTGAAGCCGCCTTAGAGAATCAAAAAGTCGAGCTTGAAGCCAAACTCTAGGCTGAGACCGAAGTTGTTTTTGATGAAGGGGTGGCAGAGGCGATGACACTTTACGAGGCTCGGGTCTTCAATGTAAGTCGACAAGTGTGGGAGCTCGGGTGTCTGGCTGCACTGAAGGAAGTAGGGGTCCCCGAGGATCACCCTGTTTACAAAAATCTGCCTACATTCCCAAGCTTGGAGTCAAGATTAAGCTCTTCCGACCCCGCTCTGTCTACCGAACCCGAGGCTCCTTCTGAGGTTGCCACGATTGAAACCAGTCCAGCCGTTCGGACCAAGGCTGACACTACCGCCGACTTAGCTTCTTGAAGATTTTCTCTGCTGTTTTTCTTAGATGATGGTTTTAATGAACATTGTACTTTTGATTTATGAATGCAATTGTACTTTTTTCTTTTTCATGCTTGCAATCGAACATTTCTTTGAGAATTACATATGCTCAATCTAAGTTCTTTAACCAATTCTATACATCACACTTGCAGCCAAACGTTAGTACATGTATTTGATCTCGGTTCCTTACCCGAGCTCTATACATGTTTAGGAGATCAATTGAGTTCGGTTCAACAACCGGAATCTCGTATATTCTCAAGTTCCTTAGTTCAACAACCAAGTAGTTGAGTTTGGTTCAAGAACCAACTTTATCCATATTGTAGCTTGGTTCATTAACTGAGCTTAACAATAGCAGACTGCAATTTTTACTTCGGCGATAGAATGCTTTAAGCTCGGTTCCATATCGAAACTTATTTTGATCCCTAATACTGAGGCAGCATTGAGTTCTCCAACTTGGTGTTGCGCCTTAACTTTTTAAGGCTTTTCTTTATTTTCCTAATGGTCCGTAGCAGTTAGGTAGGTAATTGCCGAGTTCTACAACTTGGCGAGAATTGAAAACAACAAAGTGCAATCCTTTCGAAAGAATTACTTTTATTGATTTCGGAAGTTGAATACAATTCAGAAATAATACTTCTTGAGGTGCATCGCATTCCATGGCCGTGGTAACTCTTTACCATCCATGTCCTCAAGTCTGTATGTTGATTGCCCAGCAGCCGAAATCACCTTAAATGGACCGTGCCAGTTCGGTGCCAGCTTGCCCTCATTCGGGTTCTTATCCCCGGGGAGTGTCTTCTTCAAGACCAATTCTCCCACTTAGAATATCATTTCTCTGACCTTTTGGTTGTACCCTCTAGCAAATTGTTATTGGTAAGCAGCTAGGCAGATAGCTGCTACATCTCTTCATTCCTCGGCTAGGTCTAGTTCTCGGGCCAGATTCACTTCATTTCGGCCTTGATCGAAGAGCTCGGACCTCAAAGTTAGGAGACCGACCTCTAGCAGGATCACGACTTCCATTCCATAGGTTAAGGAAAAGGGTGTCGCCGAAGTGGAGCGTCTTGGAGTGGTTGTCGGATGTGAATTTTGATCCCCCCGGGGAGGGAAATCGCCTTTCAACTATATATGCTATTTAAATTTTACATCGAAAATGAGGATTCCGACTACCCTCAAAATCGACGGATCACGATCGCCAGCTACAGTAACGGCCGTAACACCGTTCTTCAACGAAAGCCAAAGAAAAATGAATGGGAGAAAATAAATGGGTGGGTTCTTCTTCTCGTCTAATGTGCTGCCGGCAACACACGACGGTTGTCTTGTCACATTGATTTGGGTCTCTTCGGGTCTCTTTAATGTAGGGTCAATTCAGGGTTATGAGTTAAAGTCCAAATAAAGGTTAATCCTCACATAGCAAAATCATGGTATATCCAAGTAAAACGAAAGTGATTAAAGAAAATAAAGGGGGGAGGTGCCAAATATTTAAGAAGATGATCGGCCCCGTTCCCGGGTACCCCCTTCTAATCCCTTGGCAAAATAGGGTTTAAAGGTTGACTTTTCAAACCAAAATTATGATGCAAATGAGACTTTGACTTGTGATTTCTGTGTTTTTCGTGTGCGATACACGAGTGATAAAAAAAGAAAGGCCGATGGGCCGTAATTGATTGGAGGTGGCCGATGGGCCGTAATTGATTAGAGGTGGCCGATGGGCCGTAATTGATTGAAGGTAGCCGATGGGCCGTGATTGTTTAAAAGTGTGTGTGAAATCACTCATCTCATCTCGTCATTCTCATTTATTCAATTTTAGAAATCAGTTCTTCATTCCCTTTTATCATTAAGTTCGATTAAATATTTGGCACCTAAGGAGGAGGAAGAAATAAAGGAAAAATCTTTTTGGGTTTTTTTTGTTGGTTTTATAGTTTTTATGGATTTTTGAAATTGGGGCTAGAAGGGCCTAACTAGGGAATTTTTACTTGGATTTACGTGATTAATGCTTTATTACTGATCATCGGATTAAACCAAACCTAAGGTCCTAGACCGCCCACATCAGCTTTCCCGGTCCCCTAAAGGAACAGAGAAAGTGATGGGGCGAAGCCTAATGCTCTAATCTACCTAATGAGGGAAACTGATCAAATCCTGGGGTGCAAATAGCTAAGCTTAATAGTTCCTACGCCTAAGCGGCTTGTTAGTTATGATCTTAATTGGCTTGGTTTATTTTAAGTTATGGTTTTGATTAAGAATTATTTAGGGGGTAGATTAAGGTTGTCTTAAGGTTCTGTTTTAATTGTAGAAGGTTCTAAAGTCTCGGGTTTTAATTCAAATAATGAAAAAGATGTCAAAACCAGCGAAACAAGGTTATCGGAGGACTTGGGCGCACCTATGGTGGCGCCTAAGTTCTCTGGATGACTTGGGCGCACAGGCAGTGGCGCCCAAGTACCAGGTTCTGCGTAACTTGGGTAGTGATGAAGGTATTGATGTTAATTTCAGAAATCGGAGAGTTTTGTTAAGTGTAAGCTCCTGTTCTAATGTTATTTTACGTTTTGGATCGATTTATTTTAATAATCTTAAATCCGGAACTCGAAACACAATCGGAATTCACCACTTAGATTTGACAGAGGACTTGGGCGCACCAGCAGTGGCGCCCAAGTCTCAATTTGATGCTTTTTGATCTTCTGACTTTGGTTCGAGATTCCGAATGGGTTTATAATAACGAAAATTTAAATTTCAAGGCTATTGTTGGTTCGGTAAAGGTTTTGAGATGTTGATTTAGGTCTAGATTTGAAGTGAATTAGGACTCGGTGATCCCGGAGCTAGAAATGGACTTGAGCGCACCTATGGTGGCGCCTAAGTCCTTCTGGGTGACTTGGGCGCACCTACAGTGGCGCCTAAGTGGTCGGTCTGTGAGTTTCGGTTATTTCTTAGATTTGTTCACCTAAATCTGGATTTTTAGGTGGCCTATGTCAATAAATCTTGGATCCTAGGTTGGTTTCAAGTTTCTAAATTTTAAGTGTGGTAGTGGTTTTAATTCGTGAGTTGAAACGTAACCGAAATGCGTCTCAGGATTGGACTAGGGACTTGGGCGCACCTGTGGTAGCGCCTATGTGTGCTTCTGTGACTTGGGCGCACCTATGGTGGCGCCTATGTGTATTCTGTGACTTGGGCGCACCTGTGGTGGCGCCTATGTGTGTTCTGTGACTTGGGCGCACCTGTAGTGGCGTCCAAGTGTCAGTCTACTAACTTGTTAACCAGTTTTAAGGATTTAATCAATTAATGAAGTCTATGAATTTTAATTAGATATTTTAATTAGGTGTTTTAAGTTAATTAAGTGTTTTAAATTGGAATTGGTCGAGTCTATTAATTTACTTAGGCGTGAATGGAAAAAACCTAGGATAATTCTACTACTTCTTTTAATTACCTTTTTTTTTTTTTTAATTACTAGAGAGTAAGATGAGAGGAGAAGTGTTTTAGAATTTTGTGATTTTTCTCTTTTCTATTTTTTTTTTTTTTTTTTTTGGTTTTTTATGCAGAAGTAATGCAACCTAAATTAAGAAATAACCTAAGGTCCTCTACTTAATGTCTACTCTATTTCTATTTTTATAGGCTTTCTATTTCTTTTAATTTTTTTGTTCTTCGTTCTTTTCTCTAATTACTAAAGAGCAAGATGAGAAGGGAAGAGTTTTATGATTTTTATAGTTTTTTATGCAATATAACCTAACCTAAAGTGTTGATGATTCGGAATTTAAAATTCAATAATCAATCGAAATTATCACAAGTATGGAATAGCAAGCTAAATGAAATGAAAAATGTAGGAAATGTGGGCCAGAAAGCAAACCAGGGACTTAGGCGCACCTACAGGGGCGCCCAAGTGTGTCTGGAATACTTGGGCGCACACACAGTGGCGCCCAAGTCACTTTTTTGCTGGTTGTGATATATCTATGATCTCCGTTGATATTCCGATGCAATTTTCCAACAATTTGCAATTAAATATACGATCCTAATACTAAATATTAATATCAAATCTTTCGGATTTGAAGATAATAATACGAGGACAAAGTTTGAAGAGTTGTTCCCTTTTGCAGGGACTTGGGCGCACTCACAGTGGCGCCCAAGTATCTCCCCCTTTTTTTTCTTTCCCTTTTCCTTCTTTTGAAATAATATTTTGTCCTCTCTCGATTCTTTTAATGGTTTTTATTAATCCGAAGGCCTTGATATCAAATTATACGAGGATAGACTCGGATCTATGAAGCAAAATGCACACGAAATGGAAAACCGCAATTTAATTCCTGACTCTGGACTTTGGGCGCAGACACAGTGGCGCCCAAGTGTTTTTTTCTGTGTTTTCTTCTCTTTTTTCTTTTTATTTGCTTCTTCTTTCCAACACTTTTCATGTGATTTTGAACACAAAGTTGCAGATCCGAGGTCCTGATATTAATGTGTATGAGAATGAATTCAAATCTAAGAAACGAAGTGCACGCGATATGAAAATTGGGATTAAAATCCCATGCAGGGACTTGGGCGCACCTAGGGTGGCGCCCAAGTGCTCTGTTGCACTTTTCTTTCTCAAGTTTGAAGTCTTTCCAACGAAAATGATATGAATGCAAGATCTATTCTAATTACAAATTCGGGATGATGAGAACGATGCAGATCTACAGCCTATAGATGATCCTAAGCATGTTACTAAATATGATGAATGCAAAGTATCAGATCTACTGTAAAATACTACTATAAATGCAGATCTATGATGAATGAATGATCCTAAGCATGTTTCTACTAATAACTATACTAATAAAAGGAAATAAATCTAGAAATACCTGTTTGCGTTTTTTTAAATCCTAGATCGAAGTCTTTTGCGCAAATTCATAGCTTTGGGAGGCCTTCTCCATTGCTGATCTTGGAGAACCAAAGTCTTTTTCCTTCTCCTTTCTCCTAGATCTAAGGATCTCTCTTGTGATCTCTCTCCTTTTTTCCTCTCTTTTTTACTTTTCTTCTTCCTCTTCTTTTGGTAGCCTCCTTTACAAAAATGGTATAAGAGGGTTTTTTATAGGGTTTTTGAAGTGGAAGAGGGATTAGGGCTGCTGTGGGTACGAATTTCTAGAGACTTCATGCAAACCTAGGAGTTTTTAGGGTTTTCCTGACTTGGGCGCACATGCAAGTGCGCCCAAGTGGATCCAGGGACTTGGGCGCACACATAGGTGCGCCCAAGTGAGTCTTGGGACTTGGGCGCACACACAGGTGCGCCCATGTCTGGTCTTTGGGGTTGAGTGGGTTTCGTGTTTGGCTCGGATTACTTTCGAATCGGATTCGGACTAAAACGATGAAGGTTAGACTTGGGAGCAACCGTGGGTGCGCCTATGTGTATTTTGAAAACGATTGGGGACTTGGGCGCCACTAGGGTGGCGCCTATGTGTTTTTTTTAGGACTTGGGCGCACTTGTGTGTGCGCCCATGTCACCCTTTGGATTAAATAAGTTTAATGGTTCGGTTCAGAGTATTTTCGGATCGGATTTAGACTAAAACAATGGGGACTAAACTTGGGAGCAACCGTGGGTGCGCCTATGTGCATTTTGAAAATGATTGGGGACTTGTGGCGCCTATGTGTTTTTAAGGACTTGGGCGCACTTGTGTGTGCGCCCATGTCACCCCTTGGGTTAAATGGGATTAATGGATCGGTTTTGCTTGCTTTAGGATCGAATTTGGACTAAATGATAGGGATTGGGCTTAGGCACATCAGTGGGGGAGCCCATGTGCATTTTCAAAAGGATTGAGGACTTGGGCGCCACTAGGGTGGCGCCTATGTGTGTTTTTAGGACTTGGGCGCACTTGTGTGTGCGCCCATGTCACCCCTTGGATTAAATGGGATTAATGTTTGGTTTTATTCCATTTTCGGGTTAAGGTTAGGCCGGAATTATGAAAAACAAAGCGGAACTCACCTAAGTATGCACTCAAGTGCCTCATAAGGTCGACCCAGGACTTGGGCGCACCTGTGTGTGCGCCCAAGTGCTTTTCTGGGACATGGGCGCACCTGTGTGTGCGCCCAAGTGCTTTTTTGTACATGGGCGTACCTGTGTGTGCGCCCAAGTTGGGGAATCTTCCGCGGGCCATATCTTTTGATCCGTTTGTCGGAATTGGACGTTCTACATATCGTCGGAAAGCTCTCGGAATGTAGAATCTTTTGGTCCATATGTCATAATGATTAGAGATTGGAAAAGAGTAGGGATATTTGGATCAATGATTCTAACTTCTTAACTCATGCTAATCGCATCGTACTTAGGCAAACTATGTGTAATGCCTCTAGGAACAGCATGAGTGTGTTCTATGTAGTCTGGAATGGACTTGAATAGTGCTATAGTTCATTTCTTGTATGAGTAGTGGGTTGGACAAGAGATCTTGACACGATTTGGCTATTTCCCTCACAAATTTCTAGAGATTGTTGAACTAAGTCTAAAATTATCAACAAGCATCTTCATCGCTATTAATTAATTTGAATTATGCCATTAACCATTCAATTATGGGTGAAATGGGGGCACCATTATATATGACAAGTGTTTAATGCTATCGTAGAGGGCCAAATGAGGTGTCTACAGTGGTCCGGTACGCCCATAGGACACTCGGAAGTTCTTCCACCCATCTCCCCTTAGCTTGGTCAAGCCTCTTCTTGAGCCCATCGAGCACCACCATGTTGGAAATTTTGACCTGACCATTGCTTTTATGGGTAAGTCGGAGTGGAATAGTAGTTTCTGATGTCGAGCTCCTTGAAAAGTTTCTGAAGAAGTTAGAGTCGAAGTGAGTCCCGTTGTCCAAGACCAAAGTTCGTGGGAATCCAAACCTTGCGGTGATGTTCTTCCACACAAAGTTCTTCGAGTCATGTTCGGTGATGGAGGACAATGGTTCGGCTTCTATCCACTTGGTGATATAATCTATGGCTACTATTAGCTACCTCTTGTTCCCTAGAGCTCGGTGAAGCGGTCCCACGATGTCCAAGCCCCACTGGGCAAAGGGCCACGGACTGGAGAGTGGGCTCAAATATGTGTTGGCTGATGGATGGAGTGTGAGAATTTCTGGCACTTCTCGCATTTCCTAGCATACAGCTGAGTGTCCTTCTGCATGTAAGGCCACAAATAGCCTTCGCTGATAGCTCGGTATGCCAATGATCGACCCCCAATGTGGCTTCCGCAGATTCCCTGATGAATTTCATAAAGGAAGTCTTCAACCTTGCTTGGGTGAACACACTGGAGGTAAGGGCCGGTGTAGGACTTCATGTAAAGCTTGTCATCCAGAGACAACCAAAACCGAGCTGCTTTCAGCCTGATTTTGTGCGCCTCATTCTTATCTTCTGGAATTTGATCATCCCTAAGATAGGAGATGATGGGGTCCATCCAACACAGACGAGGTCTACACATAAGATCTGCCGAGGTAGCTGAAGCTCTATACTCGGTCTTTCCAGCGTTTCCACCTCAACAGTTCTTTTTTCTCCAAGCCTCACCAGTAGAATCCAGGTTAGCAAGGGCATCGGCATGAGAACTGGAACTCTGCCGATTTGTTTGACTTCAACTTTCTCAAACTAAGAGAGGAGTTGCTTTGCATGAGCGAGGTAGGCCCCCATCCTTTCGTCCCGAGCTTGGTAGTCTCCGCTCAACTGACTCGTCACCAATTGGGAGTCACTAAAGACCACCAACCACCGTGCCCCTAGGATTTTAGCGTTGTTAAGCCCGGCAATCAATGCTTCATACTCAGCTTCATTATTAGGCACCTTGAAGCCAAGTGTTAAGGCCTGCTCGACGACTAAGCCCTCTGAAGATTGAAGGACTATGCTGGCACTAGCCCTCTTGAAGGTTGAGGATCCGTCGACGAAGACCTTCCAAGATGAATCAAGGAATTGTTTCCAAGATTGCTCTTCTGCTGTCTCGGTAACTTCGTCCTTATCCTTCGTGCCCCTCAATTCGGTATCAAGCTGGCTCGGTGTCGAACTAGGAGAAATGAACTCCACAATGAAGTCAGCCAGAATTCGGGCCTTGATTATTGTTCGAGGTTGATACTGGATATCGTATTGCCCCAACTCGACGGCCCATCTTGAAAGTCTTCCAGAGAAATCTGCCTTCCTGAAAAGGGATTTGAGTGGATGTTCTGTGAACACCACTATGGTGAGTGTTTAGAAATAGTGAGAAAGTTTGCGAGAAGCACTGACAAGTGCTAATACAAGTTTCTTTAATGGCAAATACCTGGTCTCGACATCAAAAAGAATCTTGCTCATATAGTATATAGGCTTTTGTTGCCCATCTTCTTCCCTGATGAGTACTGAGCCCACTGTATGATCCAAGACGGCGAGGTACAAGTAGAGCGTTTCTCCCTACTTCGGCGTTGACAGTAGGGGTGGTGAAGCTAGGTAAGCTTTGAGCTCCTGCAGAGCTCGGTTGCACTCCGAAGTCCATTGAAATTTCGAACTTTTTTTCAAAAGTTGAAAAAAAGGTCGGCACTTGTTTAATGCTTGGCTGATAAAGCGATTGAGCGCGGCAGCCATGCCAGTGAGCCTCTAAACTTGCTTCGCCGTAGTTGGACTCTGTATCCCCTGAATTGTTGAGATCTAGTCTGGATTTGCTTCAATTCCTCTTCTAGTGAACAGGCTTCCCAAAAATTTACCGGAGCCGACGCCAAATGCACACTTGGATGCATTCAATTTCAATTGAAACTTTTTGAGGATGTCAAACATTTGACTTAGGTCTGCCGAGTGGTCCTGTAACCTTTTAGACTTGACAACCATATCGTCAATGTAGACCTCCATCGTTTTGCCGAGGTGGGCCCGGAACATTTTGGTTACCAGCCTCTAGTAAGTTGCCCCCGCATTTTTTAACCCAAATGGCATCACTTTGTAGCTGTAGATGCCTCTAGGTGTTATGAATGCGGTCTTTTCTTCATCAGGCCCACGCATTGGAATTTGATGGTAACCTCGGTAAGCATAGAGGAAACTCATCCTATCATGCCCTACGGTCGCATCGATCATCTAGTCAATCTTTGGGAGTGAAAAGTTGTCCTTGGGGCATGCTTTGTTGAGGTCAGTGAAGTCAACGCATACCCTCCACTTTCCATTCCTTTTCTTGACCACCACCGTATTAGCGAACCAATCCGAGTAGTGAACCTTTCTGATTGCCTTGACCTCAAGCAGCTTCTAAACCTCCTCAATCATGGCCTCGGTTTGTGGGATCCCCGTTCTGCGAGCTTTCTGAACTACAGGTTTGTGCTTTGGGTCTACATTCAGCTTGTGGCACATGATATTGGGATCGACACCAGGCATTTCGTAGGGTGTCCATGCAAAAACTTATTTGTTCTGTAACAAGAAGTTTAACAGCACGGACCTTTTAGTTTCAGTGAGTTGGCTTCCAAGTAGAAAATACCATTCAGGATCATTGAGGTCGATCCTAATCTCGGCCAAATCTTCAATGCTCTTTTGATCCGGAGCTCGGCCGACATCTTCAAGTTCGGCTTCCCTCTCTAGCTCGGCCATATGCACCTGCGTCGGTTCTGCTTCACCAGGTACTACGGCCATCAAGTATTGTTTGGCCATGTGCTAGTCACCTCTGACCGTAATCACCTCAACTTTGTCGTTCTCGTTCTCCAACGGGAACTTGAGCTTTTGATGATGAGTGGAAGGCACCGCTTCCATATTGTGCAGCCAAGTTCTCCCCGTTATTGCATTAAATGGGGATGGTGCATCCACCACAAGGAAGTCGGCAATCATGGAGGCGCCTTCAACTTGGACTTTTAGGGAGATTTTTCCCTTAGGATACACCGACTTCGAACTGAAGCCCACCATGGGAGTGCGAGCTTCCCACAAGTCTTCTTCTTTGAGACCCATCTTCTTGAAGCAATCGAAGTATAGGATCTCTGATGAACTCCAGGGATCCACAAGAATCCTTTTTACGTTGAAGTTTTTTAACTTCAAGGTCAGAACTAGAGGATCGTTGTGGGGGAGCTGGACCCCATCTATGTCCTTATCTGAAAACCAGATTTTAGGTTTTTCCTTCCGAGCTTTCTTCACAGCTGGTTCTAGCTCAGTTGTCATCACCTGCTTGCTGTGTGAAGCTTTCCGGGCCTCGACACGAGCTTGATTGCTCCCTTTAGGCACGAGAGCCAGGTGGATGACATTAATGATGCCCTCCAGCTCATCACTATCCTGGTCGTCATCATCTCGGCGTTGATGACCTAGGCTATTATTTCTGCCCTCCTCTTTTATATAGTCCTTCAAGTATCCATCCTTGACGAGCTTCTCGAGGTGGGACTTGAAGGCCTTGCAGTCTTCAGTTCTGTGCCCATTTTGCTTGTGATAAGCATAGAGCTTACTTTGGTCTTGGGTAGAGGGGTCTCCCTTCATTGGTTGCGGCCAACTGAAGCATGGTTGTGACTTGATCCTGCCCAAAAGCTTATAAATTGGCTCCTTAAAGACCGTGTTCACAGCCTTATAAGAGACAGCGGCTGGTTTAGATTTCTTCCCCCACCCCCCCACCCCCCAGGTCGAGGCCGAGACCACTACCGAGCATGTAGAGGCCCTATTTTGGTTTTCCTCCTCTTTTTGAAATGAGTTCTTGTCTTTCTTGGATGGTCTTTCTTCCTGCCAAAGGCCAAAGCTTTCCCGAGCTTGGGCCTCACCTTCTCCTTGTTTGATGAATTGGTTCACCCGGGCCATCAGTGCCTTCACCGTGACTATGGGGAACCGCACCAAATCCTTCCGAAGCTCGTTGCTTGGAAATAGAGCTTGCTTGAAGGACTTTATTATCACCTTATCTGTGGCATCTTCAACTTGACTGTAAACAGTCCAAAATCTTTTGGCGAACTGTGTGATATTCTTGGTTCGCCTCATTCTGATGCCCATCAGGTCGTCGTTCGTCTTGGGGATGACCCTATGAGCCTAGAATTTTTCCACAAAGGAAGTCCGGAGTTGGCGCCAACTCAAGATTGATCCATCTGGGAGTGCGCGGAACCATTTCAGGGGGAGGTCGCCTAAACTGGACGAGAAGACTCAACAGTTCAGGTGACCGATATTCCCCCCACACCGACATCCGCTGAGTAAAATGCCAGAGATGCGCTGCAAGATCCGAGGTCCGGTCGTAAAGAACAAACCTCGGAACACTGCACTTTCTGGGAGAGGAGAATCTCTTATTTCCTAAGAGAATGGAGATGTGCCGAGATCCTCAGAGTCGTAAGCATTTAGTCGATTTCGAGTGAAACCGCCCACCTACATGTTCTGCTGGACCGTTTGCTTGACTTGTCGGTCAAGTCATTCTCTCAGGTCGTCATTGTCGCAACCTTTTTGAGTCTTCATTTAAGTGGATGCTACTCGAGCCTTCGTCGTAAGCTCGGTCACGCCTCTTGTTATTTAGGATTTGCCTTAAATCTTGTTCAACCGAAGGAGCTCGGTTGCTTCTAGGGGTGGAAGTGCCCGGACCGAGACCCTGATAATCTAGTCCTTAATCCGGGGAACGTAGCTCGACGGGCCAGAAAATTCCGCCCGCACACGCTATTTATTTTCCCATAGGATTTCGCGGTGAGGATTTCAAACTATCCATCACAACCAATGAATCAATTTCACATCAATGATAATATACGGAAGCATGTAGCAAAATAAGAATCACATATGACATAAGATAAGTGCACAAGTTCGATACCAAAAGAGGAATATATACATAAAAGCATAACCCAAAGTTAAGATTAAAGTTGTGAGGATCATAAAGTATTTTAAGTTATACATCCCAACAAGGCCAACAGAGGCCATAAACAAAATTTCCAAAATAACCGTCATTCCCCAAAAGGTGTTATCGAAGCTCCAGACCCAACATGTCGTCTACATCACATCATTTGGCTGCCACCATGCTCCACTGGAGGCTCTATCGCCCCAACCGCACGCCCTGTCTCAAAGTCTGCGGGTCCGACATCTGATACCAAACAAAAGAATATCAGACGCGACGATCTGGCAGGTGAATAATACAGACAAGATATACAAGTTTTATGAATACCATGTTTAAAATTATAAGATGCAATTGAAACGAACATACGTAAAGAGTAAATCGAATAAGCTATTTCTATACAAATAAAAGAATTTCATAATTTAATTATTTCAAACTAACTGACAAATAATCAAAATATTGGCAAACCACATTTAACTAAATTCTCCTATTACCGAAGTAATAAGAGCACACAGACAGAAACCGTCGCCATATAGAATGGCCAAAACAAATAACCGTTGCCATATAAGATGGCCGGAACAAACAGACAGAAACCGTTGCCACTACCTGTGGGACCAGAAAACAGAACCATTGCCGTGGCCGGAGCAAACAAATAGAATCCAAACTGCAGTTGGCAAATAATTTAAAGATCCCAAGCAGGGTGATTAGCCCAGCTAGGTGACCTAAGCTTAGTGGTGTCGTTCAAAACCAAAACTTGAATCGATACAATTCGACTAATAATAATACATTTCCAAAAATCGATAAAAGGAACTACTCCGAACAAATACATACTGACAAATTCGGACAAATCAGATGAGTAACCTTACCGATAATTTCAAACGTAACAAACCAAATCAAATTCTATTTCAAAACGATTCATAAGAACATTTATAATAAATTCACTAATATGGAATGAGAGGATACATAGTGGTTAACTGATCTTCCGAGGACTATCTCATTGTGCACTTAATGTCAGAGCATCGGTTATAAAACATAGTTTGGTGCCTCTGAAGATCTCCGATGTTTGAGACACAAAGTGCATAGTGAGGCTTGTCTACATTTCTCATCTGAGTATCGTGCTATAATATGGTTCGAGTGTCCTATTCACTTCCATAAAGCCTTATAGGAACACTAATCCATAATTGGTTACCAAACAGGACACAGGAAAATGCACTGAACTATGCCCAGGTTCGCTCGAGCGGACCCTCCCAGAACTTCCTTCGCTCGAGCCACTAAAACGTTCGCTCGAGCGGACGAGCTTCTGTTAATTTCGTCAGACAGTAACAGGTCCGCTTGAGCGGATAAGTATTCGCTCGAGCGAGCCATTCCAAAAACTTGTTCGCTCAAGCTGACACAGAGTTCGCTCGAGCGGACACGTTTCTATAATGTTTTTCAACAGACAGTGGCCTGTTCGCTCTAGCAACTATCGGTTCGCTCGAGCGAACAGCTCACTGGCTGTTTCGCCCAGTGCAGCATTTCTACTACTTCCTCAAACATTCCTTCTTATCCTTCTTCTTCATTCCATTCCCTAATTTCTCACCTGAACATCTGTACTTCTCATGGCTGAAATTACACTCCATTCAACCACAACTATATATCTATCCATTCCATTTATCAATCCTGACATGAACATAGTTTATTAATTTAACAAAACACAAAACTTTGGGATTCAAGAGCTAATAATTTAGGAATTTTAAATGAACAAAAGGGCTCAGTTTGCTGAAACAACCATTTACAAGGATCAAAGCATCATCCATGATTCGACCAATTTCAAAATTTAAATCAACTGAATTTGTAGAGGAAACATCACTTAAATTGCTTGCATTCCTTATCCAGATTTTTCACTTGCCTCAAGTCCAAATGAGTCTCAAAACACTCTAATAACTCCTATCCCAGCTCAACTCCAAACCTACACCAAAAACCCCATGGAAAACCACAAAAATCCACAAAAATTTGAAAAACGAAAGAGTTCTCCATAAAAACACTTGCATGCATGAAAATGGGCTTCTATAGGATCAATCAAGCTCATTGATGCAAGGAGGATGCCATTGCTTACCTCAAGGTGTTTCAATTAAAAAGAAAAGCTTGAAGGAGAAAAAGGTCCAGCTGAAATTGCTTTGAAAAGAGTATCAATGGAAAGCCAAGAGGAAAGAGAAGAGATTGGTGTAATCAAATCTCCATTTTCCACTAAGGAGGAAGGACGTGCAGAAGAGAGGAGATGGCTGGAAGGAGAAGAAGAAACTCTCCCAGCTGTGATGGTGTTGCAGGAATGAATGAAGGAGGAAACTCAACGTGGGTTTGGCTTAAGTCAAATGGGTTGTGGGCCGTACTGGCCCTGAAAACTTCACATGGCTGGATTTATCATTTGTGGGTCCCGAATGAAGTTGACGAAGAAGAGAAAAATGATCGTTGAAAAATCTAGTTTTCAAAAAGTATATTTTCCTCATGATTTTTAAATTTCAAAATTTATGCATAGATTTAGTGTAAAAAGACTGATTTACCCCTTTCTCTCGAAAAACGCAATTTCTGGAGTTCGAATACAAACGGAACAAACATGTGAGTTGTTGGTATCAAATGAACAATTTCAAAATTATCGAAATCCATATTTTTCAAAAATCAAATAAATCCAATAAATCAAATCCCCACACTAACACACGTCACACGGGCCACCCCAGGCCCGGTCAAACCAAACACAACGCGCTCGAAATTCCCCAAAGTTATTCAAAATTCTAATCTAACTAAAAACTCGAGCTAATCGTCCTATAATTCTGCTAAGTAACTAATCACAATTAAAATAATAATAAATTATACTAAACCGAGGTCGGTGTCTGACATCCTCCACCCCTTAGAAGCATTTGGTCCTCCAAATGAACACTAACCTCTGGTAACAAGTGTGGGTACTTATTCTGAACTTGATAACGCAATTCCTAAGTAGCTTCTTCTGGTTCGTGATTCTCCCAAAGCACTTTTACCTAGTGAATTGTCCGGTTCCTCAATTCTTGCTCCTTTGTATCAATGATTCTGACCGGTTTCTCAACATAAGTGGCTTCTTTTCGAATCTCTACAGGCCCATGTCTTAGCACATGTGAGGGGCCCAAAACATATTTCTTCAACATTGAGACATGAAACACATTGTGCACACCCGAAAGTTTTGGTGGTAAGGCGAGTCTGTAAGCCACTTCACCAACACGACTCAGGATCTCATATGGTCCAATGAATCTTCTTGACAGTTTATCCTTCTGACCGAACCTCAAGGTTCCTCTAGCGGGTGACACTTTCAAAAATACTTTATCTCCTACTTGAAATTATAAGTCCTTTCTCCGAACATCTGCATAACTTTTCTGTCGGCTTCTCGCAGTCTTCAAACGCTCATGAATGAGTTTGACTTTCCCATTGGTCTCACCAATCAATGTCGGTCCATGAAAGCTGCGTTCTCCGACCTCTTCCCAACATACTGAAGTTCTGCATCTCGTTCCATATAGTGCTTCGAAAGGTGTCATTCCTACACTCGAGTGGTAACTGTTGTTATATGCGAATTCGCAAAGAGATAGACTTTCATCCTACTGAGTTTTGAAATCAAATGGGCCGTGGGCCCTAATGGCCATGAAAACTTCACATGGCTGGATTTATCATTTGTGGGTCCCGAATGAAGTTGACGAAAAAAAGAAAAATGATCGTTGAAAAATCTAGTTTTCAAAAAGTATATTTTCCTCATGATTTTCAAATTTCAAAATTTATGCACATATTTAGTGTAAAAAGACTAATTTACCCCTGTGAGACCCCGACCCGAGAGGCCCAGATTAGTGTTTTTGGAGCTGTGTTTAGCTCTAAGTGTGTCTCGTGGTTTTTGGTTTAATTTGGATTTAAAATAGCTTTGTTATAGCTTTGAGATATTTTGAGTGTCTTGGTTTTAGTGTGGGGCCCTTTGGGGGTACCCTGTTTATGGCTTTTCGTGTACTTGAGGTTTGATCTTGGTTTTCTCGATTTGTATTTTATCCCGATTTACTTGTTTTGTTATTGCCTTCAACTTTCATGTTGATCCCGTTCCCGTCCCGAACCCCGAAACTTGACTTTTCTAGCTTCAAGGGCAAAACAGTCTTTTCACACTAAATCTGTACCGGATTATTGTTATTCCCGAAACCCGTGAAACATATACTTTTTAGAAACTAGATATTTCGACGATCATTTCTTCCTTCTTCGTCGATTTCATCCGGAGCCCCGAAAACCACTATTTCAGCCCAACTAGGTTACTTGATGGTGGAGCCCACTTGTATAGCTTATAAAAAGGAACCCTTCTCCTTCATTCTCTCTTTTCCAGCAACCTTGACTTGAGCCTAGGGTTTCTCCTCTTCTTCTTGCTTCTCCATCATCAAGCACCTCCCAAACTTGCACCATCATCTCAAGAGATTTCATAATCTTCTTCTCCATTGCAAGGGCTCTCCATTGACACCATTTTGAAGGAAATCCCATCTCCACAAGATCTTCATTTAGCTTGCTTAGTCCATTTGGAGAACCTATTGGTAAGATCTCTTCCTCATCTTCTAGATTCATGTTCATATGGTCCTTGAGAAGCTCCATTTTGATTATTAGGAGCTCTCTCTTCTTATTGCTTGTTTTGACCCATTTTAGGGTTTGTTTTAGGGTTTTTGTAGAGACTTTGATCTTGACTTGCAAGTGTGATTAGAGCTGGTTTTTCATTGATTAAAGACCCAAGGCAAGTGGATGTTTTGACCCTTTTATCTTTGAATGAGTCTTGATAAAAATGCATATGATTTCACCATGTATTTTGTGTTATTAATGGCTTGATTAAACTTGAAATAAATGCACATTGGTAAGTCTTGATAGCTTGTTTTATCCATGTAATAGATTGCTAAACATGTTAGAAAGAATGAAGAAAAGATTTGAAAAAAATGAAGAGACCACTGCACTGCTGTAACAGAAC
This sequence comes from Camphora micrantha, assembly GCA_003546025.1. NCBI lineage: Eukaryota > Viridiplantae > Streptophyta > Magnoliopsida > Laurales > Lauraceae > Camphora > Camphora micrantha. The sequence continues at coordinate 49,448,128 of QPKB01000004.1, read as the reverse complement.
CTGGGTTCTGTTACGCAGTGTACGCGGTCGACCGGCGACACTGGGACAGACCCCCTGCAGAGCAGCCTGCTGAACTGCGGGAGTCTCAGTTCTACAGTGCACGCGGTCGACCGGCCTAGGGCGCGGTCGACCGAGCCCCTGTGTACGCGGTCGACCGGCCATGGGCCAGGTCGACCGGCCCAACTGGAAACCTGCTGGAAAATCTGATTTTTGCCTTTGTTTAGATGGACTTTAAAGGGACCTTTGGCCCTTGTTAGACTGACTTTAAAGGGACTTTGGGCCCTTTGTTAGGTGGACTTTAAAGGGACTTTTGGCCCTTTGTTAGGTGGACTTTAAAGGGACTTTTGGCCCTTGTTAGATGGACTTTCAACGGACTTTTGCCCCATGATTAGGTGGACCTTAAATGGACTTTTTGTCCTGTGATTAGATGAACTTTAAATGGAACTTAGTGACCCTTTTGTGGACCCGTTTGACTTCCTTTGAGGATGGTTGAACCGACTTCACCACACGGTTAATCCGGTTGTATCGGTACTTAATCTAATTCAATCGTGAACGGAACGGAACGACGGGATATCCTTTCTTTTATCTAAACGCGAAATTGGTTTGTTTGGGTATCGCGAATCCGTTTTTCCTTTCGATGACTGAGTAGGTTGTAAGGTACTACTAGATTAACGTTGTGCTTAGGTTCCCCTCTCTATTAGGTTTTGTTTAATTAAAACTCAATTAAGGTTTGAATACCTAAAGTGCATAAAGAGCCCGGAATGTCCCTAAACTCAAGGAGTACCAAGTAATCATTACAATCGACATACGGGGTCCTTATTCACTTGATTTATCTTGAAACCCGATAATAGCCCGAATTTCTCGAATTATGATTTGTCTTGAATCCCGATAATAACCCGAATTTCTCGAATTATGATTTGTCTTGAATCCCGATGATAGCCCGTATTTCTCGAATATTGATTTAGCATTCCCGAAAGTATTGAAAGTGTATTTTAGCATTTTTGCTAGCCCGGTTATACATGCCCGAATGAAATGAAATTAGTGCTTTTGAGCACCCCGTCCCGCCCGTTTAATTAAGTGCATTGCATATGATTTGTACATGTCTCGTTTTACATGATTTGACCTATGAGTCGGCACCACTAAGCTTGGCTTTCCTTGCCGGTTTGATCCACCGACTTGGAGACCCCTTCCCGTCCCGCCAGCTGCAGTTTGGATCCCGCTACCCGGTTATTACCGTGGTCTTGTCCCGATGCCGCAGATTGCTACTGTGGTCCCCGATGCCCGGCTCGCTACCGTGGTCATGTCCCGTATTGTATTATATTATGTATATGTTACTTGTGTTGCATCTCCTCACTTCGGTGACTGAGACAACACCCCGATATGCTCATGTCACTTCGGTGATAGAGGACTTAGCTTTGTGTGGTTGCCATCTTGCTCGTTTCCCGTTTCCTTGGATACCGTACATGTTTTATATTGCATACGTATTTGAATAAATGATTATCTCGTTTTATGAAACTATTGTTTTGACAGGTTTAAATGTTTTCCAAGGTATTTTCCTTACTGTTATATCTTTTCACCTGCTTGCCAAACCGTCGTGTTTGACCCACTATTTTGGTACTCAGGTTCAGTTTCCCGCCCCGAGCTGAGAGTTGTGGCTGTGGAGCCTTGAGTGCAGGTTGTCTTGTCGGCTATGTCCTATAGACATTGTGCTTGACATCGGAGATACGTCACATGTGGGTAGTGGATATTAGTTTGTATTGTTCGGCTTTTATTAGCCTTTCTTGGGATTGTAATTAATGTACATTGTTACTTGTAACTTGAACATAATGGAAATGTAACATCCTGTTACTGTCAGCTCTGTATTTTATTTATGTTGGTTTATTCCAGTCTGATATGGTTCACAAAATGTTGGCTTTATGCTAGGGGTTCTATGCGACGCGGAATCCGCTGATGTCCACGGACTCCGGGTCGCATTACCACAAAAGCTTCCGCAGAAATATTCAGACAGTGTTGTGATTGATTTGTGGATCCTCACACACGCGGATCTTGGGAGAAATATTATCACCCCTCACCTCCCCGGACTTCTTCTTAGGATCCCGGTCCGGGGTCGTGACAACCCCTTTCTCTCGAAAAACGTGATTATTGGAGTTTGAATACAAACAAAACAAACATGTGAGTTGTTGGGATCAAATAAACAATTTTAAAAATATCGAAATCCATATTTTTCAAAAATCAAATAAATCCAATAAATCAAATCCCCACACTAACACGCATCACACGGGCCACCCCGGGCCCAGTCAAACCAAACACAACACGCTTGAAATTCCCCAAAGCTATTCAAAATTCTAATCTAACTAAAAACTCAAGCTAATCGTCCTCTAATCCCACTTAGTAACTAATCACAACTAAAATAATAACAAATTATACTAAACCTATGTCGGCGTCTGACACGGGGCCTTTGTCTTCTCCTGAAGCTGCTGCTGGAGTTGACGAATCAACTCCTCTTGCTCTTGGATAACAGGATTTTGGGCCCTGATATCCGCGAGGAGAGAATTGTCAACATCATCATCACCGTCAATCTGATGATGGGATTGACGAGATCTGGCTTTCACTGGAGATTTATCTCGCCAGGGGCGCTCTAGTTGAAGGTTATCTTGTCGGGAACATTCCAGCTAAAGGTTATCTTGCTGGGGAGGTGTCGTCACCCCCTTTGAAGATGAACCTAATTGAGTGTGAGGCCTTTCCACGCTTGTCGGGCCAGACCTTGCCTCGGATCTCCTCTGATGAGGGACTGGCTGCAATTGCGCTGGCGGTGGCTGTAAGGCCTTTGATGATTCTTCACCCTTCTTAGCTTTCAGAGGCATGGTGCTTTGTGAATTTGATTCAATCTTTCCCACAGCCGGCACCAATAGTAAATGCCTAAATATTACGGACTTATTTTGATGAATGTGAGATTTCTCTTGGGAAAGATCGAATGCCTACCTGATACCTGAAAGGAGAGGAGAAAACTGCAATCAGAGACCCTGGCTGCTCCCAGCACAATACCCTCCGATGCCTAAGTTATATCAACAACTCAACAATGAATAGGAAGAGGGAATAGAAGTTTGGATGTAAGTCTATGTATGTGTAAGCGTATGCATAAGCATACCTGTTCCGAATTAGCTCCCTGTATATATAGGCAGAAAATCCCGTGATCATCGTCCTAATTTTTCGATGATTGAGGCTTACTCGGAATTTACCCCGATCTTTCAGGGATTATAGACGTAATCACTGGATAAGGATGTTGGATTTTGAAGAGAATTTGAGGTTTGAAGCTCGGTTTTGTGTTGGAATTATTGTCAACACAGTGTTGGAATTATTGTCAACACATTGTCACACAAGTATAATACTGAATGCCTCAACATGGTAACGAATGCCTCAGCTCGGTAAAAAATGCCTCAGCTCGACCGAATGCCTCAGCTCGGTTACCCAGATCAGTTTGGCGAAGCATTGAGCCCGGTCAAAGCGTCAAGCGTTGAGCTCAGTAAAGCGTTGAGCCCGCTCAAAGCGTTGAGCTCGGTCAAGCGTCAAGACATGAGCTTGGTAACAAGGAAGACATGAGCTCGGTAACAAGGAAGACATGAGCTCGGTAAAGGCACGGAGCTCGGTAAAAGCACTGAGTTCGGCCATGACAGCTCAGTTCGGCGAAGCACAGAGCTCAAAGAAGAATCAAGCGCAGAGCTCGTTCAACCACTGAGGTCGGTCAAGCGCAGAGCTCAAAACAAAAACTTGCGTGAGAAAAAAACAGGGGATCTCTTCCAATCCTTGAAGGAGTTCTCAAAACAGAAACTTGCGCGAGGAAAAACAGGGATCTCTTCCTATCCTTGAAGGAGTTTCCAAAACCTCTCCTAGGCTTTTTGCAATCACGAATTAGGGTTGGCAAATCCTATAAAAAGGCATGCTAGGGATGTTTGAAAACACACACACAGAAAGAGAGAAGTATTGTGAGGGTGTGTGAGCTTGCAAGGAGATACTGCTGTGATTCTTTTACAGCAAGTCAAGAAGAAACTATGCATCAAAAAGATGGTTCTTCAGCAGTAGTTCCTTTAGATAAGTATTTCTCAATTCATGTTTATTAAAAATATGATTTGTATGGAATTGAGAGTGAGAGATTGTAGAAAGGAATTTCTGTAAAGGGTTCTTCTCTAATCATTGTAAAACATCAAGTGGGTGCTTGGTGTTGGGGTTTGGTAATCCCATCTATTGGTGTAGACGAATTGTAAAGGGAGTTGTTGCTTCCTAGATAGTGGGTGTTATCTAAATTAGGGGTGGGTGCTCCTTGAAGTTGAAGCTTCAGAACTAATCAGTAAGACTAGCCTTGGATTGGTGTCTGGGTAGTCGTTGCACCGTGGACGTAGCCTTTGGGTGAACCACGTTAAAACCTTGTATTCCTGTGGTTGCTTAATTATTGTTTTACTGCTTTGATTGTTTGGACTCATTTATATTCAATTAAAAAGTATTGAGACATCACTGATTCAAACCCCCCCCCCCCCCTTCTCAGTGATCGTGTGATTTTAACAAAGGATAACTCCTTACCTTTATCCGGCATCTATCATTATCTGTAAGCACGTTCTGTAACGTGGACGTATACTCAATACTCATCTCGGTTAATCGAACCAAACTGAAGATGATACCGAGACCAAGTATGACTTTAATATGAATCTGGCACCTTTGCCAAGACGCTTTATGCTAAGCTGGTACATTTACCGAAACTAGAGCAAACTCACCGAGACCAAGAAATGCCTAGCTGGTACCTTTATCGAAGCTAGAAGGATCTCGGTGCTGAGGAAATATCTTTATTGACACTATTGCCGAGATGTATAAAACTGAGCTGGTACTCATACCGAAATTAGGACAATCTCAGTATTATGAAAACGTCCCACACAAGACTTTCATTAGGGAGGGGGCGAGAGAGACAAAGAGAATTGGGTTTGGTTCTGGGTTTCTTGTTGAAGTTTTTGTAGGATCTTACACCCCATTGAGCTATCAACTTATCCCAAAACCAATTAGTGATAGGAAACAACACAACAATAGTTTTATGGTAAGGGCGAGGGCTCAACCATAATTATGACCACTCAGGAGCGAGGGTGGACGTTGACTTCAACGGTTTTGGTGATTATAGTTGTTGTATTAACGGTTGTGAGAGATGGAGATATGCTTGTGTAGTGCGGATGCAACGAATAGATTCGTAGAAGTGCCACTGAGTGATGGGAAAATTGAACTGCAGAAAGCATACGACAAGCCACTCGGCCTGCGTTACAGCTTGAAGGATGGGGTCAATAGGCTGTGGGTGTATTGCCAATGACAAGCCACATAACCGCGCCGACAGGACCAAACCACGCATTGAGATCCCGTAGGAGTTTTTTTACATTCATCACTCTCCTGTCTCTCACACGGAAGGGTGCTCATTCCTCATGGGCTTGGGCTTGGGCTTGGGCTTGGGCTTGCTTGAGGCAATATTCAGCATCTATTTGTAGGTCTGTGGGCTAGACACGGGCCTTATTTGTAGGCCTAATTGTCAAATGGGCCGGTGCTTAGACTGATATGGCCTTACATAGTTAAGACAATAGGGTGTATGGATTTTGCAGATGAGTTGGGCCTGGGCCTGATGTTGATAAATGTAAAAAAAAAATTGTTCGATTCGTGAAAGATAAGTCTTTTGTTGACCCCACTGGCTTGAATTTATGGAGCCATCACTGCCCAAGAGAGACCACACAAGTGAGAAGAGGAAGCCCACACAAGTGAGAAGAATGGCATACCCACAGTTCGATCCTTAGGTAGAAAGGTGGTGCACAGGGTTACGAACCGAGCAACCTCTTGTTGTCAACTTCAAACACACTCAGACACATGTTTTAAAAAAAAAAAAAAAAAAAGGTAAAAAGAAAGAAAGAAAAAGAAAAGAAGCAAATACATGTTTGAGTGGTTTAGGCTGTTTTGGAGAAATCTACTTGAATCTTGGCATCATCAATTTCTAAAGTAATTATTAATGCCAGTCCACTGGTTGCTCAGCAGTGACTAGGGAGGAACCTCCTTCGTAGAAATAACTGGAATTAATCCCTCACTCTAGTGCTAGTGGTGGCAAGACTTGGAAGAGCATGAGTATTTTCCAGCAGTTCTCACTTACATGTCCCAAGCCCGAAAATACAGGGCTTTAAAAAAAAATCTGAGCCCAGCGGGCCAGCTTGGGCAATGATTTTAATGCTCGGTCAAAGTGGGACTAGAAATGGATAGAAAGCCCTGCCCAGCCTACCAGTAGGGAAAATGAAGCTAGACCATATCGTGGGTCCTACTATCTAATTGATCATTAAAGTTTGAACACTTTGACCAGATCCAAACCCAACAAACTAGTTCACTGATGTGAACAACAATGTTTTTCAGAGTTTGTTAGTGTGTATTGATTACTATGGACAAATTTCATATCATGGACGATTAATGTACATGGACAATCTATTGCATTATGCTTTTCTGCGTTGTATTGATTCATTCTTTATACAAAGATTTATTCATTTTCAATCAGTTGATTATTGATGATATATATCTTTCAAATTGTTAGATTAGTAGTGTTTTTTTCTAGCTGTCTAATTTTGTATGCATGCTCATTTGTAATATGCTTATTTTTTAAACTCTGTCCAAGATTATCCAGTCAGAATATAAAATACATTCTTCATATCTTCAAAGTTTTTTGTTATCCAAGCTCAAAGTTTTAGTTGTGCACTAGCATTGAGGAAAAAGTACAATTTATTTGTGCCTTAGCATTGTAGCAAAATAGAGTAAAAATTAGATAATGTTTAGCTTATATTGAGAATCATGCTAAGCCCTGACCCGGCCTTGGCCCTCATGAAACGGGATTTGACGTAGGCCCGCTCAATTTAGGGTCGAAATTGGACAACCCCCGGCAAGCCCGCCCAATATTCAGGACGGGATTAGACAACTCAAGCCCATGCCCAGCCCGTGCAAATGCAAGTCGTCATTACACGGAATCACGATGGAAGAATATAAAAATCTTTAGAGCTCATGACTGGTAATCTTCTTAGCACGTGGTTAGTATTAAATAATTGTGGTTTACTTGAATCTATTTAGGTAGTAATATGTATTGTAATGTGTTGGTTGGTGTATATGGTCAAGACTATAATTGAATGTATTATAATGAAAATATTACCAGTGGCACTTTGTTTATGTTTCCAGTTTAGATACTTGATGAATTGAGGAAATGTTGCTCTTTCAATGTAAATGTAGAATGGAATTCAGTCATCATATAAGTGCATGGAAATTCCTGAGCAGTCCTACCTGAATTCAACCTGGTAATTACAGGTTTGGGTTTAGCCTGTACATGTCATTCGACCAACGTAATTGTACCCAAATAAAAAAGTAACCCAAGTAATAAACAGGTCAGATTAGGATGGGACTGCACATTTCCCTCAACGACCAACCCAACTCAAATTGGAAATGAGTCAACCCATTGCCACCCTAAATTCCCTTCACATGACACGCAGGTTGTGAGCCAGCCAGACCCGGACTGGGTCCAGCCTGCTTGTATTTTGGATTGTGGGGCTGGAGCAGACATATTTGTTGGCCTGATAAATAAGTGAGCCTGGTCCAAAGATTTCACCCCGTGGAGTCCACCATTGATTGGTCAAACTGCAAAATGTTGCCTTAATCTAATCCAATGGAGGAACAAATGCCCATTATATACTCATGGTCATCATCAGCGTCATTCAAGCCTTGTCCTATATTATTGGGTCAGTGGGTCACATCACATGTCTATAAAAATTGACTGTTTCGATCAGCATTGGCCCAGACATACTAGTTTTTCAGCTGGCTTATGCACCCAACCGGTTCAATACATGTATCGCATATCGCCTACACATGACCAATTGATCGATCGAATTGGCCTAAACCCACTTTGGGGCTCTAAAATATCTCTTTTTACTGATTTTGCCGTGATCAATCCATCCCTACACAAAAAATCTACCCCATTTGAACTCGCAACAGTCCTAGTTTGACACTGTGACTGAGATAAGTAACCCTTGACACAAAAAATCTAACCCCATTTGGTTTTTCACAACAAATTTGGATGATATATAGCCATTAAACTTCACCGAAATAAAATCAAGGAGTAGGATAATTCGGATGGAGTTATATCCAGATGACCCTTGACCCGTGCTGGCCTATTCATCCCCTTTCCCTTGTTTGTCATGCATCAAAATAGGCACCACAAGAATTGTACATGTGAGATGCATCATCATCTTTGATCAGTTCTTTTTTTTGGTACCCAGCCAAGGGGCCTGGGGACCACGAGAGACCTCAACCCCTACTCATGGAAAGAGAAACCTGCTTTACTTCTGCAGGAAGAGGAACCTAGGGAAGCAGGGTGCCCAACCAATGAATTGCTTATGAAAAAGCCATTCTTATTTGAAGATTTTAATATTTTAGTTTGCAACCTAAAAAAATTAATAAAAGATAAAATAATGGCGTAATGGTGTAAGATTATGATTTGCAGTTAATTGTAGTTAAAACAAGCAAAACTTCTTCTGTAATACTAGTGAAAATCATAATCAGTTGAAAAGAACATCTTATAGCAGTGGCAGGATGTGTACACACAAAATGTGACAGTTAATCTCTAAACTTTACAACTCCAGAGATTTTCCATGCTTCTTGATTTTTCAGGCATTTCTTCAAATATTTTCAATCTTCCTTTGTTTTTGCAAACTCAAGCCAATACATATTGAGAGAGTTTCTTCTCTTTTTCATTTTTAACATGACTCACCCCCACAACCTTGTGGTACAAATTTTATTGGGTTTTTATAAGAGAGAATTTGAAATTCTTATAGTACAAAAACAGAGTTTAAAAGAGATTTTAGAATTAGATTAAACATTATCATGATTAAAAGACTTCTATCATCAAGAGTGTAAAGAGTTCATTAAAAAAATTCCTGTTCTCATTTTCTCTTTGGCTTTTGCAGCAATGGCACTGCAACATTATCATGATTATCGTGTGCTAAAACTCGATTTGAATGATTTTGTAATTCTTTTCCCAAAAAAATGATTTCCTAAATTCATCATGGCATTGTAAGAAGATCATCCTTCAGATAAATTGTTGAAACAAAACAGGGCTTGAACGCTACCAGCGATTAGGAAGCCCTACCCAGAAATAGAGGAGATACATATCATATATATCATAAGGTATAATGCCTTGGATATGAGAACAGATTCCAGAATACTACTTGGGCTATGATGCCTGGTTATAGATATGGAAAGAGACGCAGATATAGGGATAAAGGATATGACTGCACACATTTGGCAATCCATGACATGAATACAGGTTAAGTTTATTCTATAGTTTTCTTTTGATCATTTCTAACATTTTGTATATTAAGAATATGAAAAAAAAAAAAAGTAAAACTATATGAAATAATGGATTTAAATACAAAAGAATATACTAAACTGGTATTGTAGAAGAGTCAGTGCATAATCAGTCCAACAAGGGTCTAGGCATGTAGAGTATCCAAACGTCATAGTTTCAGTGTTATAGAAGCAGTAGCTGTAGAAGTATCCAAACAAGGGTCTAGGCATGTAGAGTATCCAAACATCATAGTTTCAGTGTCATAGAAGCAGTAGCTATTCCTACCGCAAGCTTTCAATAAAATTACTGATCTGTCATTACAGGCAACTAACTCCTACACAGCTTTACCCAAAAAAAAAAAAAAAAAACCTCCTACACAGAGATCTACTCTTAATGTTCCAGTGACAGTCTACAAGCAAAAGATGCATAATAAAAGTAACATCATCATCAAAGCCTTGTCCCAACAATGTTCGAGTCGCCTAAATGAATTCAATTTCTCTATTCCAATCTTATATCCCGAGCCAATGCATGACAAAACGCGAGGGGCAATAATACCCAACTATAGAAAGGGTAGGTTACAAGACATGCAGCACCATCAAACTCAAACAAAACTATAATCCAGAACTTCAAACTCAATACTGTCATCTCTTAGTAGGCCCTAAATTCCCATATTCAACAAAGGATGTTGAACTTATCTACCAACAAGATTGTTAACAAGGTGTCCCTCATTATATTGAAATTATTCTGAAATCACTTTCTATGAAAGGCTCCGGAGCTTAGGACTCTCAAAAAATACAGTTTAGGAAACGAAAGAATTGGGGTGAATAATGATGTTTCTTTGATCCAAATAATAATAATAATAATTGGTGGAGTTCCAATTACTAAGACTTAAAATTGCAAGTTAGAGAGCTGACTATTACAAGATCTTGGAATGTCACCAATGAATCAAACTCGATACTGTCATCTCTTAGTAGTCTCTAAACTCATAACAAAGAACTGTTGAACTTACATACCAACAAGTTGATTAACAAGGTCCCCCATTACATTGAAATTACTCTGAAACCACTTTGGAAAGGAAGAAGCCTTAAACCAGAAGACGGACAGTTTAAAGCCCAGAAACAAAGATTCAAGTCCATGCAATAAACACACACACCACGACCAATAACAATGCACACACATAAGCCAAATGACAAAACCAACTGGCATGAAACTGATGCTAGATACTTGTATGATAGTTCAAACAGAATATTAATATGGAAAATGGTCTCTTGCGCACAGAGGGGCTATCAGAGGCAGGCCCCACCTATATGTCCCCTGTGCATGGTTCTCATGCGAACTGTGCACAGAAGAATATTCTCCATATTAATATTTACAATAAGTTCTATAATTTTGTTGATATTTTAAATTTTTTATTTTGTATGTCTATAATTTCTTACTTTTCAACATAGTAAGGTGTGACAAGGAATGCAAATAATAGTGCTATCATTGAATGAAGGAACACTCTAAAGAACAAAAATAGTACTTAAGAAAAAACGTATAGTAGTACAGGCATAGTATCTTTTTCCAGTAGAAGTCGTCAAAGTCTTATAATCGAATAGCATGTTACAATCTTTACCAAAAATAAAAAATAAAACATTGCATGTTACAAATTGAATATGTGAATGTATATTATGGATATCAGAAAACGCGAAGTGGTGTCTCTCCCTGTATCTATACCTAGGCAATAATCGAGTGACTTCTTTCCATTCAGTCCCAATAAACTACTAAAAAATATCTGTACCTAGGCAATAATCGAGTGACTTCTTTCCATTCAGTCCCAATAAACTACTAAAAAATACAGACAAATTTTTTTTGTACCATTTCCTCGGAAGAAAATCACAATCTGGTTGGCTTCACTGTAATCAATCCTCATTTTCTTTAGCCAGGGACCAGAGAGGACATTCTGTTTGCCATGGATCTTCTCAGTTTGCTGACTTTACATTATTATGTCCTCTTTAATAAACAAAAATGGACCTTGAGCTCGGTGGCAACTGGCACAATACAAAGATCAAATTGATCCTGGCATAAGTCAGAAATAAGATTCTCCAGAAGATTCCCCAAATGCACAATAAGAATACACTACCAGCACCGATAAGTATGGATTCACCTTGCAAGCAATGCTATCAAAAGTGCAACCAGGAGCTAAGTGATCAGTGCACTGCAGGCATTAAAGGGGTGGGTGCCTCGCTTAACCCTTAGGCAGTGGTGATAGCCTAAGGGCCTGAGTGTGCCTAGGAAGTGGCCACCCAGGTGTTCATATGGCTGAGAAGAACAAAAGAGGAAAAGAGGGAGACGGGGGCAGTGATTGGCTTTTCCAATCTCAAAACATATGCTCAGCTTCTCCAATCTCTAGTTACAGTTCCTGCTTCCTTAAAATTTGTTCAACTACAGCTAAGTTGTATTTTTCCTGACCGCTTCTTTCAAATGTGCTTTATCTTTCTTCTTCTTCTTCTTCCAAACCTTACCAATTTTGGCCATATATTAATTTCCTAATACCATAGGTCAATTTATTCTCTCTGAGTATGGTTTCTCTTCTTATATTGATATGTCTAACATTCTATCTTTAATCAGTTTATGGATTGGTGATAGAAAAATCTTACGGCTTTTATTTGGTTAAATAATAACGTGAGAAACGCACCATGCACAACAGAACAGTAGGAACAGAGAGCATGTAGAAGCGCAGAGATCTCTCGGCAAAGATTCGAAACCACAAATAGATCACCAGTAGTTACTTAAGCAGAAACAAATATGTCAGTAATTCTTGATCTACATGTTGGAAACAGTGATAAGTACATCAACTAAATTTAAACCAGTTCTGCTAACACGATGTATAGCGCTCTGGCTAGGTACCTCCCACTAGAGAAGCAGTTGCTTTGGATCAAGAGCCATAGGGTTGTACAAGTTCCAATATTGCTCGAGCCGGTTAGTATGGTAAACCCTGCCCCCAATCCCATTCTCAGCCATCAACAAAGTAAAAATAAAAAACTGACTGACAGTATAAATCCCATCATACAGAATGGCAAGCACAGATACTGATCAAACAAATATAAGCAGCATCATATCAAACAAAGAGAAAAAAATCAGATAGTACAACCAAGAAGTCAAGAGATGAAAACTACATGTGTAAAAAAGATATGAATAAATTAGTCTGAAAGAAAACAAAATTCCCAGTACATAAAGCTCGGGAACATCACTCCATTTGTATTGAATGGGGGCAAGGGGACTATGTCATACCAATAAGAGATTTACAAAACTTTCAACAGCAGCAGCAGTCCCCAACAAGAGTTCTTTGTATAAAATTTAACACTGGAGATACATGTCAGAAAGAACTCGGCCTTATAAACCCAAGAACTCATCTGTTGCCAACCAATTTCCTCAAATGAATGACTAAAAACACCAAGTTAACAGTTTCCAGATGAGCTCACACCCTCACGTCGGAGTTTCACAAAAGCACCGACTATTACAGAGAAGCTTCAACACCCGCTGGCAAAGCTTAGCCACGCTCCCTCTTACAGTTCCCAGGCAACAGATATTTGTACTTGTCTGCATTTTGAAGAAGATGCCCTGGTAGGTGAACTGCTGAATATGAATGAGGTATTGGTCCTAATTTGCCAATGATTTCCTTGAAGGTATACTCCTCCGGCAGCATATCAAATAAGTCCGCACCTCGGCAAATGACATCCTGGATCCTCGACGGGTTGAGGTAATGGGAAAACCTCACCCGGTCATTGTGACTATAGGCTTTCATCTTGAATATGAACTCGCTGATACGACGGAAACAAAAGCTGCAATGCCACCCTGAATCAGATAAGATGTAGTCTGTTTGGCGATAATGTGCATACCTCGTCTTGCCAGTCTGATACCTATGGACTGAAGCTCTCCAGCTCTTATTGTCCAAAAGAAACTCAAAAGAGTACAAATAGTTACGGAGGCGAAGATGAAGGACAGCAGGGGTTTCATCACACCACCTCAACAGATTGATGGTATGCCTGCTTGGGATCTCATCAACATCAGACATGATCAGCAAGTCATCATCAGTTATGCCAGCAATTCTTAGAAGCTGATCGAGTGCCACACGTTGGTAAGCCTCTTCAACAAATGGGTTTTCTCCTTTCTTAAACCTTCCTCCGATAGTTCCATAAGTCAAACGGGACTTGACGAATTTGAACTTATCTCGATTGGTAGCGAAAACCAGAGGCTTTGGCAATCCAGTGAATGTCGAATTCGACTCAAGGAGAACAAACTGTGTGATATAAGGGTAGAGCTCATTCCAGCGGATGGAAAGAATGTCCACCTCATTACTGAACAACACTGCATCGAAAACGCGCCTTGGACTTTCTCTGATTCCCCATCCATGAAGTTTGCAAAGGTTCTCCATCGATACATTCTCATGGTAATAGTGAGGAATCTCAATGAATGGTTTTGGGGGAGATTCCCAGATTGGTCTTAAAAAATATGTTATCTTCTGCCCATGTATATAAATACCTAGAATGCACATGGGAACGATGATAAACAGAAGGACATATGATTTAAAATCCAACCCTCTGAGAATACACCGTAATCTCGACATGCTCAACGCCCCTCTGGTTGATTCCTAAAATTAGAAAACAAGGAAAAATTTAATTACAGAGCAAAATGTTGAATGATTGCCTCATCCATTTTAAACAAAAAATTGAATTCAACCAACTCCAATCACCATACAAAAAAAAAAAGGAGAGAAATATCTCTCATCTCCAAAAGTAGAACACTCAACCCCTCAAAACCTAAACTTAAAAAGTTGATTCAGCCCCACATCTTCCAAAAAAAAATTAAAAAATTAAAAGACCCAAGTCATTAATTCCATGTATTTGCATAAATACTTTTCTCCCAATTCCAATTCGATTTGGGTTTTGATAAATTCAAATACCCAAATCATAAATTTAAAAATCCTCATTAACACATTACCCCGTTCCCGTTCCGGAAGAGAAGAATCACAGCTCCACAAAGTAATTAAAACCCAACAATAATACACCATCAATCGACCATAAACCAAAACAAGCATATAAAAAAAATCAAAGAACAGATCCCTATATATGAATAGAGAGAGAGAGAGAGATATAGATAGTGAAAATACCTGCCCACATACGTCTTCGCATATATCATCCGTCTTCTTGGAGCAATAATACCCTCCTTCCTGCATCATAATAATAATAAAAGGCAAGAACCCCAGAATCCCAAAACGAGAAAAAGAGGGGAAAAATCTCTCCTTTCTACGATTCCCCGCAACCCCTTTTCCCGGCAGCGATCTCCGAACAGTAAAATCAGATCAGACTCCAAACCGAACAAACGGGTCGTCGCCCACCGCAAGAAAACCCGCTGCAGAGTCCCAAAACCCCCCGATCTCCTGCTCTTCTGGGGTTTGCCGGATATTCTCACTTGGAAAAGTTCCGTCCAAAAGGGCCAAAACGCAATACAAAACAGATTGCAATAGCCTTATGTAGACCACCCAAACAGGTTCCCTAAATATAGAGAATAGAGGAAAGATGGTGGTGGTCCTCTCCTTCTCTGTAATGGATGGATGGATGGCAGTTGGTGTTTTGATTCCTTCTTCGCAATCCCCCTCTCTCCTTTTATAGATGCTCAGGAATCCGTGTATTTTAACGTTATAAGGAAAAAATCCAAGGAAAATGAAATTAACAAGGAGCCGTTTTGCCTTGTTTTCTACCCCTTGGAAGAATATTGTATTGGGTATTATTGGCATTTACTAGAGTTGGGGGTGAAAATGAGGTTTTCCTAGCATTGGAAATAGCCAAACAGCTTGATTTTTTAATAAGATGGTGAGTCAGGGTTTCTATGTTAGTCTTCCACACGGAAAACTACTTTTTTTTTTTTTTTTTTTTTTAGAGTGTGTGTGTTAGAGAGTAGAAGGGTTTGTTGTGAGCACTTATCCACCCTAGAATCTAGGGCAAGGTGGAGAACTCAGTCGATTTTTTGTGTTTTCTTCTGTTCCTAGTGGAAAAGGTGATATGGTTCGGTGAGAGAAACAAGGACTTCCACTCGTACAAGTCCAGGTAGAGTGTTGTTAATTTGGTGAAAACGGTTGACTCAGTCAAGTCTTTATAAAGGCTAAGTTGACTCGGTAGATATTATGTAGGAATTCTTGAAAGAATTTCTGTTTTTAGTTTTTATATTTTAGACTATGGGGTTATTTGGAAACTCGAAAAAATTGCTTTTTTTATTTATTTTTCTAGGTTTGCAAGCTCAACCAAAACATACTTCTAACTTGAATCCCCTAGAATTAGTCCATGGAAAGTGAGCCATAGTATAAATACAAGTTAAAATGATCCTAGCCATTAAAATGGAACGTGAGCCTAAAATTTTTTAACATGAAAATCACGTTTATCAAATGATCCTAGCCGTTAAAATGAAATCGATTGATGGATATTTGGAGGAGAAGAAAATAGCCAGCTGGTTATAATAAAATTCATCAAAAAGAGTCAAAATACATTGTGGAACGTTTAAGTATGACTGGCATGGCAAGGTCTTAAAAGATGGGGCCCAGTTTTTTGATGGATTGGATTCACTTGTGTCGATGTATTCCACCACCAGCCAGAGAAGTAGCAAAATTGTTTACCCCACAACGTTATACTATGTGGAAAACAAGTGGGCCCATGTTTCGACTAACCCACACTCGGTGACCCGCGGCTTGAACTATGTTCTTAACGCGGTTTCCATTTGTCACTTACCCTTGTCATCTCTCCATCGCTGTGAGCGACGTGCATCAGCGGCCGTCTTGGGGATGTAAATGGGCCAAGTTTAACTGAGGGGTTTTTTTTTTTTTTTTTATCTCCTTTTTTAGGATTCCCAACTTTTTTTGTATTAGAGTAATCCCTCTAAATACAGAGAGAGTCTGTGGCCAAGTAATAGCACTAGTGGATTAAATTTTCGGTTTGTAAATCGATATCAGGACCTCTAGCTCAAATTTAGTCAAATTTGAATCGATATAAATAAAAAAACCTCGTACACTCAAGCATCTTGAGTATTCAAGACTCCAAACCATTGGACTTAGACATGATTGATCAAAACAATTATTTCATGCTCAACTCCTTGGATCGAGTCCTAATTGATTATAAACTAAGAACAACAACTACTAAAAATCTCCTAAAGCTAAAACCGATAGGAAAAAGGTACAAGACCGTCACGCAAGCGTGTGATTAATGTCAACCATGTACGCAGCAACGCTGAGAAATATGGATGATTTGGTCGAAGATGGCAGAAGTGAGGATCCACCACGCGCATCATTACTCAGTCAAAAGGTCCGTTGGGCCTTAATTTTTATCTTTTTTAACGATGGTGACGACGATAATGAAATAACATACTTATTTTAGTGTACTAGTACTACTCCCTCAATATATATATATATATATATATATATATATATATATAGGAGAATGTTCATGTGCATCTATCCCTCACCATAGGGTGAGGGGCACTTTTCCTTTTTGCACATGAAGACAAGGGAGTGTACCTCACCTATGTACTTGAAAACTTACTTTTTGTACTTGAAAATCCCTATCTATAGAAGTGTCCCTCACCCTATGGTGAGGGATAGATGCACATGAACATTCCCCATATATATATATATATATATATGTATGGGGTATTCAAGTGCATCCATCCCTACCATGTGTGGTGAGGGACACATCTTTTTGGAAAGTTTCAAGTACAAAAGGGAATCTTCTCCAAAAGTACAAAAGCCCTTTTGTACTTGAAACTTTTCAAAAAGAGGTATCCCTCACAAATTGAAACTTTTCAAAAAGAGGTGCCCCTCACCACACATGGTGAGAGATAGATGCACTTTGAATATTTTCTGCATCTATCCTTCACCATAGGGTGAGGAGCACTTTCCCTTTTTGCACATGAAGACAAAGAAGTGTACCTCATCCTATGTATTTGAAAATTCACTTTTGTACTTAAAAATTCTCATCTATAAAAATATCCCTCACCGTATTATGAGGAATAGATGCACATGAATATTTCTCATATTCATATATATATATATATATATATATAGAATATATATAGCATAGTCATCATAGATGTTGGTGGGAACAGCATA
This sequence comes from Camphora micrantha, assembly GCA_003546025.1. NCBI lineage: Eukaryota > Viridiplantae > Streptophyta > Magnoliopsida > Laurales > Lauraceae > Camphora > Camphora micrantha. The sequence goes on along the minus strand of QPKB01000004.1, from coordinate 49,430,609 downwards.
GTATAGTAGAACGTTTCCAAGTTTTAGTCAATCCTACTTTGTTCCACATTCCAAGTAGGTGCAGCGCGCGACGCGCATACGTTTCCGGGGACCCCAGCTGCAAAAGCAATGGTGTTTAAGCTGGACTCACACCCACGTCAGAAATGGTCAAGAGAGAATACGTGCTGAACCTCCATTTCTTATTCCACAGTTGCTATTTGAAAGTGGGCTCCGACTATATAATTAGTCAAGGGACCTAAACTAATTGGGCCCCAAATATTTAAGTACTTGAGCCCCGGATAGCTTTTTTCTCCTTTTTTTTTTAATTTTTTTTAGAGATGGCTACCTACACACTACAAACCACTCTCTACACACTGTATTTTAAAATAAAAAATAAAAAAATTCCTAAACTACCCTCGCCCTCTCCTTCCCTCTCTCTCCCTTTTCCTCATCGTCTGCCGCCCGCTCTCCCACCCCTCCTCTCCCTTTTCCTCTCCTTCTCCCTCTCTATTTCCCTCTCCTTGCTCGCCGCCGCCTGCTGCCCGCCCACTCTCCTTCTCTCTCTTCCTCTCCTTCTCCCTCTCTATTTCCCTCTCCCCGCTTGTCGCCGACCGCTGCTCGGTCACCCTCTCCCCTTCCTCTCTCTGTCTCACGGTGGACAAGCAAATAGACAAGAAGCAAATGCTTTGGATGTAAGAAAAAAAAAAAAAAAAAAGGTTGTCATTGAAATCGGCGAATCTGACTCGATTCGTTCGGCGACACAAGGCCGAACAAATGGAGTTTTTTCGGCGACACAGGGCCGAACAAATCGAGTCAAATTCGCCGATTTCAATGGCAATTTTTATTTTTATTTTACATCCAAAGCATTTGCTTTTTCTCCATTTGTTTGTCTAATGTGAGAGGGAGAGGAAGGGGAGAGGGTGACCAGGTAGAAGTCGGCGACGAGCAGAGAGAGGGAAATAGAGAGGGAGAAGGAGAGGAAGAGGGAGAAGGAGAGTGGGCGGGCGGTGACGAGCAGGGAGAGGGAAATAGAGAGGGAGAAGGAGAAGAAGAGGGAGAGGAGATGAAGGGAAGAGGGCGTGCCGGCGACGAGGAGAAGGGAGAGAGAGGGAAGGAGAGGGCGAGGGTAGTTTAGGAATTTTTTTTATTTTTAGTTTTTTTTTTAATGCAGTGTGTAGAGAGTGATTTGTAATGTGTAGGTAGCCACTCTCTTTTCTCTAAAGAGATGTCCAGCTCTCTTTGAGCACTTCATTAATCCCAGGGAGGTGGTTTCTCCTTTCTGGGAGCTATTTCCAGCTCCTGATGTCCCAACAGAGTGGGGAGTCGAACCTAAGACTATAAGGAGCAAACTCATACCTTAGGCCAAGTGAACTACCTTCCATTGGTACCCGGATAGCTAATTAGTGAAAGGGACCTCAACCAATTGGGCCCCGAATATCTAATTTGTCAAGGGACCAAAATTAAGGGTGCACGGACTCAGCCAACTGATAGTCAGTGGGTCAAGTCTTTTTGTCTTGGAGTGGGGTTACAATTTCTGAACCAACCAATCATCGAAGGTACCCAGTTTAAATTTGCGCGTATACTTGGTCATTGACGGACCAACTTGTTTTGAGCCAACTTGTCACATTAATGGATGATGACCCACCAACAAACCCCACTTTGTCAACTGAAAATGAAGGTTTTAAAAATACTACTCTTGTCCGAGACAACTTGGATTCTGGCAGAGTTTTAAAACACTATTCTTATCTTTTTAAAGTAGGCTGATTCAATTACACCCTTTACAAAGGAGACGGTTTAATTGCCCGATGGAATTAAGAAACGCAAACTTGTCATATGGTAATAGTTATATGGGAAATTTTAACTTTTCAAGGGCAAACAAGTGAACCCCACAAATATAATCCATTCGGTATGAGCCCTAATACATAATATCAACTTAAGGGTTAAGAAAAAGTTTTGAGGAAGAGGAAATCCCCACTGTGATCAGATCCAAAGAGGAGGCGGGGATATTCTCATAATGCTGCCTTTAAGGCAGTAGATGAGAAAGCTTAGGCATTGTTGTCCATGCACGTGGTTGGATTGGTTCCAAAGTCGCCTCAGCCAAGGAAGCAGAAACGAGGGCGGTACTCGTAGCTTTAAAGAAAGAGAGGGAGAAGGACTTTGCATGAATCCTGGTGTGCTTGGATGCTAAAGAAGTGATTCAAGCTCTTTATGGCATTCTTTATTGGACAATTAACCCAATTATTGCTGACATCAAGAATCTAATTTTGAGTTTTAATCATGTCGAGGTTTCTTATATTCCCAAAATCTGGAACCATGCAGCCTTGAACCAAGCAGCCCACTCGTTGGCTAAGTTTTGTTTCTCATGTAACCAAGATATAATCCAAGAATTGGCATTAATGTTCTTAGGAGAATGTTGCTAATTGTAGCTCTTTTGATGGGTCCTTTTGGTTGTCTGGTTCCTTTAATGAAATTCTGTTTTACCAAAAGGTTACAGGAAACCTTAGCGTATAGCAAAAAGTAATATAGACAAACTTATAATAAAGTAAATCTATATGTCCAAACTTGTAAAATAGAATTAATAAAAGTTATATGTTATATGATTACTTTAGGCACTGATATCCATTTGTTAACCTTTTGTTAGTTTTGTAAAAGATGTAAAATTTATCACAGCCAAATATTTATAAATTTTCTTTGAGTGTTTTAAACTGTTTGGCAAAGTTTTTATGAATGTTTGATTGAGTAAGTTTTTAAGACCTTTTCTCTCTTTTTTTAAAAAAATAACAAAATGTGGCCTTTTCAAATAGATATAAATGACTAAGGTGCCATTTGTTTGTACTTATATACCTATGTAAGTAATGCACATTTATGCATCACATGCATAATGAGGAGGAAAAATGGTGTGTAAATGAAACCATTTTCAACCTCTCATTTACAAACCTATGGAGGTGGTAAATGATTACATATGTAAATGAGAAAAAGACATATATACACATGCAATGGAGCTTTCGCCTGGTATAAGTTGCGGTTTCAAATCCCTTAAACCACATTTTTTTACACTTTTATGGGCTCCTAATAAATAACCGAGCTGTTCATCTTCTTTTATCATATGACAAACCCTAAGGCGATTTATCTGTTACAATATGACAAGCCTACTTATTCTAATGGAATGTAACATATTAAACAATCTAAAGGATTTTACCGGAAAAAACAATCAATGCGCACGTGGGACCGATCAAGCACTTTAGATGTTGTTGTACAAATTAGAGCAATTGGGCCGAAAAACCCTTTTTTTACCAATTTGACACGTGGTTGGTGCCGACCTTAATTTACACTACCTAAGGTCGGTACCGACCCTATTGTCATGAAAAGTTATAACTCTATGTGAAAAAATAGAAAACATGCGTCGGTACCAACCTTATTTTTAACTAATAATGTAGGTATTGACCCTGTATCAAATCTATAATAATCTTTGTTTAACGGCGTATGTTTACCAATAAGTTATAGATTGCAAATGTAAAATCCAATTTTCAAAAACTAATGTTTATACAAAACATCAAACCAAGATTCAACAACAAGAGATGACAATCCAATGATTCCATATTAAAAAAAATTTCAAACCAAATATCTTGTTCCATTTCATTAGTCAATGATGACAACCTCCATGGGCAATAAAAAAAAATTTCAATGGATAATCCTAAGATTCAATTTGGTATTGTTTAATGAATTGTGGATCCAACTTACTATTAAAAATCACTCCTTATTTTATTAGTTAAATGTCTCAATATCAGGTTTTGAAAGGCACTTGAAATTCTCATAGTAAACTATTTCCAAATCTTTTTTTTTTTTTTTACTTTGTGCTACATGGTAGACTCAGGCTCACATATGTTCCAACTTCCAAACAAGTTTTGCTGCACTCTTGGGGACATTTTTAAAGATTATTAATTTGACCCTATTTTTGCTAGTTGGGTTTTAGAATTTCCTCTATAAATTAGTTAAACATGTTCATAAAAAGGCCAAATCCCAATTAAAACCTCCAAACACAATGTAGTACCCTGTGACTGCAACCTTGTTCACATGTAGTGCCTTTCACATTTGTATCACATTTGTAATTGACCAATGAAAAGCAGACTATTAGTAAAATCAAAACTACCTTATCATCTTTGTTTACCAAGAATTTCACTTTAAAAATAAGTTCGCTTACATTCTTATGCTTGTGTGGCCTTCTGATGAATGAATGAGATTGAGTTTTGACCTATGCATTGTATCTCTTAACCTTTTCATTTTAAAATTTTTGATGCTTGTATTGCCCAACTGATGAAGAAGATGGGATCGACTTCTAAGCCATGCAGTGGGCTTCTACCATTTTTTTTTACGTACACCACTGTCACACAATTCCATACAAATTTAATTATCCCTCTCCAAGTATATATTCTAATTGATATATTTAGTACATACGGCCCTGCGTCTATGACAATGTAATTGCTAGAAAATTTTCAAATTATACTCAAACAAGTGAATCAATTACACATCAAAGTAAACATTAGATGATACAAATATGAACAACTAAAAAACTGGTTTGAAAAATCGTTTGACATGGGTACTACATGGTATATTTTATTAGTTAAAAATAAGGTCGGTACCAACGCAGGTTTTCTATTTTTTTCACATAGAGTTGTAACTTTTCATGACAATAGGGTCGGCACTGACCTTAGGTAGTGTAAATTAAGGTCGGCACCGACCACGTGTCAAATTGATAAAAAAAAAAAAAAAAGAAGGGTTTTTCGGTCTAATTGTTCTAATTGGCGCAACAATATCTAAAGTACTTGATCGGGTCCCACGTCCGCATTAAGTATTTTTTCTAGTAAAGTCCTCAACAATCTATTTGTGAAAAGATCTAATTGAAACAATTTTATTCCAAACAAATCAAACCGAACCAACTTTTTGCACAACTGTACCTAAATCAAATAGACAAAAAAAAAGACTTGCCAAAATGGGACCTTCCTGCATAGTAGAATAGAAGGTATGTTACAACTATGTATTCTGTAGGCGTCATAGTGATATATATCCCAAGTTTGGGTTGAGTTTAGTCCAGAGCATGTATAACTTAATTTCAGACCATTATTTCCGCAGTGTTTGCTAACGGTTTCCCTACAAGGATTTAATTAAAGAAGTTTTAAGCAAAGGAACCAAGGTGGAGATAGAGACGAGATCATCACTTTTATAAGAATTATCATGTTAAGGTCACGGTGGTTAGCAATTGAGAGAGAGAGAGAGAGATAGAGAGAGATAGATCAATGGGCCCTATTGAATCTTCATCTTTTAATCTCTAAAGAGACAACAGCGGTGTGCTTACCCTCTAAATAGTGTACAGAAGTAGAGATAAAGCCTATTTTTCTCACATCCCACCATTGGATGCATGAAGGAAGTAGAAAGAAAAAAAAAGAGGAATCTCGCTTGACCAAGCTGAGTCTGATTTTTTTTTACATTTTATTTTTCAAAATCTAGAAGTGTAAATCAAGATCCAAATTGTTAGAAATGTTCACAAGACCCAACATGGCTATAAAACCAAATTCCAACAGTTGGATCATCACCAATCTCGAGATATGTGCAAAAAAAGTGAGACATTGGATGCAATTTTCTAAAATCTGTGAGTCCCAAACACAAGATGCAAGCCGTTAGATCTCTTTGGAAGTCTAAAAATGGCTATGTGTTCTATTTTCAAGGCTTAATACCTTATGGATCTCGAGATATTTACAAAATAATATCAACAATTGATGTATGGTGCTCAATTTTGGATTTGTCAATTAGCAGTAATGTTTTTCTTTTCTTTTGATTATTTATGGGATAGTAAATCACGATCCACGCCGTTAAAATTGCTCTTAAAACCAAGACCAACTATAAGACCAGATTTCAGTCGTTGGATCATCACCAATAAAAAAAGTGAGCCATCATTTAATAGTATTTTCTCGATTATGTGCGCCCAAAATACAAAATTCAAACTGTTAGATCTCTTTGGAAGGCTGAACATAGCCATGGGATCAATTTTCAAGGCTAGATACCTTGTGAATCTTTGAGAGATTTGTAAAAGAACTTTCAACCATTGATATAAAAAAAATTAAAAAAACTCTATTTAACATAGATCCTTGCATTACCAAACACTCCTTCCGATTCTAGCTTCCTTTTTCAAGACTCTTTTTTTTAATAATTCTATTTAAATAGGTCTATAAAAAAGAAGAATAGAGATACGAAACTAATCCTTTTTCTTTGAAAATTTAAAACCACTAAAAAGAAGGGCCCAAAATCTTATTCTCATGAAGTCACCCATCGATAGCCTGTAAAACGGATCCAAGGTTAGATGTAAAAGAGTGGGCAACCATTCATGGTGGGCCCCTTCTATCCACTATTTTATTGTGAGAATGGGTCCCACTAGGTGCCTGCATGGAAAATCCATTATCTCATTGACATAAAAGCCGACAGACGACTGAGTATCTTCCACGTTGTGCTCATGAATTAGACAAAATACCTACAAGTATAAAGTTATCCACTTCCAAATCCAAACAGAAATGTTCAATGCTGGAAAAACGACCCTTGATTCTTATTCGTTCACCTTCCAAGAACCTTCCCTAGGAATGACGTTTGCTTGGCCCATCTCATCTATACGTAGAAAGAAGAAGGTGAGAACAAATACACCTCACTAACTCGTATAGACTGGAACAAATTGAAGTCTTCAAAAGATGCCAATGACTATTTAGTTTCCTTTTCATATTTTCTTCACATGTTTGGTTCTTTCTGTTTTTATTTGAAGGACTTCACAACGCAAATTTGACCCGACCATTCTCACCATCTGATTTTACATTTTTGAGATGGATCCATTGGTCATGTGTCTTTTGAGGGTCAAGAATAGCTGAAAGAGTATGAGCAAATTATCATTCCATTTTAGAAATGTGCTCTACTGACCTCTTACTTCCACATGCTACAGGTTGGTTTGAGAGAGACGTGCAATAGAAACGCTGAGTGGTTATAGATTAGCCGTCTATGAAAATTAGAATGCTACCATTTGATCCAAGGCTTTGAAAAAGATATGTAAAGATAAATAAAAACTTGATAGTGTCTCACAATCAATCATTATCTTAGATTGAATAGACACTTTTTTTTTATGAAATTGATTTTTGGTATACCACTAATGTGAAGCCAGAGGACTCTAAGTGCTGACATGCTTGCCACACATCTCTCTTTTTTTTTATTAGTAAATGATGCCCCACATCTCACTTTGTATCAGCATTTGCCATGTGAGAATAGTACTTCTTTTGGAGGTCTCTGTTTTTTTATGTTTTATTAGAAAGAGAAGTAGAACTCATATAAGGAGACTTGTAGCGTTTATATATGAGAAGATTTTAGCTAATTTATATTGAGTCTTCTCCTTTGTTTGGACTTGAAGCCTTGAACCAGCACATGGCAAGCTAGGAAAGCCTAAATGTTTTGGATTATCATTTTAAGGTCGGCCGGTTTGACTTGATCCTGATTCCTAAGATCTTGCGGTTGTGATGATCAAATCATGGGCAGAACTAGAGTGGGGCTGACAAGGGTCATGGACCCCACAACCTTTCAAAAAAACCCTTTACCTTTTCAAAAAATTTATAATCTTTTCATATGGCCCCCCTAAAATTTTTCAGAAAAGCCCCTATAGATTTTGAAACCTACATTCATTTTTTACATATAGCCCTCACAAAATATTTTTCCTACATAGTGCGCGCAAAATATTTTTCCTACATACCAACCCACCCCCCCCCCCCCCCCCCCCCCACCACACACACAAATGAAGAATTTCTGGGTCTGTTCTGGATGAAACATCTTTCAACTGTTTTCATGGGCACTAGTCCTTTCAATAGTTTGTGGTAAAAAAAAATAATAAATAAATAAGGAAAAAAAAAGTTGACCTGTCAAGTCAACGTGAAAGTTACACAATTTAATGCTAAACGAGTAGAAAGACCCGTGGTTTGCACGATTTGACCCTACTGATCTAATATAAATCTTGACGTCATTGAATTAAATGCAATTTTTTGTTTGTTCATTTCAATAAGCTCAATGATCATGACGGAATGGATAGCCTGATTTGTGGCTGAAACTTTTCAATTAAATGTAACTGTTAAGAATTTATGCATGATGCATGATTAATTTGAAATAGGGAAGCATGGTTTAACCCGTACAAATTTAATATAGTCAAAAGCCCATAAATACTATTAGCAAATTGCCAAATCCTCAATGAATCCCAATGGATTTCATATGGATGTTGATTTTTTCTTGCATTAATATTTCTTATTCTGTAGTAATAGAGTTTTCACTAATGCATGCATATGGTTGCAAACTTTTTGAGTCCCACTATTTGTACCTTGTTAGAGTTTTGTTTCCTTTGAATTTCCTGTCATGCTTTGTTCGATGATCGTAGGTACCCAATTATAAATTTTTATATGGATCTTGTAAATATAAACTACTAAAATTATGACCCTTTGTAGTTGTTCCTGTTGAGACATGGATGTGTGATTAGAGGGCAATAATATTTTGATGCAATGAATATGCTTCAGAAATTGGAGGATGTCTTTGTTATATGTTTTGTACACTAAACAGGAATTCAAATTGAGCTTGTAATGATCATTTAAACACACACACACACACACACACATATATATATATATATAACAAGACTCTCCTAAGCTCAAACTTAGGATAAAATTTAGTAAGCTCATGCTTGTGAGGCTCATCATTGGTCCATCCAAATGGACGAAACACATGACCCCCCCTAAATTACACATGTCCACCAACTTTCGGTTAAGTTTTGTTAATCATCCAAGATTTGCAATACTCAATAAATTTATATGTTATAATAAAAGAAGTACATAGTTTATGTCTAGTACAACCATAATTCTCCAAGAATAAATAAGTCATTAACATGGAGTCAAGTCTATATTGATAGTTAAAAACATGTAAATGAAGAGTTTGAACGGTTGTGTTCATGTTGTGAGCCTTCTTTGTTGAATTTTTTTTCTTTTCTTTCTTTTTTTTATTGTTGAATCGTTTTCAAGTGTCTGCACAACATCTAGCTTTCCCTCTTTTTTAATATAGATGAGTAAACACCAACAATAATTAAATGGCCTGTTATCAAAGCATAAGAAAGATTTACTAAAGTTGACCATTAATCATTTTACATTTGCAATGAGTGTTAGAATATATATAGAATTAAATAGTCACTTCTACCTTACTGTCATCTTTACCTCAATAATTTCTTGGTGGCAAAGGTCGGTCATTTGAGGCTGGCTATTTTTAACTCCTCCATTCCTTTTTTTTTTTTCTAAACATGTTTTAATGTATAAGATTGATTACTTAAAATTTATTTCTACTTTGGAATCATGATAAATATATATAAATTTCTGAAATATAAGTAGTTGTGAGATTATCATACTTGCTTCGTCTGCTTAATTTTGTCATCTATCTTCTTCACCATAAATTGGCTTTCACTTTTGATTTTTTTTCAAAATTCAAATTTGAGAGGAAGGAGTTGGGTCCCATATGTTGAGTAGCTGAAGGCAGGATCAATTTGCGCTCAAAACTTTCCTTGTCTTAACAACTGTTTTCCAACTTTATAGAGGAGAAGAATAGGGCTCATAGTCGGGCCCAGCCCAAGCCAATCTGGGCCGTCCCAATTTGGGCCACGCCTAGATTATGAGATAGAAAGCCCAAGGCCTGGCCCAACTAATGAGTGCTTGTAATTTAGTGTATTTTATCCAAACATTGGTAGAAAGTTGGTTTGGAATTGAACCGGTACACTTAACTAAATGGGGGGCTTAGGCTTGGACTTTACAGCCCCCAGTCTGGCGTGGGCCAGACCCCGGCCTATGTTTTTAAAATCAAACCAGACCTAGATATGCCTCAGCCAAGCCCATGGACACCCCTAAATTGCTATGCAGTTTCTTTCATTTGTAATGTAACTTGGCTGAGTCGACTCAAATTCTATTCCAGCTTAGATGACAGCTTGATCCCATGTCAACTGGATGACTGTCCACAACTTGGCTGAGACAATTCAATTTAGGCTCAATCACTAAATCTTATTTGATAGTATAGGTTTATTTGGATAATGCTTTTTGTTTGTTTCCCAACATCCAATTCCTCTCTTGTTTGGGCGGTCTGAAGAAGATAAAAGAAAACTGACTATATGACTTTAAGCCACTGGCATAACAGCTGGGTCTTTTTTTTTTGTTTTGTTTTGGGTAGAAGGCATAACAGCTGTCAGTGATTGTGTGAGCGACTAATTCTAAACACCCTTTTAATGGATTTAACAAAGTCATGCTCGGTATTCGAATATTCTGCTGCATACACCCATCTGTACTTGCCTGGTGAAAGAGATTGATAGATTTGTTTTTGTTTTTGTTCCATGCATATATATCAACTTTTTTGACAACAAGAAGTCGATGGTTGCAATATGACGATCCAAACAACATCAATGTACTGTTATTAACGTAATCCCAACGACAGGGGCGGAATCTGGAATTTAGTTTGGGGTAAAAAAAAAAAAATTTTAATTAAAAATTTTAGTAATGAAATACGTAATAATGAAATCATTGAAGTTGTTTTCGACGTTCTTTTATTAAATTGGAATCTTCAATTATTGTTTTGGTACTGGCTTTTTTTGTAATTATTTTCAATATATACAATTAAATAATCGGTAAGAAATTTATTTTTTCTACATTTTTCCTCTTAAAAATGAATCAATGGTTGATGATTTAACCATGATCGACACCCCTATAAAAATTCAAAATTTAAAAATATAAAAAGATTATAAAATTATTGTTAACTACAATAAATGAAAAATAAGTCAAATTTAAATCATTACTATAACATAAGCGAAATAAAATACACTAGTTTTTATCCCCTTGGATTTTTTTGACATGGATAATAATAATTAAAATAAAAAAAATAATTATATTTCTTTATCCACAATGGATAAAACTCCGATCAAGCTAAGAATTTATGAAATAATAGATTTCAAATAGACATTGATTTTAAGCGGATTAAATTTCAATATGGGTGATAAAGGTTAAAAATACATAATGACATATGGTGAAATTAGTACATCTAAGCAATTTAAAAAAGATTTAGAAAAGAGAAAGTGGGTTCGTCGTTCTTTTTTATTCATACCTCAAAACCTCTACAAGCCTGCAAACTTCATCTCCTTTCAAAATCTCCAACAAGAAGATGTGTTTTCTCCTATTCCTTTCTTGGATAGTAAGATATGGGGCAAGTGTAAATATGTTAGAATGAAAATTGAAAAGTCTCTTTTCCAATCTCCATCAAGCCTTCCCTATTTGTTATCCTTTCCTTTCTTTTCCTTTTATTTTTTCATTTTAAGTTTTCCCCAAAATCAACAATATTTTTATATTGTTTTTCTAAAAGTCAAAATCATGTATAAAATATCCCTAAACTTAATATGGATGGCCACATGATGGAGTGGCCAAAGCACATATTTGAGAGGATTTTAGATGTATGGGGGGCTAGGGCCCCTGCCAGCAAATTTCACACATAAATCAGGTTGGATGCATTTATATAGCCTGAATTACCTTTAAGTGACAATTATTTTGTTCTTGGGTCAAAATAATTATAGAAAATGGAATATCTTACAGAGAGCCAAAGTTTTAGAACTCATGAAAATTCCAGAGAGAGAGAGAGTGAGTGGCAGAAAGAGAAGCCCCAATTAAGGATCCATTTGTTCATAAATATCATGAATATATCGCAACTAAATCATTGTCATTATAGATAAAAACTCTATTTTATCTTTTCATTTTTGGCTTTCAATGATTACTATAAATTTACTCCCAAACGTTATTAAAAAACCTTTTTCATGAAAATCTCTGATTGTAATAGGCCTTGCTTAGTGATATGATATGTTTAAAAAAAGACTTAAACAAATAATCTCTAATACTGTAAACGAAAATAAAAAGTTTTCAATCTCAGTTTGTAATTTATGATTTCACAGTATCAGTTTTTTATTACATATTTTATCTTGATCCATGAGCTTTGGCCGAACTTCTCTAACACCCACGTTATGATAAAATTTCAGGGAAATTAATGGAAGAAAACAGTAAGAATTTTAGAAAAAAGAAACAAAAGAAAAGAAATGTCAAATAATAAAAAGAAAGAAAGAAATTGGGGAGGACGAGGATTCGATTGAGAGGAAGAGCGCAGCAAATGAGACAACCACTCAAGGGGAAAAAAAGGAAAATAGAAGAGAAATATAACAGTCAACATTTTTTATTCAAACGTTTATTATTTTTATAAATACCTTTACAACCTTTGTATGTGCTGCATTGAAGTCGTTGGCATCCCTAGCGGTCTCCTACACGCTTCCCGTGAGTGGGATGTGTGGAATTCTATAGTAGGCTGGCTATTTATAATCCGGATCGTTCAACATGAATGTCACATCTCGGATAACACAGTTTTGAATTTTACTTCAATAGAAGGTGATCTCATTATAGGATTGGAAACATGACTAATAATGTAATTGACACAATCAGGGGCAGACCCAAGTGTTAGAATGCGGGTGTGATTCGAGAAATACTTTAGATAAGCTCTTAAAAGACTCAATTTTGATTATTTAACTTCTTCACTTGACCTAAATGAAAACTCTGGAAGGGTATTGCATTGGGTAGTAGTACTATAAACCCAAGTGGGCCTGCATGTGCAATTACCTTGGGATAAAATCTCTTTTTAAATTTAGAATATGAAGATAATTATTGATGATATAGAATTATATAACAACTTTGATCAAGGTTTTTTTCCTACAAATTCCTATATGGAGTTTGTGCAGAGTTTTTGCACCCTTGTCCTTGGATAAAGGGGATTGGAAATTTTGCACCATACTTGTTTGAGGAGTCCCGCAATAGGAAAAACAAAAAAAACAAAAAAAGAACCACCTTTTGGTTATACCATCATTTTAAAACGTTAATGGGAAAATTTCAAATAATGCTTTAAGTCTTTATCTTATTTCAAAAAATGACACAAGTTTCAAAACTTTTCAAATTAGTTCCTAAGTTTTCTCAAAAGTATTCAATTAAGGACATCCGTCTATTTAAAGATATTTTAGGCAGCTTCTTCTCTCAAAAATTCTTCTTTAAATACTCAAATTACCCTTTATTGAAATAAAAGTCTCATTCACTTTTTCTATATTATCCTCATTTTCTTCACTAGCGTCCTCATTGTGACCAACGACAACCAACATCCCTGTGTGATCCTTGCATGGAGTGGTTGGCCAGAACCATGTTATGGCTTTAAATAAAAGGATAAGTTTGGTATTTAAAAAAATCGAGAAAAAGAGTTGCCAAAAAATAACTTTAAATGACTGGATGTCCTTAATTGAAAACTTACTAAAAAACTTAGGGCCTAATTTAAAAACTTTTGAGGCTTGTGTCCTTTTTTGAAATAAGTTAAAAACTTAAAGGCCTTAATTGAAACTCCTCCAAAGTTAATTAGTGGTATTGCTATAATGTTAATCACCACCTCTAAAATTAAAGTTCGACCGTGGATAGCTTTGGTCTTTGCAAAAGTATGTGCATGTTTGCATGAGGGAAAGGATGGAGTAAAATTAAGGGTAGAGGAAAGAAAATGGAGTTAAGAGTAAAAGGCCCATGATAAAATGTTACTCATCAAGTTGTAGCCTTTTGTCATTGAGTACTTTTTAAGAGTAATTTATCATTATTAATTGTCTTTTAACAGTAATTTTTTACCGTTTAGTACAATTTACTCGTGAGCCCATTCTCTTCTCTTTTTCTTAATTTGGACCTTAGTTTTATTCCACTCTTTCCCTCTTGCAAACAAACCGAATCTTTAGTGATTTTTTATAATTTGGTTGCATTTTTTCTATAAATCTCTTTTTTCTGCCACGCTATAGTTTTTGACTCTGATAGATTTGTTTTCAGTGTAGGGTTTATCTTTGAGATGATTTTTCTTCTATCACTTAGTCTATTTTATAGTTTGATGTGGCTGTTTTAATAAAGTAATTTCTATGTCATGTTGTCTTCTCTTGGTTTGTGGTTCCAAATTATTTCAATCCATTGCAACAAGAAGTTATTAACAGTTATGACAAAAAAAAAAAAACAGGTTATTAACATTGGAATTATTTTTTACCAAAAAGGAAAAAGAAACAGCGGAGTTATTAATGGGAGTTTTCCAATTTATTCTTGTTTTCTAAGGTTATGTAACCTGAAAATACTGTAGAAAATGAAATAATTAGAAATATTTAAAATGGTAAAAGGTATACAATTCTTCGAAAAAATAAAATTTAGAAAACATAAAAATACTAGAGTGTTGTTATGTTACTTCTCACATTTTCTTGCAATGTACATTTTAAATTTCTTGCATTATTTGTTGGTTATGAGCATTTTTTTAATACTACACGATATAACCAAAGTATTTTTAACAGTGTTTCGATGAACTTACTTTTAACAAGAATAAGCACATGAATGATAAAGTGTTTCATGTATATAATGAATAATACATAAGATTGTGCCCAATGGATTAGTGGACCCAGGATTTTCATTTGGGTGGTGCGGTATATGGTCAAGTGAAGAAGTTAAATAATAAAATCAAATCTTTTAAAAGCTTATAATTTAAAGTGTTTATCGATTCACGTGGGTGCGGCACTTGGGTCCGCCCCTACTATTACCCTTATCTAATTTGTTATCCAGCACACCTTCACTTTGAACACATATGAACCAAATACGTATGAATTTATAGTAAAATGAGCTCCACCTAAAGAAGACTATTAAAGAGATGAAGTGTGAACGATACAAGGTGAGGAGTGGGATAGAAGGCATCAATATAAATGGGACCCCAACTTTCCTATTATTTAAATTTTTCTATGCTAATGGGTGGACATTTATTTCTCATCTTCTTTTGATTCACTTTTTCATTAAAAAGAATATTATTTGATAATTATTTTTATATATTCACCTTGGATCATGATATGAACTTCCTATTTATTCTAAACAAACAAAAATGCTCTTGTTGGATTAGACCTTTAATCACTATTGAATTGAATATTAGAAAAACTTAGATCAAAAGAGTGTTACTCCTTTAAAAATGAAAAAAATAGAATAGCTTGATGTTTTTTTTCCTTTAACCTTACCCACCCACAGCTGTGAAAATGCCAAGCACAAGGGGTGGGACTTGGGAGTGGCCTTAGACTTTAGAAGACTTAGAAGACTTCGCCAATGGTTTCCAAAGTCTCCTTGTCTTGGGCCTAGGGGCCTAGTGACAAGAAGCCGTCCTTGTCTTGGGCCTAGTGACCAGAACGCGTCCATGTGTCCATCTTTGCTTGGAAGCATTGAAAATATCGAATCCTAACATTTAAAACTAGACTCGGTCGAGGGTCAAAGTCTTCCTTTGTCGTCGAACAACTGTATCCTACCTGTCGCATACTATTCTACTACTTTGTTTAATACAGTCGGGATCATCTATGCCTTGTCGCTTACGCGATTGAAGTTGAACCACAACTCTTTGATGATGGGTTTTTTTCATTCTATGGTCTATGACTCTTTGGCTACTTAGTACGGGGTGTATATGTGCGGCATGAATCGGTTTAGAAGAAAAATCATCAATTAAATTGAATTCATCAATTTTTTATTTTCTAAAACCGAATCAAATCGCCCATGTACTCAAATCGAACCGAAAGAAACCATTTTTTGTTCGATTCGGTTAGAATTCATTTTATTTTATTTTTATAAAAAAATGACAGTACAATTGGTGAGATAAATCATCAAAATATCTACAAATAGTAGCAGCATAAGTACTCACTAAATCTGAACCAAACAACCAAGTCAAAATATTTAAAGTTATCACATCCCAAAACAAATCTAACATAAAACATAATAAATATTTAAGTCATTACATATCCCAAAGAAAATTAAAGAAAATAATCAAAGAAGCAGCAACTTTACTTCAAACTACCAGCACTCTAGCAACAGCTCTATAAGCCATAACACTTCCGATAACCCTAAAAGTAAAATCGCGGTATTGAGTTTATGTGAGTTTGTCGAATGAAAGTATGAAATTATGAAAGTATGAATACGGTCAGTTCGATTTAGACGGTTAACTTTGGGTTCAAACCAATAACCTACCGATATAAGGCAGTTTCTATGATTTTCAAACCGTTGACCAAACCGGCCTTCATAAAACAGATCCGAACCGCCTGGTTCGGTCGGTTCGGTCCTGTTTTACGGTGGTATTGGATTTTTTATGCAACTCTATTAGTTAGTCCATTCTTCCTACTTTCTAATTTAAGATAAGAATACAATAATATGTGAATCTCTTCCTCATCTTTATGTGATTAGCACACTAAGCTCAAATGTTTGAGGATGAGTTTTCATTCTTTGCCCTTTGATCATGCCCCACACCCCATATAATATTTTGGCCAATAAATATTATCATCTGCATTTTCGTCGTTATCATCGTCAAAACAGCATCCATTTTATCTCAATTTGTGAGTTCTCCACTTTCAATGTAAGTAATTTTTTTTCGTAACTTAACAATCTTGGATGTCTTTTTAATTAAAAATAAAAATGATGACAATTGATTTTATTACAATTGTGAACGATGAATTATTAATTATGTAAACGATGGGCAATCTGTTAATGAAATTGAGATTATTAGTTCATTGAAGAATATGATAATGAATTTGATGAGAGAGGTAGTGTGAAAAACCACTCACAAATTCTTTAGAAAAAATTAAGCTCAAAGAGTTTCTACTCTATTGAAAGAATAATTGGGAATACATTCAAAAGAGTAAGAGAGTATGTATAGAGAAAAAAAAAAAAAAATCTCTAATGGCATGGATGTCTCTAAGTTGAGAAAACCCTGGGGGATGGACGTCCAGATCCTAAAATCTCCATCTGTTTTTCTTATATGTTTCCTTTTCTTTAGGAAATTTTCAACTTTACCTTTTTTCTTTTTTTTCTTTTTTTTGGTAAAATTCAAATTCAACTTTACCTCGTTAGTTTCTTGTTTATTTCAAAACCCCCTTCTTTATCTCCATATCTTGAATTCCTTGAAAAACTTGGAAGTCTTTGGGTGCTCGAGATGCATGTTTCTGAATTCTTAAGATGTAATCCACATGATGGGGTACCTATATGCATTTAGGTGATTTGGGCTCGATCTGACTTGAGTCCTTCCTTAGCAATTAGGATAGAAATGAATCAAATAAAGTATTGATCAAAATGAGAATTTAGAGGGGGGAAGTAAAATGTTTAACCCAACAAGTAATTTTGGGTCAATTAAAGGGAACATAAATCCACCCGCACTTGGCCAGATCTATTTGTGCAAAGCTCAATAAAAGGGCATAGAATTCACAAGAAAAAGTCTAAATGGACAGAACTTTGGGACCGGTTTTTGGGCCGATCCCAAAGTTCTGTCCATGTAGCAGGACTCAATTCACAATAGATGAGCAATGTTGTATAGGTTTGAACAAAGGGTGTGGAAGCTAAAATATACCCCAGGTTGTTCAACAGTTTTTCTTTTCATCAAATTAGCAATCTATTACATTTTAGTGCATCTATTTCATGCATTTGGGACTCAAGTACAAACTAAAAAAAATGAAAAAAAAAAAGAGAATTTCTTATATCTAATTTAGTAACACTTGATTGACTAACCACTAACCATACATCAATTTTATCATTATCCTTCAACCCTTTGTTAACATAAATGGCTTTTTCCATGAATATTTTGGAGGTGAGAATATTGAAAAACTTTGGTAACTAGAGTCTCTTTTACCGAATAGTTTTTTTTATTTGAAGTATCAATCTTTCTTATTATTTTATAAAAAGGCTTATGAAAGAAAAGTACTTTTACAGAAGTGGTTAAAATAATCTCGGGACAATGCTCATGGAAAACTCCGCACACTCTGTCTCACTTCAGCTTCCTGAGAGTGAAACAAGAAAATTTTTACAGCGGAGCTCACATGCTGAAAAATCTGAACTACTCAAATGAACACCATCATCTAAAAGTACCTATAAATTGAAGGACACAGGGGAAAAAAATTATAAATAGAGGTATGCAGTGACAGGTCCCTCAACATTTCACTTTCTAACCTTAGATCCACAATCTTTTTTCATAGTGTGGTAGGTCATTTTTCCAAATTTGAAGACCTAAAATATCCAAATTATCCATTCTTTAAATATTCTTATTTATTTAAAGATAAACCATATCCCATGATTAGTGGGATATGCCATTAATAATGGTCAACTATCATTTAATTGGCCACGATTAATGAAAATCCCATTAATGAGGTTTTCAAATAAATTTTAAAAACCTATATCCCATAATTAGTGGAATATGCCATTAATAATGGTCAACTACCATTTAATTGGCCACGATTAATGAAAATCTCATCAATGAGGTTTTCAAATAAATTTTAAAAACACAAATAAATTTCAAAAGATGCAAATAAATTTCTAAAGAAGGTGGATAAATTTAAAAAGACGCAAATAAATTTAAAAAGATTCAAATAAATTTCAAAAAATGTAAATAAATTTCAAAAGATGTAAGTAAAATTAAAAAATGAAAATAAATTTCAAAAAACGCAAATACATTTGCCAAAACTAAGATAAAATAAATTTTCAAAATTTCAGAAGAATTTGCCAAAAACTCAAGTATTTTTGCTAAAACTCAGTTAAATTTATTTCAGAAAACGCAAATAAATTTGAAAAAACGCAAATAAATTTCAAAAGACACAAACTAAATTCAAAAACACAAATAGATTTTAAAAAACGCAAATAAATGTTTCAAAAAACTTAGATAAATTTTCCAAAACACAGAAAGATTTGTTCAAAAACTAAGTTAAATTTTCTAAACTGGAGATAAATTTGTCAAAAACTCAAATAGATTTGTCAAAAACTAAGATAAATTTGCCTAAAAATTTGATAAATTTGTCAAAATCTCGGATAAATTTTTCAATAACTCAGTTGAATTTGTCAAAAACTCAGATAAATTTGTCAAAAAATTGATTCTACAAACCGACACAACTAGCAGACCCTGATGGGGCATAGACTCCTAATCTGATTGCTGTTCTAGATTGGAGCCAGAGAAGCAGATTGAAGAAGACGATCTCAAAGGAAGAGATCCAGACTTCGCACAGAAGTAAAAGACGTTGTAGAAGACAGCCACGTCTCTGTCGCCCTGGTTGTTGCCGGAGAAGAACGCAAGAACCATTGCGCTACCCTCGGTGTTATGCCAGAATCGAGGAAGAAAGGCAACAAGATTGCCTGTTGTAGGCACAGAACCAGGGGACTGCAGTTGCACAAGAACCCAACCGATTTGTCTTCTTCACTAGAGTTCTTGCACCGAACTCTTTGTTTCTTCCCGACTTATAGCAATGGCGAGACGGTAGCAAGAGGAAGCTCCTTCTTCAGCGAAGACGAAGGCAACAAGACCGGACCCTCCAATCTTCTTTGCGGTTTTTGCAATCCAAAATCAGAATCCGAGATCCTCTGTTGTCGTCTTCTCTGCAAAAGATGGAATCAAGCCCTCAGAATGAGGGAGAATGGAAGATTTGAAATTTGAAATTTCATAATTTTATGCCTAGACTGTTGAAAGGGTAAATCAGTTATGAAAATGAATGATGTGGCGTATCTAGGGACCTCTCACCAAAATATGTCAAGTTATATGGACTATAGGCCTTAGAGAAAAAGTTGTTGGACTGGAGGCCTTACTAGACTGGACTGAGAGACTTTTGGCTAATTATCCCTTATAAATACTCATTAAATGATCTCCCCTTAAATGTAATAAAATGAATTAAGGTGACATGGAGGATAAATACCTGGCCATTAACTTTTGTAAAAGAATAATAACTATGCATAATTCATCAATGGAGTTTTCATATGGCCCCACCAAGCTACCTCTCACGATAATACGGTGATAAGTGTATACGAAGGAACATTTTCCACGCATAATATAGTCGAGTTATATATACACGGGGTCAGAGCTTGGCAATGTAATGAGCTTTGGGTGTAAAAAGCCCAAATCCGGCCCTTATATTATATGGGCCTACTTTTTTTAACTTGCCCGGCCCTTTTCACCTTGGCCTGGCCCTGGCCCTGGCCCATTGGCCTTAAAATCCTGTCCAAGCCCGGGATCCATTGCCTTTCTTAATCCATCAATCCGAAATTAATCATATTCCATGAAAAGTCAGTTCCATCCTCAGCTTCATATACTTCTGTTTGTTAGCCCTTTGTTTCTCCTTGTTAGAAGCACTTTTCATTAAACAGAAGAAGAAAACAACAAAGGACAGTAACCACAACATAAAAAATGATCAACCCTAGTGATTTGTTTTCCTCTCTGCAACTCTCTTCCTTACAAACCCATTTTCTTTATGAGGGATTTTATTGAGCTTTCAGTCTATCTACATCAAAGTATATTTTTTATTTTTTAATCCAGCCAAGGGGCTTGTACCCAAGAGAGAGCCTTAGACACACCACACAAATGGGAAAGAAGCCCGCACAAGCAGGAAAAAAATCTACACAAGTAGAGAAAGGTGAAAACTGCCGCCACTTACCAATGAAATAAGTGGCTTTTTTCCAAAATATTTGATTGGTGCATCAAATTAACAGACCCAGACCCAGACCCAGACCCCTACTGAGATTGATCCTTTAATTATCGGGCATCATTGGACTTCCCATAACCTTTATCCACGGACTTAGATTAATATCAAGGAGTCCTTTATGACTCAGAAACACATTTGAACGATGAAATCCTTGTCTGAACATGACCAGAACCCATTTGAGTCTGGCTCAAATCCAACCCATTGACAGTCCTGTCCATGTTTTGTCATGAAAGAACTTCACTAGCTAGATGTCAATGGAACAGCCAGTGAAGCTGTTTGGGCATGAACTCTTTTTTTTTTTTTCACGCTAGTTGGGTGAGTGGTACAAACTTTGTGAGACTATCTAGCTGACAAGGGTCTTGAGCAGAGTCTTGGTAGGCGTGTGAGATGGGATGCCCTTGGACTGTAACGTTGTTTTAGTTCATTGGCGAACCCGTGGAGAGAGCTGGTGGGGTATTTATGGCCGGGTCAACGAGGTTAAGGCATATCCAAGCCCAACCCAGCTTTGCAAAAAACTAGGCCCATATCCATCCAAATCTGACACAAGCCATAAGTTCTTGTTACGTCAGGCCGGAGCCTACCCATTAGGCCCAACCTGGATTAAATCCTGATTAATCCTAGCAATAAAAATATGACATAGAGGTGTAAATTCAAATAGAAAAAAATATTAAATACAAATGAAACAATACAAATAACACTAAAACAAAGAAAAATTTTTTTATTCATGTCTGGTACAAGTTAAATTAAGAAAAATAATTTACCGATATAAATTTTTTGGCTTTTGCAATAAGATTAATATTTTTTAATAGTATCACGAAACTATATCTCCTGTTGGGTCAGTCCAAGCCAGACTTCTAGCACATGATACGGGCCTGGCCCAATATTAAATGGGCCCCTATTTTAGATCTAGGCCCAAGCCGAGCACTAAAACCTAAGGCCTAATCTGGCCCAAAGTGGGTTGGTCGTGCCCTGTTTGGTTTGGCCCATGAGCAACCCTAGCTAGTGGGCCTTTTTTTCTTACCCTAGCCAAGGGGGCGGAGACCTATGATAGCACCTGTATAGGTGGGGAGAGAACACTTTCACATGA
The DNA here is from genome assembly GCA_003546025.1 of Camphora micrantha. NCBI lineage: Eukaryota > Viridiplantae > Streptophyta > Magnoliopsida > Laurales > Lauraceae > Camphora > Camphora micrantha. The sequence continues at coordinate 49,408,905 of QPKB01000004.1, read as the reverse complement.
GGAGAGAAAAACACAAACATGGGAGAGGCTGCCCAACCACAAGGAGAGAGCATTCGCAGAGTGGTGGGCGACCCCTCATTCTCCTGCGTATAGTACTTTCAAGCCGAGTTAGAGTTGGTTTTATTTTTAATTTTTTGGTTATGTTTTGTTTTCTTACATGGAATTGAGTTGTAAACTATCATAATCCTAAACCAGCTTAATCCATCAATGCAATCTATCAATGCAGGGGCAGCCCATGGGTCTTCCATGCATGGACACCCACGCCTGATCAATGCATGGGTTATCCTTTTCCAATATCTGACATGCCACCCAAGTATACCAGCACCGTATTCTCCCATAAGTACACTCGGGCCAGGACTCTGGTAGTGCTAGGGACAATCCTAGCACTGTGGCGAGAAGTGACACCTTTCAATGCCTGAGTCTTAACAAGCATCTATAATGGCATGTTAAGCTCAATGAAAGTACATAAGCTATATTACCTAAAAATGAGATACATTTACGCAATCCGTTGTGCACGAACAGCTTAACATTGAGCACTTTAACCATTGAAATGATCTTTGACAGCCTGCCGTTTGAGAACAAGTTAGGACTGGATGTGGTTTGGGCTGGTTAAAAATCATGCTACTTGACAATGCGAAGATTTAAAAGCCCGTTCCTGTAGGAAACTAGATTTTCTGAGGCTACCCTTACAAATGTATTAGCTCAAAACCCACATCCTTTTTTTTTTTTTTTTCTTTTTTTAACTTCGTCTAAAGACTGGGACCGAAGAGAGAGCCTGCATACACACGAAAAGACAGCCCGCATAAGTAGGAAGAAGGCCCACACAACTGTAAAAGAAGCCCGCGCAAGTGGAAAGAGGTGACGTGCCCAAGATTCAAACACTAGACAGCCAGGTGAGAACTGTTGCCACTTACGAGTGAGGTAAAGTGAGGTAAGCGGCTGTTCTCAAAACTCACATCCTTACTATTGGCAGTGGGACAAGTTTCATTCAAATTGAGGTTAGGCTGACAGTCATATTTGTCATGACTTACAAGGGATTCATTTTGACTTAAGTACTTCACCCCTCATCAATCTATAGTGGCCCAAATCTGATTTGACCCGTCCGACCATAACGGGTACTATCTTAATTTTTTGAATGAAAACGAGTTGAGGCCCTTGTGTGTTTTCAGATATGCCTATATAATTCTCAAGTCGTTGCCTAGAGATAGGATCCCGAGTCCAGAGATAGCGGATAGTGATCTTCTTAATATATAACTAGCAACAAAGGCTTCAAAAGTGAGAATATATATAGAATTATAGTAAGAGAAAAGATATTACTTAATTGAAATAAAAAGTATCATATAGACGCCCGCGCACAAGTATAATTGTACAAAACTGTCATACCATGATAATGTAATATGAAAAAAATCTTGCATAGACTCAATTAAGATTTTTCCAATAAAAATGGGTTGAGCTCGAATCTATTAGGATTTTCCCAAGGTCATATGAGACACTAAACCCCACGTTAATAATATACTGTGTGCCCGGACGGTATTTACTCAGTCCAAAGATCCGATCAATAAGGTTTAGAAACATAAATTTAACACATTAAAACTCAAAGATACTATTCAAAATTAATTTGCAAATAATAATAAGAAATAATAATCTTAGTTTATAATTTTAGAAAACCTAAGGACCCCATCCAAAATATTTTCCAAATTCATAGTAAGTCAAATGGTCTAATTTGGATTCGTTAAAGGCTAAGGGTCCATTTTCTAAATTCTAGAAACCCAAGGGTCAAGGTAAGACATTTAACAGAATTCTAGCTATGCAACATAAGTGAGGTCCACACTTTCCATACACCTTCAGGCCACCAATTCACATTCCCTTCTTCCTGCCAACATAGGTTCTGAAACAGAACCTCTTCCAAAACGGTGAGTTCCTCGCCTGATGTAGCAAGGTGCTATGATAGTGGGTCCCACTAATCAAGACCCAAGATCAGCCCCCACCATCAAGGTTGCCTAGGGACCCACTAAATGATCTATGGTCCGGATTAATCACTAAGTTACTTCTCCGGGCCCCACATCAAGATTAAACAAATAACATTACCACATTAGTGACTCACGCCCAAAGCACAAAAGGATCTGGATGATGGGCCAGATGGGACCCACTCCTTACGGGTCCACAACTACCGGGAAGGTAAGTCTGTGAAAGTGAACTCTAGGGTACATGAGTCTCTTATGGAGTCATGTAGATGGGAAGTCTACCAAAGGATGTCTGCAATCATTAATAGGCAAGAAAATCAATCCTCCCTCTCCCAAATGCCCTAACTTGTCTACTTTAATCCTTGGATTTGATACTGAACCTGTGCAGGGGGAGAGGAAGAGAGGGATGGAGATGAAGATGGGAGAGAGCAAGAGATAGATGGGGATGGCTTGTGCACTGGGTAAGTCTTAGTGAGAGAGAACATTGGGTCCACTCAGTTCATTTTGTGTCCTCACCTCAAAAGCCTTATTTATTTATTTATTTATTTATTTTAGCGTGGAGTGTCTACTAGTATTTGCATTTGGTGGTTAGGGCCATGAGTATGGGCGCTCATGGGTCAGGCCAGTCAACCTGAGCCCCATCAACATAATTTTTAGATTTGATCTTTTTTTTTTTAGTTTTTTTTTTTACAAAAAAGCCCCTACATTTTTATAAAACCTCCAAAAGGCTCCTATCTTATGGGTTTTTACTAACACCTCGCTTTACTAACAACTTGATTATACCAAAGTTGCTACTTCTGTTATAACATTTTTCCTTTTTTTTTTTTCGTTTTACTTAGCTACTCTGTATGGGGAGAGAGACCTCATTAAGGTGTTGCCTGGTATGATGAAAGGTACGTGGGCCCACAACTTACCACATGATCTTAGCATCCATACATGATTATATATATATATATATATAGGGGATATACCTGTGCAACATTCCCTTATCATATGGTGAGAGACAAACTTTATGGGGCCCACCTAGGGACCCACTAATCATGGAACTTGTGAGGGATGGGAGGAGACACCTTGGATGAGACCATATAACAAATTTGAGTCAATCCCATGCCTCTAACCCCTTTATCCGTGGCCCATAAATTTAATGACTTTATAATAAAGGAAAATTATTTGACCCTCGATCCAACGCATGGTTCAAAATCGCGGTATCGGTCGAGCCAAAAAACCAATATGGTATCGGTATCGGTTGCGGTTATCGGTTTGTTGCAGTTGTCGCGACGTGATTTTTGTTTTTACTCCAAAAAATTCTGAAAAAATATCCAAAAAATCCAGAATATTGGAAAACATTAGAAAAAATATTTTTTTCATTAGTACACACTATAAAATAAAATATCGGCCCCCCCTAAGTCATAGCATCCTATATCGCTGTTTATTTTTTTTCTCAAGTTAAATATGCTAAGTTTGGTGTTTGATATTTAGCCCATCTTCTTAATTAATAAATCAATCATTATAGTCCATATCTAACAATCCAAATCATTCAAAATAAATAAATTACCTTATATTAGCTTTTTAAAATTTTTATTTAATTTAGAGTTGGGTCCTTTATCAATTTAATCAAGCCACATAATTAAAATCATTGATGAAGGGCCCAACTCTAAATTAAGTGAAAATATTTACCTAGAATCATAGTTAGGCCAAAATTGAATTGATCATGCTACGTGATTTGAAATTTTGAATTATTACTCTAGATGTATTACAAGTGACTAATTTACTGTGCCCAACTCCTATTTGAGTAAGATTTTTTAAAGGCCCACACAAGAAAGGACATTTATCTTTGGGTGGTTTAGATTTAAAACAATTAAGCCCCTTTTAGTAAGGTGTAATTAAAAAATAGTGAGATAGATTGGAAATCTTGTAGTCTTCATAGTGGACCCACCTACAGAAATCTAAATCACTTAAAATGGTTGCCCTTCATCCAATTTCATTTTATCAACAAATTTGTTCTTATTAGATTGATTTTTTTTTAAAATTGGTTGATGGATTAATCTGATGGTAGGGCAATTTTCAATTAGAGTGAAACTTTCTTAGGGCATAATTGAGGGACGAAGAATTATTTTGAATGGTTTGGATTTGATGTAGGTGGGACCCATTGTGGGACCCATAAGATGGCATGGTTTTATTGATGCATAGTCAACAGAGTACTAGAAAAAAAAAGTAAAAAAGCCCTAAAAGGGGCATATCCTCATTCGCCCCTTTGATTTTGTAAGCTACCAAAACATAGGAGGGAAATAAGAGAGGGAAAGGGAAGGGGAAAAGGAAAGAAGGGGAAAAGAAAAGGAAGGGCAAGGAAAAAGAGGAGAGGAGGAGAAGAATAGAAAGAGGAATAAGGGAAGAGAGGAGAGGAGGGAAAAAAGAAGGCGGGCAATGGTGCGGCCGGCCAGTAGCTATGGTGGAGCAAAGGGCTGCGTCGCTGCTACAGATTCCAGGTGAGAGTCTCTCCTCATCCTCTCCTCCAATCTTTCTCTTGTATATATATATATATATATATATTTTGTTTCCCTTTACTGCAATATTTTGGAGTTTTTTCTCCTCCTTTTAACCTGCAAGAAAAGGGCATTAGGGAAGATGAAGAAGAGAACGACACCACTCATCGGCTAATATTTTGGAAATATCGGCCGATATATTGGTTTGGCCGATATCTTCAAACTATCGACCGATAACACCCAATAAATTGGGGATATTTGAGGAACCGATACCGATACCAATATCCCCAGCTGATATCGGAGCGATACTGACCAATACCGGTTCATATTGACCAATGCGAATTGGTATTGACCGATTTTTTTATCCATTTGGATAAGTGAAAATTCAATGAATTTACTGTACTTAAGGGTTTTCCATGTGTGTGGATAGTTCGGATGTGTTACAAAGTCAACCCTACTATGTTGTCCCTCACCATAACATGGTGAGGGATGGATGCATATGAATATTTCCATATATGGGGGATATTCCTATGCATCCTTCCCTCACCATATGAAAATATTTTCATATATATATATATATCAGTAATATTCAGGTGAGAACTAGTTCTCACATATTATATGAGAACTTTTTTGTGGGCCCCAATTGTAGGCTCCATTTGGGGATGGGACCAGGGGGATGTAAAGCTCTATGTGAGACCACCTCAAGTATCGAGTTTCACCCTAAACTCATGCCCTAAACCTCTTCATCTGTGACCCAAAAGTTTAATGGCTTCATATTCAAAAAAATATTCAACCTTTAATCCAACGGTTCAGTCCATTCGAACGTGTGTCAATCCTTGGGATTAGTGACTATCATGGGGTTCTCTATTGGTTGCTAGGTTTGGATGTGCTGTTAGTTAGGCCCCACAAAAAAGTTTTCATGTAATAGGTGAGAACTAGTTCTCACTTGAATATTTTCATATATAAATATATATCAACCTTTTTGGATTCACTCTATGTGGGCCCACCTGAAAGAACTGAAATTAGAGACCACAAGGGATGGAAACTTCTTACTATGGATTAGGATTTTATTGGTAATTGGGCATGGAAAATCCATGATCAAAATTGATCCTTCCACACATATCACTTGAAAGATTCTTTAGACAAATAGGATTCAACTCTCATATCATATTAGTTTGATGATAACTGTTTTATAAGGTGGGCCACATGTTTGTCTTGCACAACTGAAGATCAAATTTATAAAGTGTGGCCCACCTGTTAGGATGACCTGCAGTTCGTGGGTCAACGAACATAACATTAAACACGTCATAGTGCTAGACCTTCCCTTAATCGTTAAAAATGTACAGACAGAAAAATATAGGATTAACCTAGTTGATATAAACTATTTTATACCACTTTACATGTGGCCCATTCCATCCATGACCAATCCATACCCTTTATACACATGGTCTCCCCACGATTTGACGATCATAAGAATCTGAAACTAGTCTATTAGTTTTTTTATGTTGGCTAATTCATGGGTTAGACAAAACTCTAGGTCCATTGTATTGTATTTCCTAATTTATTTATCAGACCCTCTGTGTGACCGATCAAATGGTCTCACGCGCCCCAGTTATTTTGGGTGGTCCGATTAATCGGAGCCATTGTTCGATCGATCGGATGGCGTGGGCATAACAAGAAAGTCTCCAGTTCTGAAACGATTTGGTTTCCTTTTGAGACTTTGTTTCCCAATTTGAGTCCTACTTGCGCACTAAGTCTAAGGCACGAATTTGAGGCTATTTATAGGGGTTTGCATTCAACCCTAAGATATAAGCCAAGAAATTAATTCTCTCTCTTGATTTGAATTGAGAATACCATAAGAGAGATTTCTTTATTTTTCTAGAGCCATTGAGAGATTGTTTTGAAGGGCTGATCTAGAAAGTTATTGTTGCTTCTACTTCTCTTGTAGAAGATAGTTAATCTTGGTTCACAAGGTGCGAGGATATCAAGTAAGGAGAACGGTGTACCATGGAAGTCGTGGCAGCAGGAAGTTGTGCAAGAACCACTACAGTCCTTAAGTTGAGGTACTGACTAAGGTAAAGGAGCTGTGAATATATCTTGTAACTGTTCGTGAGTTCTTGATTTTTGGTTCGTGGTTTTTCTCCCTAGATAGAGTTTCCACAATAAAATTATGTCTGCCTTTTTTGGTGTATGATTGGTAGATTGTTAGTTCTATCTTGTTTAGTTGGTTACATCCGCGTGTGTTGGTTTGATTTATTAGAACCAGTATCCATTCTGGTAACCCTAAAACTTTTAATTGGTATTAGAGCGGGTTATATTATTTTATTGTGTTGATCCAAATATTGCTAGAATGGATATCTACCGAGAAGACATTTCTACCAAAATTCCTAAAGCTACTGGGAAGAAGAAATATTATAAAGCGATTCAGTGCTATGAGTGTCATGGTTATGGACACCCTGTTAGTGATTGTGGTAATAGGAAACAAAAAAAAAAATGGCTTTTAATTTGAAAAGGTCCGAGTCTAAGAAGCAGAGAAATTCATGGCTTTTCTGGCATATACATGTACTGCTACTCCACAAGTTTCTTGTGATGATGGGACTAATCATGATGAAAGTGAGTCAGATGTAGAACAACACTAGAAAACTAAATATCAAACGCTGTTTGAGAAAACCATGAAGATGCTAAAGATGAATGAAAAAGTTGCCAAAAAGTGGAAAGCGTTTGAAGAGTAGAATTCCTCCTTGAAAGTTGAACTTACGGAAGCACTTGCAAAAATACAAAAATTGGAGGATGAAAATAACAGGTTGGCTGACAAATTAATTGCTGAATCACAAAAGTGTGATTTACTTGATTTTGGTATGAAAACTTTGAAAGCAAAAAATTCTGATATGAATGGAAGACTCAAGATAGTTCTATCTGAGTTAGATACTGCTAAAGCTTCATTGAATAGGATGAATACTGGATGAGAAAATTATATGACATCCTATGTAGTCAGAAGGCACACACTGACAAGCATGGCATTGACTATTGAAATTCCAAGAGGGTCGATCACGAATCAACCCTAAAGATAAACACAGTCCCGACACAGATTTCAATATGGAAATGCAAAAGTAATAATCTAAGTTAAATCAATCAATCAATCACACAGATGGACACTTGATTTTATATGTGGGAAACCCTGAATAAGAAAAAAACCACGAGACCTCACCTTGGTCTGAAAAGATCAAAGCACTAACAAAACGAAGGTTACAAGATAAACTCACCACCCTTTACAGTTGAACGCAACTTAAGACAGTAGTGGATCTTGTCGACGAGCACGCCGTTCACCTTCTTCAGCACTTCAATCTCCATGCCTTGAATAAAGTGAATCAACTGAGAATATAGATGATGAGTCTCTAAACGAATAAAGCTTCAGTACATAATCCCCACAAGGGCTCTTAATTTGGAGATAAGAAATCTCTCTGGTAATGGTCTAAGTTTTAGAATTAGGAGAGATGCATTCTTTTGTGAGGCTTGGGGCTTTTGAAGAGGTTCTGGATCGTATTGAAGATATTGGGATCAAATAGCGTTAGAATAGGAGGTTTGAAACAAAAGATCTCATAACAAAGTCATCAAATCCGCCGCTGTCCGATCGATTGGATAGGCTAAATTAACTGGGACATTTTCAGAACCGATCAATCAGACCTTACTCCGTCTGATCGATCTGACAAGCGCTAACTGAGAGCTCTTAAGGACCGATTGATCGGACAGTCTAAATAATTGGGAGCCTTCCTAGCTTCTATCGATCGGACATAGGGTCCAATCGATCAGATGAACTGATCCAATTCAGAATTCTGCCTTTGACAAATCTTCGGGGTTCTTCGATGCTTGTTACGGTCTATCTAAAATAAATAGAAAATTACATTTTATAGACCTAAGTTTTGTCCATCCAATGAATCTACCAACACTCAAAACCTAACAATCTCCCCCTTGGCAATTCATGGACAAAACATCTAATACATTCAATCTACCCAAAATTTTTTCCTAGAATCAAATCTTCAACATATCATCATCAGATAATCCATCTTGAAAGCCTTGAAAGCTGCAATTCCTGTCCCATGCATTCTTGACAAAAGATCATGTTAAATAAAACTTGAAGATCAAATATGAAGATAGAATACAACACACACCACTCTCCCCCTTTTTGGACATAAATTGGCAAGACTAAGAAACTTATATTAGCCGGTGATGCCTAATGATTACAAAAAAAACAAGTGATGCAGCAATAATATTCAAGAAGTCAGTGAGTGATAAGCAACGAGAAAAACAGTGTGAGAAAAATAGGAATCATCTAGACATCTAAGAAACTGAGAAAAACAAACAGAGCCAACTTCAATAAAGAGACACTAGGGCCTACTGTGGAGGTGGGAATTGACGAATGAGGGTATCAAACTTCCCCTCAATTCTGTTACCCTGTATGGTCATTTGTTCCATGCAGGCAAATACCTTGTGGAACTGAGCATCCACTCAATTTTCCAGCAATTCAATCTAAGTAGATTGATCCTACAGACGGTTCTCAAAATCCTGAAAGTAGCCTTGCATCCATTGATCATACATTGGAGGAGCCTCATCTCTACAATAGCACCTTGGTATTCTTCCTCACCTTCACTATCATCAGACTATACGTGGGATGAAGACAAACTGACAGTCCGATAGGTTATCTTCCCTCTTCCACAAACAATGGTATCATCTGGTCCCACTACCACACCATGGGAGAAGAGAATCCTTGTCACAAGGATGCCATATGGAAGAGAGGTATTTCTTGCACCTTCAAGTGCATTCGGCATATGTTTATATATAGCAAGAGGAAGATCAATGGGCTGCCCTATCTCAATCATGTACAAAAGATAACCCGTCTCCATAGTAATCTCAGACGTGTGATCCTTTGGCTCAATATCGGAGCAAGCAAAAATATTGAGAAGAAGGTAGGCTGGTGTGAGATCTTTTTGTTTAAGAAGACTATTGAACCAATCTCAACGATGTCCACGGAGTGTGGTAGACAGTACATCCCAATCATTGTTGTCTTCATCATTCATGTCATCGGAGTCTGGTTCAGCAGTGGGGTAAATAGCATCCAGACTTCTATCAATTTGCAGAAATTGACTGAGAAAATTTGGATTGATCTCAATTGAAGTTCCACGAACGAAAAACTTGAAAGACTCCTGGCCTATATCATGAATGTTATTGTAGAATTCCCTAATCAAGGAGCCATAGGCTGCACAATCAAACTCATAAAGAGAAGACCATTCTTGTTGAATGATCCAGTGACGGAAGTCATTATTGATCCTTTGCAAGTCAAGTTGTCATTCCACAAGTACTTGTTTCTTGGAAAAGACTTCCTCAAATGAAGTTTCTTTGGCAAGGCTTAGAAACTTTTGATTGTTGAAACTTGGTGAAGAAGATGAACTCCCACGATAAGTTGGCCTTTTACGTGGTTGGGATGCTTTTGAGGCCATGGGATCTCTTTAGGGCAAACTAACAAACATTTGGTGTGCACTAAGTGTAGAGAAGAGACCAATCACCAACCTTACAATGTACTCCCCAAAACAAATCTTCACACACTACTCCCACAAGTAGAACACACAAGCTCCTTGTCTATGCTCTACAATAGCACCACAAGGAAATCCTCCACAATCAGAATCACACAAACTCCACTTCAACAACTATTGACACCATCCAATATTCCAAGACACCCACCAAAACCAAGCAATAGGAAGCAAATAGAATAATTGGAAGATAAATGGAGAAGAGAATACCTTTGAAAAAGCTTGGAAGCACAATGGAGAAAGCCTTGGTGAAAGGGGGAAAAGTGGAGCTAGGGCTTGGAGAAATGAAAGAATGAGAAAGAAGAATCTCAGGTAACTTAATAACAGGACTAGTTACACTGTCCGATCGATCGGACAGAGAGATCTGATCTATCGGACCTGGGCTTATTTGGCTCAAAGAATATTGGAAAAAAAAATGCTCAAAAAAAAAAAAAAAAAAAAAAAACTAAGAGAAGGGCATTGCACAATATCAAATCAAACTTTCCAAAATAAAATCCCTTAATGATCATGCACAAAAATTTGACCAAGCTTGAGATTGCTAGTGAGAGTGATAATTTGGAAAAAAATTTTGTTTGTGCTAGGATATAAACACAAGAGAGAATCATCCTCACTAGCAAAATAAACATATCAATGCTCCCCCTAAATTTCAGGCTTGTTCTACCTTTTTTTTATTTTTAATGTGAACCATCATTGGTAACTTTCACACTAATGAATATGGTAGCCTTTTTCAATGAAACTTTTCAATCATATGACGGCTATCACACATACTCTTAGGCAGTCCTATTCCTCTGGTTATCAAGAATGAACCCCCCCTGTGATCTTGTAACCTTTTTTTTTTTTTTTAATTCGTATGTAAAATTGCCAGGAAAGGAGATTTGAAATCATGCAAACACCCATAATCATCAAACAATGAATTTTAAGTGTGCAAAAATATATATATATATATATATATAACTTGGCAAACTTAAGTAAATCACACGCTAGGAAATCAAATAATGAACAATGATTGATTGTGCATAAAAAAAAAATGAATTAGTTAGGCGTAAGAGCAAATACCTAGGGACTTACAGAGAGAATCAAACCTAGTGGGATCCAAAGGTTTGGTGAGGATGTCAGCCAATTGGTTCTCCGTAGAGATATGCTCCCAGTAAAGAACTTTATCTTCAACCAAATCTCTAATGCAGTGGTTCCTGATGTCTATATGTTTGGTCTTGGAGTGTTGTACCGGATTCTTAGATATGTAAAATAGCACTTTTGTTATCACAATATACTACCATGGTGTTCTGATCAATACCGTAGTCAAACATTATTAGCTTCATCCACAGTAATTGTGTATAGCAGCTTCCAGCTGCTATATATTCTGCTTCAGCTGTAAATGGAAAAGTGGACGTTTGTTTCTTGTTGCGCCATGCAACAAGATTGTTGCCAATAAAGAAACAGCCACCAGATGCGCTTTTACGATCATCAACATAGCCTGCCCAATTGGCATCTGAATAACCAATAAGATTACTGTTGGTATCTCTTGAAAACCATATCCCAAATCCTGTGGTGCCATTAACGTATTTTAGAATTCTCTTTACTGCTTGAACATGAGACTCCTTGGGTCTTGACTGGTATCTAGCACAGACACATACACTGAAGGAGATGTCTGGTCAGCTTGCAGTTAAGTACAACAGACTGCCAATCATGCTTCAATATAGTCTTTCATCAAAGTCTTTCCTAGAAGAATCTAAACTTAGATTGACAGAGGGGCTCATTGGAGTGCTAAAAAGTTTTGATGTGTTCATTCCAAATTTCTTCAAGAGATTATGGGCATATTTGGTTTGAGAGAGAAATATCCCATTCTCACATTGCTTGATTTGAAGCCCGAGGAAAAATGAGAGTTCTCCTACCATGCTCATTTCAAACTCATTCGACATACAAGTGGCAAAGAGTTTGGACAAATTTTCAAAGGTAGAGCTGAAGACAATATCATCCACATAAACTTGAATAATGAGAATATCATTCTTCTCTCTTTTTATGGATAAAGTTTTATCCACACTACCTCTTCGGAAGGCATTTTCCAATAAGAAGGCAGTCAACTTTTCATACCACGTAGGGGAGCCTGCTTCAATCCATAGAGGGATTTGTGCAATTTAAACACATGGTCAAGATAGTGAGGATCCTGAAAACCCTTTGGTTGTTCAACATACACTTCCTCATTAAGGTAGCCATTCAAGAATGCACTCTTTACGTCCATTTGATACAGTTTGATTTTTAAGGAAAAAACAATTGCCAAGAGAATACGAATGGACTCAAGTTGAGCAACCGGGGTAAATGTTTCATCAAAATCAATTCCCTCCACTTGAGTATAGCCCTGGGCAACTAATTTGACCTTATTTCTAATGACTTGGCCAAGTTCATCGGTTTTATTTTTGAAAATCCATTTTGTGCCCATGACAATTGTGTGTGAAGGCCTTGGAACAAGTTCCCAAACACTATTACGCTCAAATTCTCCTAACTCCTCATGCATGGCATTAATCCAGGAGTCATCAATATGTGCTTCATTCACATTTTTTGGTTCTAAGGAGGAAACATAACACAAAAAATTTACCTCGTTTTGTACCTGATTTTGAGTTTTCAATGGAGCATGCACATCACCAATGACTTTGTTAAGGGGATGATCTTTGATGACTTGTCCTTTTTGTGATTTTGGATGCACTGATTTGCTTGGAGAAGGTGGATGATGTGATGTATCTGAAACAGAAGATTGCAATTTTGAGCCAGAGATTTCTGCTTCAGTTTCTGAATCTGAATCATGAACAACAACTTTTGGGACTGGTGTCTTTGGTTCTTCCAGTTCCTTTCTAACTTTGACTGGATATTTGACTAGCTCAAAAACCTTAAGGTCAACATCAAAAAAATTTCCTTTTCTTGTTTTAATCAAAACAATATTTGACATATAATGAACTCGTTTACCCAAAAAAAAAAAAAACTTATAATGAACTCTTAAAACATCTTATTTGTGATGCATCCTTTTCTTGAAATAATAGAAAGCTGTTGACACAAAAAATGTCACTATGTCCCTTCAACACCAAAAGCTACATGGAGCCATATCCTGCCATAAATAGGAATGCGCCACTTCAAGCACCAGATCTTGTCAGAATCAAACAAAAACTGCAAGATCCTTCAAAGCAGCCAGAAGAAGGGGACACATGAAGTTTCGGGCCATTTCGACGTCATTTGGCCTAACTTCACTCCTCCGACAGCCAGACAAGAGCTCCCGGCAGCGACAGTGTCGAAGACTTCAAAACTTCGATCAGAGCCTACGGATGACCTCAGAATACCTCCAAAAGGCCCCCTGCCAAATTTCAAGTCAAACGAACAACGTTTGACCCTTCATCAACTCTCGGAAAGTAAAAACAGGCCTACCGGCAGTGGAGCACCTCGGAATCATGGCATCTAAATTGGAGCTAATGGATCATCTCAAAATGACTCCAATAGGTCCCCTGTCAAGTTTTAGGACAAATGGACATCGTTTGGTCTAGTTTCAAAGCTCGGCATTTTCCTCGAGGTGAAATCAAGGCGAGCATTTGCGGGACCCCAAAAGGCTTCAAAACTCAAACCAAAGCCCATGGTTGGTCTTACTTACTACTCAGGAGGCTCCCTGTCAAATTTCAGGTCAATCGGACATCGGTTGACCACAAGTCAAAGCTCGGCATTTCTCTCATGGCGAAATTAAGGCAAGCATTTGCGGGACCCCGAACGGCTTCAAAACTCAAACCAAAGCCTATGGTTGGTCCTATCTACTGTTCAAGAAGCTCCACGTCAAATTTCAGGTCATTCCGAAATCGTTTGGCCTAGTTTCAATGCTTGACAAAAAAATCGGCAATACCGCACAACAAAGTCTTCGGCTTTCCAGAAAAATAGGAAACTTTGTGCTCCGATTTGTGTGGCTTCTCGTAGGGTTTTCTTCAAGAGAATCAGGCAATAAATGAGGGGAAATGTAAAAAAAAATACAGAAGAAAAAAGAATGAAAAAAGATCGAAAAACGGCGAAAAAAAGGCGACCGAACGGCGGCCAAGAAATGGGCCCAAGGCCCATGGTCGCCGGCGACCTTGGCCCATGGTCGCCAGCGACCATGGAATTCTGGCGACCCAAAAGTCGCAGGAAGCCCCTTTTCTCGGGTCCTTTTCGCGTTTCGAGTTGATTGGCCCTTGTGATTTTTCCAAAATCTGATTTTTCGTGCATGAAATCCGTCGATCTTCGTCAACATCACAGATTCGCCTCCGAAATCATTGGATGATCATTAGATGCCTCGAAATCGCCAACCGGCCGACAAAGAAAGCACACTTTCTGCCCGCCCGATCGTGAAATCGACAGGACAGATGTTGCCGGCACATTGACATTAATCAATGTCTGAAATTGCATCGCCATCCGACATCAAACAACATGTGGATCCACCGGCGATCATCGCAAAAAGAATTCCAAAAAACGCGGCGCAGCCCGCGACTCTTCAAGCGACTTGGCGACCAATTAATGAGGTTAAATGACCCATTTTATGACAAGTTAATGCGGTCATTAACTCATTATTTTGGACGGCCCAATCAAAAGCAAGCAAATGGGAGTTACAAGTCAAAGGATTTATGGCATTAAAGCCATGAAACTCCTCCCATGATGGGGATTAAAGACAATTAAAAGCTCATTATCCTCCATCGGCCAATCAGATTCAAGGAAAAAGGAGTTACAAAACAAATAATTTAAAACTAGTAACTCCTCCCATTATGAGCATTAATGCATTCAATGCTCATAAACCCTCCTAAATGGCTACCAAAGGCCTATAAATAGGAGGGCATTCCAAAGGGAAAAGGACGGAAAAAAATCCAGAGAAATCGCTAGAAAAATTCACCCGAAGTCCGGAGAATTGCCCAGAAAATCCAGAACTCCTGTAACTCTGCTGCAAGACCACCAAAAGGTGATTGAAGCACCCTTGGGGGACCACCCCCCCAAGGACCTCCCTTCTTTTACCAACATGGCTAAAACGTGGCTTTTCAGCCCGTTTACTTAGCTTTTTATCGGATATAAGACCTTCTCTTGGTCTTTGTCCTTTAAAAATCTGAGGTTCAAAAAGCCAAGCCAAGAATCCAAGAATCATGTTCTCATCTGCATGGACGACGGAGGAGCCCATACATGACTCGCGACCGTCGATCTGAACGTGTCCCCACAATCGAATGAGAAGTCAGATTCCTTTTCTTGATTTCTATTGTACTTTATTTTTCTTTTAGAGACAAAAATCATAACTCTTGTCTTTCATAATGGATAAGATTTGTAAATCGCCTTTTACGGCAAAATCGCCTTTCACGGCAACAAATGAAATCGCCTTTCACGGCATATAAAAAAAAAACACTTTTGTCTCTTTTCTTAAAATATGTGTGCAATGGGAAACTAGAAAAAAATTCATTTCCCCTTTCTACTTGTGAAGGTGGATCTTTGGATCACCGTTTCTAAATTCCAAGTGGAAAAGTGAAATTGGCATACCCGTACAAAAAAAAAGAAAGATGTTGATACCCTTTACTTTTTTTCTCCTCCCCTCCGCCGTACCCTGAAAGACCCGGGGTGGAGGCAGCGGGAGAAAGGGAAGAATCGGGTCCATCAAAAGCGATCTACAAAACATAGAAATCAGGAAGCATAGAAAGAAAAAAAAAAAGAGGAGATCTCAAATAGAAGAAAGTCTTAAACAGAAGACACAAAAACAAAACCAATAACAAATGTCAGAACAAAAGGCAATATAAACAATCATACAAAAGTAACGATTGTTAAATAACAAACTCAAAGTTAGAAAGCGATATGCAAAACATAGAAACCTTCTCTTCAAGCCCCCCCCCCCCCGCGCCCCCCCAAAAAAAAAAAAAAAAAAAAAAGAAAGAAAGAAAAAAAAAAAAAAAAAAAAAAAGCTAAAGAACCCATCAAAGCTTTTAGAAATAACTATCTGCTCTTCCCTCCCTTTGCAATCCCCCATAAAAAAACCTTTGTCATAAATAAAATTGTTGTCCTATTTAAATAGGCCTCTAAATAAAACCAGCCTCATAATATTATCCAAACCCTTGATTTAACATCTTTACAATTTAATAATAGAGATTTTTCCTTATAACTTACCTTTAGAGATGACTTTTCCCTCCACCTTTCCAAAGTTTGAATATTTCCCCCGTAGCTACATTTAAACCATTTTAGGACTAAAATGCCCATAGTGTGGGCTATAACATAATAAAAATGTATTCTTGTAAATAGGTTGGGATTTGGTCAATGAAAGCACTCAAACTTGTATTACTGCATTTGTTGGTTGAAAATGCAATGGTGTAAATGGGTTTGGATGAAAATATAAAGCATTATTCTATAATTGAAAAGTGGTGGTCTAATATGCATTTTCTTAAATTCTTTTAGATCTTAGGGAATGTTTGGATCTATGAATATATACAGAATAAATTATTTCTTGATTTAAATACTAGAAAAATTATTTCGAGAGGAAACTACCGGAAAAAGGCCCTAAGGACCCCCATGGATGGTTGATGACCCAGTATAATGTTGGAGACCAGAGAGGTCCCCTGGGCCCATTTTATTTTTTTTATTTGTTCAATGAAATAGTCGATATCGACCATTCTGGCAATTTTACACAACTATTTGAGCCTCATTTCTCCCTCATTCCACGGTCGTCTCTTTTCCCTTTTCCCTTCATCTGTCACAATCGACATTTTCCCCTTTTAGGTCTGAATTCTCCTTGGAAGGAATTAAGACTTTGGGTGGCTCAGGAGGCTGATGTATTCTTTATTAATGGTGCCAATGTAGTGTTCTATCTTCTTCATCTTCTTCTCCAAGGTCTTTCAAGAGCTTTGAGATGTCGAGTTTGGTTGGGCTGTTTCGTGAACAGGGGGAGCCTTAATCTTCTTCATCTTCTTCTTCAATGGATTTCAGTCTCTTTAAGAACTTTCCCTTCATCCCCTTCATCTATGTTCTTATAGATATTTGAAGTGAAAAGCAGCTATTAGCTATCTTGATAACCCAATTCCTGAAATGAGGTGAATATGAGGGATTGACTTCAACCAAGAGATGAAATCATTGCTCTTGATTTTCTTCCTTGATCTTCTTAAAAATTTGAATAGAAGATTGCAGTTCTCTGAAAGCCTAGTTCTGGTTCTTGAAATGAACATATGAAAGAAATAATTAGGTGAGGGATTCTTGGATAGAATCAAAACTTCTGTGGACTTTTATAACAAAAGCTAAAATCAATTCTCTTCAAAAGCTCAGTTCTTGGCAGACATATATGGTTGGTGGTTTTTTCTTGCTCTTGATAATCTTTTAGTCATATTGTCGAACATCTGCTCCGCGTTCTTCTTGCTCGCCTACGGAAGAGAGATAGCGTTTTTTCCTTTTTTTAGCTCTAATGGTCGATATCGACCAATCTGTCAGTTAGATTTTTTCTCAACTTACTCGTTGAACATGACATAATGGTCGATATCGACCATTACTACTTCCTCCTAATGGTCGATATCGACCAATCTGTCAATCAGATTTTTTCCAACATATAACTATCTTATTTGCTGAATACTATAAAATGGTCGATATCGACCATATCGCAAAATGATAAAAAAAAGATTGAAAAGGAACTAGAGGACCTCTCACGTCTTCAACATATTACTGGGTCCTCGTTGATCCTATGGAGTCCTATGGGGTTTTTTCCCGTAGTTTCCTCTTATTTCGATATTGTTGTTCTTGGGAATTTCCAAAACATTTAATAGACTTTGAACTAAGCAGTTTGGCAAATATCCCATATTATAATATACGCTAAATTTAAGATTAACCTTACTTTTAAAATGAGGGAAATGGTCAATAACTTTATTATTTTTTTAGTATTTTTTTAAATGACAAGATGTCGACACCATTTTCTAGAAATTCAATTAAATGAAAATAAAAAAATCTCCAATTATATTTTTAAGATAAGGAATCCATGATAAAATGGGTTTCTTGATTTTCTCGGAATTATATTCATGCAAACAAACATGTTATAAATTCTCAAGAGAAGGGATTTTATGGTAAAATAAGTTCCTTTGAATTTGTACGAGTTTACTTTCATGTGAACAAATAGATCCTATATTTCATGGAAGAATGAGTTCTTTTGAATTCTTAGAAATTCAGATCCATACTAATAGATCATAATTTAACAATAATGAATTCATTTCTTTAAAATATTTGATAATTCAATTCCATACAAATAAGCTAAGGTATTAGTGGTAAAGTGGTTCCATATAATTTCTAAGAATTATTTTCATACAATAAAATCAACTCTAATCAAGAAAAGCAACTAAAGTTTCATGAGCCTTCCATCCTTACTATCTATCAATCAATGTGATTTTTGGTGTTAGGACCCAGAAAATGTATCATGGAAAAAAGACCAATTTTTATAAAAAGATAAAATGATGATATAATTAATTTATCATATTTGAGCCCCACCTTTCATTGTTTAAAGTTTTCATCATATGATCAACCACTCCAAATATATTCATTGCATCGTATTTCACTTTAATAGGTAAATGTGGATTGTACACATAGAGGTGGGCTACACAGGGTGCAATGACCAAATGTTTGATAAAGAAAGAGGAAAATAGAAATCATACCAAGAGGGAAAAACAAGTAAAAACCAAAGAATGAGGATGCCTCAATAAAAGGTTTGGGTAGTTTTGACATTTCCCTTCGCATTGAGAAGGTGTAGGGAAAATTAATGTTTTTGGGAAGGTGGAGGGAAAACTCATCTCTAAAAGTAAGCTATAGGGAAAACCCTTTTAATAATATAGATTTTATTAAAATTCAATTGAGAGGCTAAAAGGTCAGATCAAAATGATTAATTATTCCGCCTCTTTTAAGATCTGATTGGAGGATAGGATACAATGCATGAGATCATAGATGAATGTCAAATTGAGTATGGTGCCAAACAATGGGAAAACTGTGTGAAGAACGTACACTGATTAAAGTGGATCTAAGTGAGCCCTACAGTTTCTACCAGAAAAGGAGAAAACAAAGAGAGCCCTCTAGGGTTGGACCACCATTGCACTCGCAGGAGATCCGTATAGGTTGTATCAAGCATGCAGGAAAAATAAAAAGGAACCAAGATTGGTCAAACCTAAAGATGGGGTTTGAATGTTTGCTTTGAAAATGTCATTCCGATTGTATCATTCAGACCAACAAATCATATAGTTAGCTTTCTTCTTAGGATAGTAATAATGATGTTTTTATTTTCGGCTCTGACTAAACTTTATTAAACAACTATTGAGTGCACTCCATCTTGTTGTCTGGCATAGCATGGAAATCATATTAAGATCAACCTGCCAACCTTACATGAATCAACCCAGTAGTATGGTCGGTCAAACTCAAGCATCCACATGTTGCCTGACCCATCATCCTCACCAAACTTACTGTACCTTAACCTGCCAACTTGACCTTGATCTGACCTGTAAATTTAGGGTTTGGATTTACAATCTCAACCAGATTGATAAATTGCGTCAGGTTCTAATTGGGCCCAACGTGAAACATCCAAGCAGGGCCAAATACACACAGCTCTATAGTAAGCATCAAAAAAAGTAAACTCAAATGAATGATTTCCAATAATTAGGCCTGATAATAGCAAAAGCTCCAAAGAATTTCATAACATAGAGCAAGAAAGGTTTTATGGTGAAAGTGATGACTCTGCAAAGCATCCACTGACTATCATGGGTTCCCGAAGGTAGGTTTTGATAGCCTTCGTTATTTTGTAATTGAATGTATAACCACTTAGTGGTATTTTACTCATTTTAAAGAGATTAAGAAGAGATTGGATGGTAGTACATAGTGCTTTTGAGTTGGGTCAAACTTTTGTTTTGATGAGTACTGCTCTTACTTGAATAAGAAACTACTAGAGGTCTTTATGATTTCATAATACTTGAGAGAGAGAGAGAGAGAGAGAGGGGTGTTTCCTGGCTAAACCTTTAGTTGAATCAATCGCAAGGGGACTAAGAAAGAAAAAGGAAATTGGTCTACAGACATACTCAATGTACAAGTATACTTTGCAGCTGATGATTGGATGGATGTGGTGTTTGGCTTAGATGCGTCATGTGCTACACCAAGGATGCAGGCACAACCTTGGTGGATTTGGGCTCACGTCCCTTTTTATGGATTTAAATCCAGTTCTAACTCAAAATCTATGATCTGTATTTGGATCGCGCATCAACTTCAAAAATGGATCTAGGCCAGAAATAAGATGTGGGGCATTCGTATAATCGGATAAAAAGAGATTAAAAATATTTTTTTTAAGGATTTACAAAAATAAAATAAAAAAAAAACACTTTAGTTGCACCTTAAACCAAAAAGATCATTTTAGTTTCCCTCCTACCAAACCGGTCTTCCCACCAAGAACTGGAATACCGATTTGGTAGGAGGAAAACTAAAATGACCTTTTTGGTCTATGGTGCATCTAAACTGTTTTTTTTTTTTTTGGTAAAAGAACTCTTTTTTTAAAAATACAAGTGGGGGCTATTAAATGGTACATGGTTAAAGCTGAGTAGACCCTCAAAATGAATATAAGTTAGGTTATTTATGCCCTTAATACTTATATCTATTTTTGAATATGTGAATGCATTCATCTTAGATTTTTATTTCTTAAGTCGAAATCCATAGGAATTTGGTTTTCATATCCAAAATTGACATTCTGAATTCAAATAAGAATGGAAGGTCATTCAAATTGGATCAACACTCTGTAAATATATAAAAATCATAATCTTGAATGAGATAAGGCTTGGATGATGATCGTGGCAGTGAAATAATGACGTATATTTGTTGATTAAATTTTGATAGAAAATTAATAATAAATGCTTTGAATTTCTTACTAAAAAAAGGTCCCAAATTTCAAAATTATTGGTAGAGATCTATAAGAGACTACAAGAGAATCCCTGATTTGATGAAATGACTACCAACCCTCCATCTTCCGCAATTAAATTTATGAATTTTTATTGCCCCTCTAGATCTCAACCTTTAGCATTCACTTTTCCATTCCTCAATAACCTAAAAGTAAAAGCAGGTCTGTGTGAGAGAGACCTTGTGTAATTAGATTTAGGAATTTTGATGGCCTCTCTAGATATTAGAATAAATTAGCGAAATGTCCCTAAAGTGGAATGTATCCAGCCTCTGGTCTACGCAAATTCTGTTTAAAGGCTCTGGTCCACTCAGCTAGACAATTTACAACTAGAGATCCCAATGTCCACATGATCACATATTTCAGGACTAATGCCCCCTCAACTGTTTTAGGCATAAAATTTTGAAATTTAAATTTTCAAATCTTGTATTTTCCCTCAGTTATTTCTTTGCACAGAACTCAACACCATCGTCCTTTTGCTATCGTCTTCTCCGATCCGATCTAGAACAACAACCAGATCGGGTTGCTGGAGAGGACATCCTCTTCTCCAATTCGGTTTCTGTTCACTACTACATTAAAAATACTCTGCTACAGGACTTCTTCTCCTCCCCTTCTCCGACGTAAGCGACGGGCGGCGAAAGGCTGCAGCGGAAACTAGCTTCGGCCGCGGTGGGACGGCTCCGCTCTTCTTCTCCAGGACCATGCGATCCCAAGAACTCAAGTCTATTTCGCTGCAACGATCCGGATTTCCCTGTCTTTGCTTTTCTTACAGTTGTCTTCTCCGACAACGTTGAAGCACTTCCGACGAGAGGCGACGACGATGGTGAAGAAAGTCTCTAGCGACTTGTTGCGTGGCACGATGGCAGCACAAAACCTACGGCGATTCCATTCTTCGGTTCTGGCGATGATGGGCATAATAGTTCGGCGCCACTTGCTGGGATCGTAACAGAACCTTCTTCTTTGTTTGAAATTTGATTTGAAAACACCAAATCAATCCCTGCCTCTACCTGCCTATTTCTATTATAGAAACCAGATACGAAGAGGAACAAGAGGTCTGGTTACCAGGCCAGGCCAGGCCAGGTTCAGGTTCGGGTCACTTCAGCCTGACCGTGAAGCAGAAAGCCCAGCCAGTAACAAGTTGATGTTCTGGTTTATGAAATTTATTTGAGTTTCTGTTAAATTTATCTAAGTTTCTATTAAATTTATCTGAGTTTTTTATTTTTTATCAAATTTTTTTGAGTTTTGCGCAAATTTATCTTAGTACTGAATCATATTTATATGAGTTCTAAACGAATCTATCTGAGTTTTAGGCTAATTTATCTGAGTTCTGGAACAAATTTATTTGAGTTCTGGACAAATCTATTTGAGTTTTCGGCAAATTTATTTGAGTTTTTGAAAAATATAGCTGAGTTTCTAATAAATTTATCTCCATTTTTATAATTTTAACTGAGTTTTTGAACGAATCTTTCTAAGCTTTTAAAAAATTCATTTGCATTTTTTTAGATCTATTTGTGTATTTGGATTTTATTTGTGTCTTTTGAAATTTATTTGCATTTTTTGAAATAAATTTAATTGATTTTTGGCAAAAATACTTGAGTTTTTTGAAAAATTTTCAGAAATTTGAAAATTTTATTTATCTTAGTTTTGGCAAATGTATTTGCGTGTTTTAATTTTATTTGGGTCTTTTGGAACTAATTTGTGGCTTTTGAAATACAATCGACAGTTTTTGTAAGTTTTGAGTAGCGATCCCATCCGACAGTTGGCTAGTCTTACAAAATCATAACCTATTCTTACAACCAGGGATCGCTACTCAAAACTTACAAAAAAGAAAAGGGCTAAGACTGAGAGAACTTGGAAACTCTTAGTCTTACACTAAACTACTTAATTACTTCTACTCAACAAGAGGGCTGACAGTCCCTTTTATAGACAAAATTTACAAACTATAGCAGACTTGAAGACGCTTGAAGTCCGAGAATTATTGAGGCTGCTTGGGGGCTGTATTGAGGCGGCTGCATGATGACTCCGGATGCGAAAGCATTTGAAATCCGGAATACATATCTTCAGGTTTGATTCAATGTATTGATAGTGACTTGGCACTATTTGGTATTATTTGGTACTATTGAAATAGTGATATGGTACTATTTGAATAGTAACCTGGAATAGTTTATTAGGATGAATAGTGCTGCATAGTAGTCAGCTGTCGGTTTGATTGATGAATAGTGACTGCTGAATAGTGCTGCTGCATAGTGTCAAATAGTGGTTGCATAGTGCAAATAGTTGCAAATAATGAATTCTTGAACGTGACATTATCTGAATTGTCGCTTTCGAGCTTGATTTTTTTGATTAAGCTGGAGGCTCTTGCGGAGGCATTCTGAATGGGGAGAGAGAGCCGTCAGTGTCAGAGTGGATTGCAGCAGACTGTCGAGTGGCAGATTGTCAGATGAGTATTAGCTTGAGCTTTTTGACCGGATTGAGGCTTGTGCGAACGTCAGCTTTATGAAAGCTGTGTCGGACAGCTGGAAGAGCTTGATGATGACATTATAGGGGATTTGTATTGAAATGGCGTAGCATGTTTAGAATCCATCTTCGCCAGGAGATTGAGTAGCATCAGAGTCTTCATTGAAGGAAGATGTTGCTGATGGAACTGCTTCATGTGGTGAGGCAAATGGCTTCTTTTTGAGAGATTCTATTTCTTTGTGGAGAGCATGAATATGACTAATTAAATATTCTTGAGAATTCATGAAGCTATTGTTTGTATTGGAGTTTGTTGCCAAAAAGGCAGGTGTTGCTATTGGGGCAATCTTGATAGGGCCTGTGGCAGGATTAATTCTGATGACTTCAGTGACTGCTGCTTTTTTTTTTAATTTATTGCATTTTTTTGAAATTTATTGCATTTTTTTAGATTTATTTGCGTTTTTTGAAATTTATTTGTGTGTTTGCAGAATTTATTTGAAAATCTCATTAATGGGATTTCATTAATCGTGGCCAATTAAAGGATCGTTGACCATGATTAATGGAATGTCCTACCAATCATGAGATATGATTTAAAAAAAGGATAAATTAGAAATTTCAAGTACGAGAATGTGTGGGAGGGACTTTTATGAGTTTAGATAGTGGACTGTTTGCCATAAAGTCATACGTTAAGGGACCTCCGACCAAATGCCCATATCTTTCACTTTTCACTTATCCATTCTTCAATAACCAGTAAAAGCAAGTGAGAGAGAGAGAGAGAGAGAGAGAGAGAGAGAGAGTTATTCTTACGAGCGGATGAACCTATCAATAGTCTAATTTGATTGTTGGGTGTTTTGGTGTCCTAAACGCTTGAGCTAGCCCAACAAGTAACATAGAACTCACTTGAGTTTGTACTTATTAGTTCAACAAACTCTGAATAGATACTTCATTCTGAAGAATTCGCGGTTCGATTTGTGAATTATCAGTGACGAATTCTAAAAATTTTCGCAAACATTAGTGAATCATATTTTCTCTTAGAGTTCACAAAGCCAGGTCTAATAAACCTATCAGTGGGGCTTACATAAAAATTCAAGCCGCTCAAAAGCCCCGCGTATTAACACGGACCATATCTAAATCCAATAAAAGTTGGTCTCACTATAAAATTAATCAACATCATAGCATTTTACTTTAGTTTTTATTTTAAAAATGTGTTTTGCACATGACTTCGGTGATGGACTTATAGCACGGATACAATTATATTAGTTTGTTGAACTAGTTGAAGTTGAACACAAAATAGATTTTTTTTTTTTTAGATAACGCAGGGTTCTTAGCCCTTTGGGTTAGAATAATCCCTACGGGCCCAGGAGAGAAAGTCGGATAAAATTATCCTGTGGCCCCAGTATGGTAGTGCAGTTTCGAACTCACAACCTCCGGGTGCAAACCGTGGTCCTAGCCCAACTGAGCTGCCCCTCGGGATTACAAAATAGATTAATTAAAATGCGAATCAAATAAACTTGACTCCAACGTATTTCCTAATTATGCAAGTCTCGAATTACAAATTGCAAACTTTAATGTGAATTAAATGAACGGCAAACCAAGTAACTATGGGCATATCACCACCTATCAAAAGACTAGATCCAAACAATCACCACCTTTCATGTAACATGTAGTAAATAAGGAGGTGCAACAAAAACGAAACACCCCAGTGGCAAGGGTGACGTCTCATCTTACACAAGCAACCACAGATCCATCTCTCGGCAGGTAGGTTGTCTCACAGTTATGCGTACCACTCTCCCATCTAGCAAGAAAAGAACAAAGAGGTGCAACAAACTCACATTTGCTTTCAAGAACAGTATCCGTATTGTTTTTTTTTTTTTTTTTTTTTGGTTAAAACACTATCCGTATTGTTGGAACATCTTGTACCAAGAGTTTCAGTAGAGTTACAGAAAAAAACTATTGAATCTCGAGTCGTCGGTCTTTACATGCTTTTCGACCTTCAAAATGATTGTGTGAGATGATTTACATTGAGAAAAGTAAGAAAGAAAGGGGGAAAGACCATTATTGTCTGCCACACTACATGATAAACTATTGATTCGATCATCCACATTTTTTTTTCAACCTTCAAAATGACAGAATGTAGATAAAGTTCCTGAACTGTCAACTCTTACAGGAAAAGACAAAAGGAAAAATTAAAACAAGCAGCAAGCTCTGAATTGTTCATATAGGAGCTTTTGGTAAAGGGTTTGTTGTGGTGCCTAAAGTATGATTTAGGATGGTCCTCGGCCAGAGATGATAAGTGCTTGGTTGGGATTGACCAGGTCAGGCCCATTCAATTGTAGGGCTAGCTCATAATATAGAGATGTCAATAGACCTCTCAAGTGCCTGGCTACTCAAACGACCCCATCACCATAAAAAAAAAAAGGAACTAGAGTGCTAATATGTGACCTGATTGATAACTGGGTCCAAGTTCAAATCCGGTTAGGTAATGACATGCATCACGACCCGAATTTCGGACTTCGTTTTATTCTTCAATACCCATTTCTCAAATTTGATTCCAAAGTTCGAGCCATGACTGACCGCCAATATTGTGAGATTGGTCAATATTTAGCAGAATATTATAAATAAATAATTACATAATTATGATGGCCAGCACAACATAACTAAAACCTCAACTTCAGTCAAAGGTGTCAATCGTGCCGTGCCGTGACGGTTGGTTGGACTGCATGCTCGGTCCGGCACGGGCTTGAACCAGGCTTGGGCCTAGGCCATGCTGTTCATGCCAAGGGTTTCGTGTCATTCTTAAGGCTATGGGCTAAAAATATAAATGTCTTACATTGAAAAAAATAAAAATAAAAGATACACACAAAGTAGAGCATAACACATAAATTTAAGTGGTTCGGTCAAACTCAACCTACTCTACTGTGAAGAGAATCATTTGGAACTTTTCTACTTGAAGGCTTTTCAATAGGATTACCTTCGAAACCTTTACAATTTTTTTGGATAATAAAAAATAAAAAATAAAATACTATACTCTTTATATTTACACTAAAGAAAAGGAAAAGAATTATATTTGTCGTCCGCTAATGTATTCATTTGAATCATAATCTTCGATTTTTGTCATCTCTAGCCTTCTCTTGTCAGCCAAATACCGATCTCGTAGGCAAACACATTACTCCACTGTTTCTTCCGCTAATTTCATCATTTTGTTATCTACCACACGTCTACCCGCACTAAAAGCCAGTTCTTATGCTACGGAAGATATTGGAATTGTTAGTAGATCACGAGCCATGGCGGATAACACCAAAAATCTGGTTTCATATGCTTTCCACCAGGCTAAAATGTCAAAACTATATGCATCATGCATCTCTAATACACATGAGTCAATATTTAAGGATAACTCCATCACAACGTGACTTAAGGTGGAGAATCTATCTATTTTATGATAAAGGACATTCCAAGAAACTCCACCTGATTGCTGAACTTATTGAGGGGCAATAATAGCCCTTGATGTACCCATTTGGGCAGAATAAAAATGAAAAAGTAATTGTGAATATGACCTTAAATTTTAAAAAGTGTTTACGTTTTTACTTTCCATGTTATTATTTATTTCTTCAAGAAGAATTTGTACACCACTGAATTTTAACCTAGGACCTAATGTAGCAGCCAAACAAAATGTCATTGGAACTTCTCTCCAACTCTTCTTCCATTTTTTCACAAATGCCCTTAAGTAGATCATGATTTCTATATTTTTTAAGTTATAGACTAATTTCAAGAAGAAAGTTTACAGATTAATTAGAGGTGGGATAATACACCCTAGAGAAAAATAATATTGCATTATAAAAACTTTATAATAAATCTCTTATTTCTTGACACAAATCCCAATGTGCATCAATCATCAAGTATTCTTATGCATGAATAGCACAAAATTTATTAATTTTTTTTCTAGAAATAACCTTATTTAACAATTCATACATAGAATTCCATCTCCATTCAACACCTGAATTTACTTTTATGGTTAATACGCCATGCCTCACACATATTGAGGAAATATATCTTCTAGGTGCGAAGAAGAAAATATATCTAGCAATGTTTTTAGTTTTTTTATGTGATAACTGAAATATGTTTTAAACCAACTTGGGCAATGAGATTGAAGATATGACATGCACATCTATTTTGGAAAATAGATTCATCGATCTAATTTGAAAGTGGCATCATAGTTTTCATTAGGTTGATAGCCACTTTATTATTTATTGCATTATGTAAAGTTACAACTAAAACGTTTTCCAAAATATTATATTTTTGAAGTTTTTCCAAAATAAGGGACCCTATTCTTTGGCCAGTATATGCCCATTCAAATTTAGAAAAAGCTATAATTTATTTATTAATAACCCATTTTGCATTTATGTTATGGGCAGTTATATAATGAAAGTCATCACCACTTCTACCTTACCCTAAATCCATAGCTATCTATTCTACCATGACTATTTGCTAAGAAATTTTTTATATTTTATTTTTCATTTTTCCAGAGCCTAATACCTAGCATCATTTATTGTAAAACCAATAAGGTCCATCTAAGAAGGGTCCTGGTCCCATACATAGGCACACTAGACTACTTTCTCCTGTTTAATTATCAACTCTTACAGGACTGGTTGTAAAGAAGATTATAATCATTATCGATGTGCAAGCCAAAAACTTCATTCCAGGACTTTCCGCCCAGGGTGTTTTTTTTTTTTTTGTTTGTTTGGGGGGGGGGGGGGGGGGCGCTATTTACTAAAAGGGAAATTTTCAAGTGAGAATTAATTATCACCTATCATATGAGAATTTTTTTGCGTAGCCCAACTACCAACCCATCCAAACTTAACAACCAATAGGGAATCACATAATAGTCAATAATCTCAATGATTGACACACATCCGAATGGACTGAACTGTTGGATCGAGGGTTGATTTTTTTTTTTGATAAATATGAAGCCATTAAACTTGTGAGCCACAGATGAAAGGATTAGGGGCATGAGTTTGGGGCCAAACTTAGGGTGGTCTTACATGGATCTTAATTTCCATCCCTCTGGTCTCATCCCCAAATGGGGGCCTACAATTTGGCCTCACATAAAAATTCTCATGTAATATGTGAAAACAAGTTCTCAAGTGAATATTACCCTTTATTAAAAACGTGTTTACACTTTTAACTGTCCAAGTCAAAGTTAGCAATCTGTAAAATCACATACGGATAAAGATCCGAGACAATCTAATCAATTTCATGTTTCAGGAAAGATGAGAAGGAAAGTTGCTTTGGATCTGCAAGCAGCTTAATTTTCATGAGTTATGTGGGGACGAGAGGAAAGATGAAAGCGAAACAACGGAGATAAAGTCAAACCATTTTCTTCACATCTCATGATGAGGGAATCCTTGCTATCACCAAAAGCATGCAAGTGCGATCATACTCGCAGCAAAGGAATCATATCTCCCAAGAGTGCGAATTTGAAGACAAGGGTCAGTAAAAAGGCAAGTATAAATTACTATGCATTGTATTGTATGAGAATGCATGGATCAACTATTGCCATTCTGGGTTGCTCAAGTTATTACAACCCTACATAAAATTGCTGTCTATGAGAAGTAACTGACAGTCATGGCACTTGAACGAGTGGGGGCGTTTAGGTACTGTTTCATCACAAATTCATAGGTGGGTGTTGAATTTAGGTGATGTTTTGCCATCAAATGGATGACTTAAAATGACCTGTGTAAGTCCTGATTCAGGTGGCTGAGTCTGAACACCAAAACACAAGTGACTGTAATATCACTCGGACTGCACTGTAAGATTCTTTATTATAATAAAACTAAAAATGAGGTGGAAGGAACTCACGTGAAATAGGGATCGAGCTGGTTGGGATGCATCCTGGTGGAGGTATATTGCGAAAGTTACTTAGGCTTCTTCTTCGTCTTCTTCCCCTTATTTTATGTAAGCTGGACCCAACTTAACAACCCATCTAAACCATGCACAAACAAGAGACCCTGACAGCCACCGATCCTTAGGTTTGTCACTCATATGAATGGACTCGACCGTTAGATGGAGGGTTGAATTTATTATTATTATTATTTTAATATGATTTCATTAAACTTACTTACAGATGAAGAGGTTAGGGCATGGAAATAGATCTCAAACTTAATACTTGGGGTGATCCCACATATATCTTTTCCTCCTAAGTCCTATCCCCAGGTGGGCCCCACAAAAATATCTCATGAAAAGTCCTATGAATGGACTTGGGCAATTTTTAAATAGGGGATGGGCTAGTGCCCTTATGGGCTTTTTCCAGTTTTGGCTGGGGCTTCAGCCCCCAACCCACAATATGTAGGTCTGCCCCTGCTCACTGACCTTGTCTTTAGCGATGTAAACGAGTTGAGTCATCGACAGTCATATTCTATCTAGATCCAAATTCATTTTCAAAGATTAATTCATTTACCAATTTTGACTTGACAAGATTCTATTGTATGGAATTAATATCTTACATCAAAAGGAAAGCAAAGATCCGAATTTAAATTCAGATCCGAGGCGACAACTGATCTTAGACTCAGATGTGATCTAAAAAGTGGGCTTGCTGTCTGAATTCATGTCATGATATCTAAATGCATGTGTATTTTAGCTTTAAATGCATGGGTTTGGAACTAATAGCCTTGATCTGAAGGTTGATCGAAATTCTGTTGGAACCCAACAAAAAAAAAAAAGACCCGGTTATTTTATAATTGGATCCATTAGTTTCTCGGGTATTGGGTTAAGCATGGACATGATGAATTCTCCCATGCTTAAAAAGTGCAAACTCATTTAGGAAATTGACTGAGCCAGGTTTGATATAAATGAGTGTAACCATCTACGTGGGCCGCACCTGGACGTGTGTGATTACACAACTACCGGCATTGAATGATGGTTGGATCGTCGTGAAATCGGTTGAGTATTCATGCTTCGAGGAAGAAGGGAGAAGGGGTGGTGTGGTTGGACTTCATCATAATATATGTTAGTACTGATTTCCAACAGACCAGTCAAGGCAAAATTTAAGTAAAAGAAATTAGGTAATTCATGGATTTATGAACAAAATAAAATAATTATCCTTTCTCCATACTAGGCAAATAATATTACTAACCACAAGAAGAAAGTACATTTACCAATAAAAATAAAAAAAATCCGGAAGAATGTGCTTTTTACGGAAGGCAAATGGATTGCCCAGAATTAGGCCTGTCAATTTGGCCCTGAGCAAAGGGAGTCCGGTCCGGCCCTCAAAGAATCCTTAAAATGAAGGCTTTTGTTTATAGGGCCATGCTTAGATAGATTTTTTGTAGCCCCTGAAATCTGAGTGCCGGGCTTGGATAGTACTGGCCTCTTGGCCCTTGAAGATAGGGTTAGGGCCTAGGTAGTGTAGGCTCTCCGAGGGCTTTAGCCCGCCCGGGTCCGAACCTGCAAAATATTAAGGGTAGGGTCAGGACAACATCGGGCCGTGCTGATATTGACTTGTGGGGTCAGGACAACCTTGGGCCTAGCCCGACCTTTTTACAACTCAACATAAGTACTTAAATGAATTCTACGAAAGCTATAGGGTAACATCATTTCAAGTAAATATAATGATATGTTTGAGACAGAGACTCACACTAGCACTAAGAATGCACTCATTTCAATCTTCATCCAAATCGAGTATCATTGTAACCGTAAAAATTATATATACCATAAGGCTATGATAAAAAACAATTCATTGTACATCTGTACGTGCAAATTAATTAGCATCTTTTGCTAATTATTGTGAATTGAACTGATGCTTGTAGAAAGAGTATGGATCACATAAATACCACGAATCATCAGTGGAACACAAAGAAATGCCCTTTTGGGTGGCTTTTCTCTTTTCCCCTTTTGAAGCGTGCCCAGCATATACCACAATTTCACGCATGCACTCCCCAGTTAGCCCCACGTATTGGTGATGGAAACACATGGAAAGCCCACCACATGCATCCTCAATTTGGCGAGTCCGGATGCCATGAGTTTTTTACTCGGCCTTCCCTGAGTGAACGGACCAAACTCCATTAAGGGCCAACCTATTAGAATTTCAATCAAAATGAATGCCCTCCTGTCGGTGGGATGTTCCCAAATTTTACTGTAAAGGATGGGCATTCATTTTTAATTGCCCAATTTCTAATAGGTGGGCCCTATTATGAAGCTTTAGTTTATTATTATTATTATTATTATTATTATTATTATTGTTATAGGCAGTATATCAACTTCTCTCCCAATTTTTTCTCAATTCTATGTGGATAAGGATTATGATTCCTAACATATTAAGAGTTTATTGAGTTGCAAGCATTAAGGCTATGTTGTCAGAAAAATTATGAGAAATTCAACTGCTTGTCCATCCCAAAGTAGAATTATAAATGTATTTTGAGATCCAACAAGTGGAAAGTGATGTTTCACATGGTTAGATTAGCAAATTCTCACCATCCAAATTCAATCAAACAAAAAAATTCATAATTCTTAGAGAAAGCTCTAGCAATGCTATAGATGCTGGCAACCGAATAGGCAAGGGCTACTCATTTTCCATTCAAAGAAGATTTTTAGGACACGTTTGTGTACATACCTTTTCCACAGAAAGAGAAAATTGCCTCATCAGCAAATTCCATAAAAATGAAAACCTCAGGTAAGGATTTCCGTATAGTTTAGAAATTCATGTTTGTTGTGAATTATTTTTCCCCATTGAAGTGGTGCTAATGTTGTTTGGTGCAGCTGTGGATTCCTTATAGGAAATCAAATTTCCTTATTTGAAGAAATAATCTTTTGAAGAAAAATAACATAACACGTATATTATTTATTCAACATCAACTAATAATTTATTTAAAGAAATAAAAAATGAAAAGAGTTGTTGGCTTTTTAGTTGAAATGAAAAGGAGTGAGGAAAAGAGGGAGAAGCTTTCCAAAGAATCTATTTATTATACCACCATAAAAAACACATTTCCAGTAATAACAAGGAAAATACTGACGATGCAGAAAAGCGTTTCCGTGAAATTGTTCCACACCAAATATCTAAAAAATGAATTTTCCGTAGAAAACCTTCCACTTTTTCTTGAAAAAGTGTTATCCAAAAATGCCCGGTGTATACGGAAGGAAAGAGAGAAAAAGGTTCTTTCTTGTCTTAAGTTTAAATTTCCAAATCCAAGCTATGCATCACTTCAGTCTACGATCATGATGAGAACTAGACAAGATAAATCTTTAGCAATAAATAGACAAATAATGATAAAAATAAAAAATAAAATAAAAAACAGACAAGATAAATCTCCATAGGAGTTGATTCTTCCACAAACTTTCGTGTCCCCACTTACAAAGGGAAGCCGAATTGAAACACCCATCAATTTCATGCAAACAACCAGCCCTAATATTTATCACAAAATTAATTTTTCCCTAAGCACTGAGGCAATCCCCATTAATTCTCAAGGGTTTCAAAATATTCATTAGTGGTTCCCACCGATGGATTATTTCTCTGATGCTCACAACCACATACTCATCTCTCATGCGGCACCCATTCCCTTCAATCACTATCTGGTCAACCAATATTAAGTCCCAACATTAGATAGCTTAAGACCCAAAAATGACAAACCAGGGCACCGGGCCCCACCTCAAAGACAGCCCATAATTCATCCACAACCAATCACAAGTCTCATTCCCACCAAAACTGGAAAATGCCCATAAGGGCCCTAAGGCCCCTTTGGCCCAGCCCCTACTTAAAAATTGCTCCCCACGAACCTTTTCAAATCCAACCTAATAGGCCAATCCCCATTCTCGTCACTCTCCCTTCATCACTCTCAATCTCAACGACCGACTGACATTGGCGCACCACCGTCGTGACGCCGTCCCTCCCTCCGGCAGGTGCTCTATGGTCTCTCCATCTCTCTCTCTATCTCCTCTCTTGCTCAATCTCTCTTTCTCTTGTTTTACATTTCTCTTTGCATCAGATCTTTGAATACAGATTTCTTTTGTTCTTGGTTTTACTTATCATTTTGGATGCATTGCGGTTTTAAAGGATTTGATTTGTTTGAAGCGTGTAAGATCTAGATATCTATTATGTTGTGCAGCTTGCGAGTTTTGGTTTTTGAGAAAATTTGATTGATACGTGTGATTCTTTGATTTGATTCAATCGATAACATATGACTGGCATAAGAGATAGATGACCTGCAGTGATTTCATATTATTGGGCATTGACGGAGATTATGGCCCCTAATTTTTACTAGGTTATGTCGATAGTTTTTCTTTGTTACCTATGAGATTAGAAATTTTGCTAAATGCATGACTTTTGTGGATTTTTTTTTCTTTCACTATGATGATGTCATGCTGAATGTCCATCTTATGAATAAAAATGATTATTTGCGCTGGATATGATCACTACATGTTGACTATGTTACTGAAAAAAGGCATGAGAAAGTAAGACAAAATAAATAAATAAATAAATAAATAACATCATTAAAATTATTCAACGAAATTCATTTGATTTACCTAAAATTATTGTTGGTTATCGATTTGAGATTACCTATGTTTTGTTTCAGTAAAGCATAAAACTGTAGGAAAGGAGCTAAATGTTTAGGAACCTTACTAAGTACCAAAATTTGTGAACCGTCTCTCATCTGGTGGAGGTATACTAAATTCATGAAATTGTGCATCTTGTAAAGAAAAGTAAGAAATGAAAAATGTGTGTGTGTGTGTGTGAGAGAGAGAGAGAGAGAGGGTGAAAATTTAAGAAAAGGAAAGAAACAAATTGCCTTGGATTCATGCATGTGTTGATTAATCTTACTTCATAATTTATAAGCGTATGCTGATCAGTGTTCTGTTCGAAAAATCTTATGAGGTTTATGGTTTTTGAGCTTCTTGATCATTTGGGTTAGGTGAGGGCCTAATTTAGTATTTTATTTGTTTGAAGTAAAAGATTATTAACCATATATAATTATATTCATAAAAAGGATAAAAGGGTATTATAATGATTTTTAGATTTTTGTTGCATTAATTGTCCATCTCTTTTCTTTTATTTCTTTTTTTCTATTTGTTTAATGGAAAAACATATAAGTCAAATAAATTGATTGTCCTCATTTTATTTCCATTAATTGTCCTCTTATAGTTCAAGAGCCTTCTTTTACCATCATCACATCTAGAAAACATTTTTGTCCTCCTTGTTTTTAAAACTAAGGGTACCTTAAATTTTTATTGATGTGTATATTTTTTGTGGCTCTGTCTATGTGTATGATGATTGAAGTGGATCGGTGTTTGTTTAAATGACTCTTTAATCACATGTTTCTCAAGTGCGTTATTTCTCTTTTGCCAAAGTTAAGAAGAACCGCAAAGCAGTAACTCTCTTGCCAGTTGCCACTTTCTGCTTGTCACTGCCGATCAGCAAAAATCTGGTCCTTTTAGGGCACCAGCGCCACGCCCGTGTTTATAGGGCGCCCAAGCAGTCGACACGCTAGACTCTTTACATTTCTGATAGACATCTTTCTCTTCTCTTCTCTTCTCTTCTCTTCTCTTCTTCCACCCACAATGTTGCCATTTCAGACC
Organism: Camphora micrantha; assembly: GCA_003546025.1. NCBI lineage: Eukaryota > Viridiplantae > Streptophyta > Magnoliopsida > Laurales > Lauraceae > Camphora > Camphora micrantha. The sequence continues at coordinate 49,373,942 of QPKB01000004.1, read as the reverse complement.
ATGCAAGAGGCCGAGATGGCCCTGGCAAGGCCTCTAACATTTGCCGAGAGGGTCTGGTTCCGTTACTCTGCCCAAATCCCAGACTTCTGGCTCTACTGCCACAACATTCTCTTCCTCTTCCTCATCTTCTCAGTCGCTCCTCTCCCTCTCGCTTTCATCGATATCAACAACTCCAAATCCCTCTCCAAATACAAGCTCCAGCCTAAAATTCGCCTTCCTTCCCATGCAATCTTCAAATGCTACAAAGAAGTCATGCTCATGTTCATCTTCATCGTCGGCCCTCTCCAGCTCTGCTCCTACCCCACTGTCAAGGTAGGTACTTTTTTTTCTACCCACCTCTCTCTCTCTCTCTCTCTGGTTTTCTTTTACTTGATCGATTGATCATCAATTGATTTGCAGTTGCTTGGGATTCGGACGGGATTGCCGCTTCCGTCCGGATGGGAGATCTTCTTTCAGCTGTTGGTGTATTTTTTGATCGAGGACTATTTGAATTACTGGATCCATCGACTCCTCCACTGCAAGTGGGGGTACGAGAAGATCCACCGGGTTCATCACGAGTTCACGGCACCGATTGGATACGCTGCGCCTTACGCGCATTGGGCGGAGATCTTGATCCTAGGGATCCCGTCGTTCGTTGGGCCGGCACTTGTCCCTGGGCATATGATTACGTTCTGGCTTTGGATCGTGCTGCGGCAGATGGAGGCAATTGATACGCATAGCGGGTTTGTTCTTTTCTTTGATTATGAAATTGCAATGTGGATCTAATTCTCCTTTTTGCTGCAATACATGTGTTCGTATGTTTGCTTTTTTTTTTTTTTTTTGGATTGTGTTTGTTTGAAACAATGGCTAGTTGTTGTGATGGCGTGTAGATGGTGTGTGTGTGTGTGTGAGAGAGAGAGAGAGAGAGAGAGAGAGAGAGAGAGAATGTTGTTGGTTTGATTGATTGATTGGTTAATTTGATGGAAAGTGATTTTCTTAATTGCTTTTTAGGAGTTAATCTACTGTTGATGATGTTGTAGCGAATAATTAAAATTGGTGGTTTGGATCGAGTCAAAATGATTCATAATTGTGCGGTGATCTAGTCATAACCAGTACTAAGCAGATTCTGACCAGGATACCTCTTTAAGGAACCAGGATTTCTGAAGTAGTCATTCTCTGACTTGACACTAATAATGTGCTGTAGAGAGAATTCATTGCAAAATGGATTTTTTAGAGAGTTGCTCTCTGGACTCATCACTTATAATATGCTCTCATTATGCAGTTACGACTTTCCTCTTAGTCCCACAAAATATATTCCTCTGTATGGAGGTGCAGAGTACCATGACTACCATCACTATGTTGGAGGACAAAGCCAGAGCAACTTCGCCTCTGTGTTTACGTACTGTGATTACATATATGGAACTGACAAGGTTTGTTGATGTTGATATCATTTTGGACATTATCATTGGTTGTGTGCTTAAATTCAAACGATATAAATATATTTGTTTAACCTTTTGTTTTCCTTTTCTTTTCCAAATTGTCTCAGGGCTATCGGTACCAAAAGCAACTCCTTGCAAAGGTATATCCGTAGCTTTTTTTTTTTTTTTTTTTTTTGGCTATATTTAAAATTCAGACACATGCTCTCTACTCACAAACCGATGTCCCTAACCCATTGAGCTACAGCTCAAAGGCATAGCTTTTCCATGTTGCATTTAATACAATGCTTATGGTTCGTTTCTTTAGTTTTGTCTCTCTTGATTGTCTTCAGATGAGGGAGCAGTGGGGTGGAGGTGAACAAAATGGAGAAGCTTATCATGACCCAAGTGAAGATCAGAAATCCAAATGACCAAAATGATTAGAACTCACTTTCCTGATATTCTGTCTTTTTGGGTGAGCTCTTGTATAGAGTTCATGAACTTCTGGCGCCAATTGCCAAGTTGATGTCATCTGTTTTCCTGTGATTGTTTCCTGTAGTAACTTTGTTTTACTGTGTGCTTTATTTTCATTGTGAATTCTCTTGGAAGTTTTTGTAACCCTCCGAGTAGTGTCGAGAATCAAGATTGAAGCACCTAATTATAATAGGGAATTATTTCTTTCACCTTTGCTGATATTGTGTTCTAAGTTACAATTTTAGGAACCTCATGAATTTTGTCAAGTATGTATGTAATGTGTGGATGTTCATCAATCATCAATGTCATGAAAGGGTTTGGAAAGCAAACTGAGTGTTCTTTTTTTTTTTTTTTTTTTTTTTTTTTTTTTTTAAGCCCATTTGACCGTGAATTCATAGGAATTCAATTTCAAGCAACCAAACGTTCTATTGAATCATTTTGATTTTCAAGGAAACTAATCTCTGGACCCCCATTGTCTGTAAGTATGGATCTCTGCAATTCATAGACAAATCTGACCTAAGAAGATGATGGTCGAATTTAATGGTTGATTGGCTTTGTTCGGATCAGGCAAGTGAGCCGTTATGTACTATAGCAATCAGTAAATACTCATTACTCAATACCCTCGTCTTACTATAAGTTATGGAATTTAGGGATGCAAACGGGTTGGGTTGGGTCGGACCTGACATGAACTTAAAGAGTGGATCCAGTTCAGGATCTGGATCTAAAATATGGTGTGAAGTGCATTAGTATAATTGAATAAATGGACTTCAAAATACATTTTTCAAATATATAAGTGGGGGCTATTTATATATTAACAGTTTTTATTTATTTATTTATTTATTTATTTATTTTGCTAATGAGGTGTCTGAGCCTGTTAGAGCACCCGACTAATCCTCGGGCACGTGCGTTCCCCCTCCCACACGCACTGGTTAAATGCAGGAATAAATCCCTGGGGTGAACCCAAAGGGTGGATTTTGAACTTAAGCCTCCACTTGCTGAGGCACGGTCTTGGCTAACTGCACTACACCTAATTAACTAAAGCTATGTAGGCTAAAAAATCAGAGACTCGATATACATGAAGAGAGAACAGAAACAAGAGGAAACCGAGAAGAATAAGAAAGGAGAAACGTAGTGCACCTAATTAACTAAAGCTATGTAGGCTAAAAAATCGGAGACTTGATATACATGAAGAGAGAATAGAAACAAGAGGAAACCGAGAAGAATAAGAAAGGAGAAACGAACAGTGATATCACCGTTCAAATATATTGAACTGCGTTATCGCTGTTCAATATAAAAATACGGAAGAAGAAGAATATTGTGGTGGGAGGCGGGCGTTCGCCGTCATTATTAAAAATTTAGGATTCAACAGGATTATTTTCTGTAAAATCCTCTATAAAAAAGTTAGAGAATAAAAATGCATTAAAATCTGACACCTATCAAAAACAAAAGGTGGAAGGATATAAAATCTTCATAGATCTTTAAAATTGACAGAATTTGAAAAGAAAACTTTTCAACTTTTCAATCTAAGTTGATAATATGAAAGTGAACTAATCACATTTGTTGCATGAGAGTTTTTATGAAGATAATTTTTACTTATATGTGGCCCACTATTGATGATACAATTGCACGCCTCCCATTGAGGACTTACCATTTTAAATTTCAACTGATTAATATACATCATTAGATTAATCAATGCATGAAAAATAATTGTATTAAAAGGTTGCTCTTAAATGAGAGCCCTTTTATAGTTTATTCATTTTTATTTCTCACTGATTTTATTTTAGTTATGGTTGATCGCTTGTTATATATTTATAGGGGAACATGCATGTGCATCTATCCCTCACCATAGGGTGAGAGACACTTCCATAAATGGTGATTTTCAAGTATAAAAGTGAATTTTCAAGTACATAGGGTGAGGTATACTTCCTTGTCTTAATATGTAAAAGGGGAAAGTACCCCTCACCCTATGATAAGGGATAGATGCACATAAATATTCCTCATATTTATACACTCGGGCTTTAAGCTTTTAAGCTCATGCCATTAATTACATACAAATGAAAGAAGAGTGCTATTTCCCCTCTCTCTCAAAACTATCAATCGAGGCAGGTAAGATATAGATAGAGAGAGAGAGAAAGAGAGAGAGATGCTATCGAGAACGGAATTAAGAGCTCCTCCAGAGTTCTTCTACAACGAGGAAGAAGCCCCGCAAATACACAACTTCCTCTTGTATCATCGAAATTCAGGTCTCCCTTCTTTGTCATTCCATCCATAAAATTATTCTTCTTTCAGTCTTCTTTTTTATTTATTGTTGTTGTTGTTTTGTGAACAACAGGGGAAGCTCACAGAGAGAGCATTGGAGCTTCTTGCTTTGTCTATCGACGGAGTCCCTCGACTTCTGCTTGATATAGGTTTACTCTCTGTTTTTCCTTTTTCCTTTCAATGCATTTGCAAACCTTGTTTGGTTGGTTTCAAATTCACCTCAGAAAGAACCTAATTGTTATTAGGGAAATTGATTAGTCAATGAAATTGCACATCCAAACATCCCCAAATAAATTGATTAATCTTTTTAATAGATTTGTATGTTTGAATGGTGAGATGGGCATTTCTTTTCTTTTCTTTTTTTCTTGAAGAAGAAGAAGCGTGTTTTATTGGACGACCACTTATTCCTATTTTTGATGTTGTTGCAGAGATATTGTTTCATATCCCTTGAAAATTGTTCTTCTTTCTTTCTTTCTTAGTATGTCAATTTTCTTCTTTCAGGAAATTTACCATTACTGATCAATAATAATTGTTTCAAATCCAGCATTCGAAGAACCCAATTCATGGTATTAAATCTAGTCGAGTTGTAAGCATTCCACCACTGGGTTTAAAATTTTAATACCACCATACAATTATCATCAGGGACCATCCCAACTCCTAACAAATGTTACTGTTGTTTTTTTTTCCTTCTTTTATTCAAATGAGTGATGATTTACAACCATTGCATTCATTAAATTGATTAATAACTCAGTTATTTCCTGTAGGTTGTGGGTCGGGGCTTAGTGGGGAGACATTATCTGAGAAAGAGCACCACTGGATTGGCTTAGATATCTCAAAGTCGATGCTTGGTTTGTGAACTGTTTGGTTTTGAGGTTACTTGAATTGTCCGCCTGTTATTTGTTTGTGTTTTAATAGTTATTTCATTGCAGATGTTGCACTGGAGCACGAAGTGGATGGTGATCTTTTGCTTGCAGATATGGGTCAGGTATGAGGTGTATCCATTTAACTTAAAATGTATGACTGGTTTTGTTTATGTTATCATTTTGATATTGGTTCATCGGCAGTGTATTTTAGTTTAATCTTGAAATCAAATACACAAAGTTAAAAGATGAGAAGGCATCAATGTTAAAGTCTCTATCTTTGGGTTGATTATCATAGCTTAGAAATTTATTGAAACTCCCTACTTGGTAAGCACTATAACAATTACCATTAATGTGTGGATTTCAAAATTTTAAGTTTTTTTTTATAGGTTATTAGTGGCATAATAATGTGGAAAATAAAATATAAAAAAACAAAAATAATTATCAATATATTTAAAATACTAAAAAAATATACAAATCTAAGATATATGTGGTTTAAAGGAAAATCATGATAATATCATGGAGATATCACATCATTTTAATTTTTAACGTTGTTTTGAGTTTCTAGCAAAATTATCATGTTATTATTGTTTCAGGAAAACGACACTGTATTTTGAGGTTACTAATAAATAGTATTTGTGACAGTTCGTAGTTGATCTTAATGATTGGATCATTACCTGGGAGGCCTGTGAACATTGTATGATTGCACATTTGCTTTGTGAAGAAAATACATGGGATAACCTCAAAATCATACTTGATTGTTTTGGTTCAAGGTGTTAATGCATAATTATTCAGTTGTCCCATTGTTTGTTTTTCTTGTTTCTGTCTGGGCCAGTATAAACCTTTTGTACTGATTTGTTTTTTGGTTTTAATGAAAGTTATCATTCCAAAAAAAAAAAAAAAACTCATGTGCATTAACCCATGAAAGATATTTGACATGTAGGCAGTTGTGCCAAGATTTCTCTGTGGACTTCCATTGGTTATTTGCTTGGCATTGTAGACCTTATTTTGTTATTGTAGATTTCTGTGGACTCCCATGAAGCCTCTTTGTTCCCTTACAGATGGCAGGTGAGCTGGCCTAACACACACAAGACCAGCAAATGCTGATTAGGTTCTTGTTTTCTTTCGCTGGCAATGTAAATACTGATGTAGTAAAAGCTCATTTAGCAATTATTTATTTTGAGAAGCAGCATCAAAAGCCAGGAAGATGCTAAGGGAATCACATGATGTCTGTCTGATCATTAAAACGGGTTTTTTGGAAAGAAAGGAATGTCTCATGTTTCAGGAGTTGCGAACCCTGCATGTGGAGCCCACCTGAATGCATGTTAATCAGTGGGCAGAAGGGATATGAATGTATCTACTCATGGATCAGAGGAAGGGCTAGGACCCTATCAGATGTAAATCACAACCACTTGCTTAACATGGTTTAAATAATGATCACCCATACCCTTAGCCGCCGAACATTGTGCCAATCTCATATAGACGTGATGCTTACATCCATGTACACTTCCACTAAATCATTTTGTGTATGGATGTGATTTTCTCCTTTGGTTACAATGTAGGATTTTCAGTCTCGCCTTTAATTTGAAGGGCCCACTCTGGGGACAGGGAGGATTGAAAACCGGCCCTTGTGTGGTTGAAAAAGGCACAATGAAACAAACACCAATAAAGCACTTCACAGCAATATATGAGCACCAGAAACATCTCTCTCATTCCACATGTCCGACTTTAAAAACATCTCATTCATCAGTTTCCAATCGCTCCCTATATAGTCGTAGAAAAAGGCTGAATTGTCGACGTATTTCAGTTGAAACTTGAATTATTCCAAAGGTAAAAATGGCTCAGGGTGCTGAACTAGTAAAGCCAAAGTCTATTTCAACCTGTCAAAAGAATAAGTTGCTAACATTGTTGATTGCAGTCTCACAGCAGCTGCTCAAAATGCTTGAGGCCATGGAAGATGAAGAGTTGTCGAGGGAGCTCTCTGCTTCACTTCAGATATCTTTATTGGACGGTAAGAGTGGACAAGGAAGCAGGAATTTATCTCTCACCACTGATGGTGTTGCAAGGAAAGTTATATTGGAATCTTTACATTGATGGTCTACATGTCAGTTCAGATGAGAATTTGTTTGGTGCATGGGAATTCTGCTGATGAACCAGAGGATGACATCAGGGATGAAGAGTTTCTGCAATTTCACACTTTTCAGAGTTACATAGCAACTTTTACAAAGGTCTATAAGCACTGTTTCTCTCTCTCTCCCTCTCTCTCTCTCTCTCTTTTATTTGTAGGTTAAAAATGAAGAAACAAAGATTAGTATCTAAAAATGGCCAACAAATAATCTCCCCTCTAATACAAATTCAATCAGATGGAAAATGAAAACCAAGCCAACACCATAGTAATTCAAATCCAATGAAAGTCAAGGTCCTATCTAGATCTCTACCTTATATCCTTCACCCCTCACCTCTTTAATAATTTTTTGTTGGAACTCATTTGATGATTCCTATGTATTCAAGTCTATGCAAACGAACGGGCCTACTGTTCATGTTAATCAAATCTATTCATCAAGTCTACGAAGCATAGTCATTTGCAATAAACAAATTAAGGTGCCAATGATTGTGTTTTAAGCATGCTTGTACGAATTTGAGCGCTTCCATTGAAGCAATGGGATCGAGAGTTTACAATAGACAGGCTACCAAAAATGGGAGATTAGATGTTGTTGTGACATTCAAGCAATTTAATTAAAATAAAAGGTAATTATGGAATTGTGAAGAGAAAAACATATGTTACATTTAACCCAATTCATGCTTACTTTTTTTTTTTTTATTATTCATAAAGGAGATGGGATGTGACATCTCTTCCCCATGTGGCACCCCTGAATGGTCGAAACAGGGTTTCCGGACCAAACAGGAGATCCCTTTCCCTACATCACACTCCCTTCTGACAGCGTCTGTCCAATTTTAGGCCTTACAGCCCGCAATGCAGCTACTGTGCTCTTCATGTACAAGCCTTCCATGTACTCAATCTCTGCCAGTTCCTTTGGAACTCTGCGCAAACCATCATTCTCAGCTGGAGGCATTGGTTCATGACTTTTGTCGCCTCCCCTCCCCAAGAGACCGAGGGCTCCCTTGCTGGGAAAAGGCTGTCAAGCATAACCTCACACTCTTTTACAAGCTTGTAAATCAAATCAGTGGTGAAGAAGGGCTGTTGAAGGACTCTTTGAATGAAGGCCGGCGGATAACAACTCTTACATTCATGTTGTTCTGAAGGAATAGTTAAATCTTGGATACTGTGCATTCCGTAGTCAATTAGATATGTGTTTTAGGGAAATCTTGAGGTTTTTAAGTTGTCTCCTGGGATGTTTCTTTTGTTAGAATTAGTAATGAATTAGTTAGTCTTTATGAGAATTGGAATAGGTTTTGAAACGGGTGTTGACTGGAAACTCTGTTAGATTGGCCCTCGGAGGTTTTTTCCTTACTAATGGTGTTGTAGAGGTTTGTGCAGGTTAAGGTTGGTACTGTATAATCTTGAGTCACTCTGGTCTTCGGCAATGTCACCTAGGCTCAGTCAATCCTGGAAAGCACAATGATCTCATCAAAAAAATCATACATCAGAAAAAGGGTAAAAATCTAAAAGAACGTTGAAAGAAGATATATCTGCAAGAAATGTAGGAAATGGATTGGTTTTAGAAACCTCACAAAATAATGCATGATTAAAACGCTACCCCACATTTCCGAAATCACCACTGATCAATTTTGACCTAATAAAAAGTAGATATATGGGCATACAAGGAAGTTAAGAAATAAACGACTTGTTTTTACAAAAAAAGGAAAATAGAACCCATAGATGAGGACATGTAGCGTATATGGTTCCAACTATATATGTTACATCCAAGTATAACAGATGTACATGTAAGAACCACTAATAAAAAAATAGTTCAAAAAAATCCAGCAGAATGATGGGAACATCGTCACAAAATATTTCAGTCATAAATCTAATAAGTGGGTTGTCTCCCTATTTTCGAAAGAGACATTAAAAAAATGGAGAACACTCCAATAAGCATGGTTCCAATATCAAAAATATTTGAGGCAAAAAAAAGTTTATATCATGAACATCAAATATATTTATAGTAGAAGATAAGACATATTAGTAGAAAATGAGAATAGATTGCAATCAACACAATGCATATCAAGAAGACATTAATATATGCATATTCATAAGCAGTAAATCAACATTTGTCAAAGCAAACTGATTAAAAAATTCACCCCCCACAAACCACCCCCCCCCCCCCCCCCACACCAACAACAACAAACAGAAAATAAATAAATCCTTACCTACAATCCAAAAAAAATATATAATAATAATAATAAATAATAAATAAAGGATGTCTGTCATCCCAATTCTTTGTAATCATTCAAGTAAATTGGTAGGAATTGATAACATATTGGAAAAAAATATTAGAATTGGAATTCAGTGGACCTAGGAATAGCATTCTTAGCATGGTGGCTGAAGTTGATATGTAACATAGAGGAAGGAGAAGAAATCAACATACCTATTGTAAGTGCCTAAAATAATACGGACTTAATTAGTTGATGTAAAGCTTCTTATTAAACTTGCTGGGAAAGGATTGAGAATGATTGAATGCCTGGAAACCTGAAAGGGAAGGAGAAAAGAAGAGGTCAAAGACCCTGGCTGCTATCAGTCGAAGGCACTCCAACGCCTAAGTTAGTGCAGTCACTGAATGAAGTGTGAGTGAAGAAAAGGAAGGGAGAGTTTGTGTCTAAGTGTATGCCTATATGTAAGTGTACCTGCCTTGGGCTTGCCTCTTGCATATTTATAGGCGGAAGTCTCATCAGGCCTTTCCTTAGTGGAGGTAAGTGGAGGTATTGTCTCATCGGACCATGCCTTGATCTGTCAGTGGTTGAGTTCCATTAGACCTTACCCTGTCATCTTGGAAAGGACGCATCCACCGTATAATGATAACTGCTTATCTTTATTTGGCGCACGTCCTTATCTCTTGACACGTTCTGTAATGTGGGACAGCTGTCACTGGTTGAGGGTCGGTGTTGTCTCGGTTAACCGAACTGAGGGTAGCACCGAGGCCAAGCACGGCCGTAAGATGGATGCCATCTGGAACTGTTGCCGAGATGCGCTATGCCGAGTTGGTACTATCACCGAACTAGGACAATCTCGCCGAGACCGGATCATACCGAGTTGGTACCTCTACCGAAGATAGGATGATAACAGTATTACGAGAGTATCTTCACTACCACTGTTGCCAAGACGAGATGTATTTAACCGAGACCCGGTCGGTACTCTTACCGAAACCAGAATAATTTATGTATTATGAAACGTCTCATACAAGTGCCCCTTAGCTTCTAACTTCTTAGAGTTCCCTAACTCTTTGAAGTCGGAAGCTAAGTATTATGGTGGGAGTGGAACTATTGCCGAGATGTGTTGCGTCTAGCAGGTACCCCTACCGAAGCTAGAGCAATCTTTCCGAATCAATGCATGCCGAGCTGATACCTTTACCGAAGCTGGAATGATCTCGGTACTTGAAGCTTGTAATGTAATTTTCTTTGGTGTCGGCTACTGACATCTGATCTCTATCATTATGCCTCTTCGCCGCTTCATCTATCCGGGGTAATAAATAGGGCGCCTTGATCGATGTAGAAGACGTACCGGTGGTACTACGTGTTTTCGCCTGGTTGGCTTTTCAATCGGCTCGAAGAGAAGCACACAGTGCTTGAGGCGACACTTCGCACGTGCGTCGTCGAATTTCAAAAGAGCCGCCTCTTTTTCATTATAAATAGGGGTCTCTCCTTCTCGTCTTCCATCTTCGTCTTCGTCAGAGAGCAGAGTGGGTTTCAGAGAGGGGAGAGAGTTCTGCATAGAAGAGAGGTATTGCTGAAGCCAAGTTCCTCTGAATCTGAGCTTCGAATCCAATCTCCGTAAGTCGTCTTCTTCTTCTCTGTGGGTTTTCCTTAGGGTTAGGGTTTCTTGCCCTTTTTTTTCTTTCTCAAATCTCCTTCGTCCTTCCACTTTCTGTAAACTTTAGGAATGGGCATCTATAGGCATTGGCTGGAAACTCCAGAGGTCACGGCCAAGTTCAAGGCTAAGTATGGGATCCCTGACGATGTCCGTATTAGGTTAAATGATCCGGAAATCCCTTTTGACGGCTACGACTTCACTAACGGCTGGATGCCGTTTTATCTGGTCACCATAATCGAAGGTGGGGTCCAATTCCCCCTTCATCCCCTCTTGATATCTTGTCTCAAGAAATGGCATCTTACCCCAGGCCAGTTGATGCCGAACATCTACAAGATAATCATGGGTGTGGCCAAGCTGAATAAGATCCTCAGTATCAACCTCAATGTGCATGACATCGAGGATGTTTATGACCTTAGCAAATCCAGTGGCGACGGCTTCTACCATCTCCGAGTCAAGGCGAAACGCCAGTGTTTCATCAACAATCTGGAAGACTCAAACAAGTATGCAGGGGATGATCGTTTGTTCGTCTCAGGCCACTGGGAGTTTGATAGAATTGTGCCCGAAGTGGCGAGGATTGACAAGGTTCCCCGTAACCATGGAGTCCTCTAAGTAATCACTAATGAGTTCACAAAAGATATACTTTCATAACATTATTTTATGAGTTTTCATAGATAAAAGAACTCAAAACACTATTTTTAGCATAAAAATCATAAATTTCCTCCCCATCATGCTTTGCTCATATCTTTTCATTATAGATGGCCATTTGTATGCATTTATATGAGTTCCAATGGCTTTCATACAAAATATGTTAAAAAAATAATCTCAATTATGTTAATTTCTCTTTGTAGGTGTTAATTGAAGATTAATTTGAAGATTAAAGTTGAGATTCAAGAGTTAAAGAGAGTATTGATTAGTTTGGAAGACAATTGGATGAAGAAATGACAAAGATAGGCCAAAATAAGAAGAAAAATGAAAGACCTAAGTTTGTATTTTGACCATATCTTTTTACTCGGGTGTCCGATTGAGGTAATATTAGAAGCATTGGAAAGCTTGTTCTAAGTCCTACAAATCATATTTCACAATATTTCTCCCAATTCGGACGTTTCGAGGGTCAAAATCACACATCAATATGGGGACTGTTTTCTAACACGGGAATTACATTCATATATTTATATTTCCATTCTTGTAAAGTCCCACATTGGAAAGAAACCAAAAGAGAGCAAAAAAATGTTTC